>CH002563.1:162773-175316 GCA_000149265.1 Ciona savignyi | reverse complement strand
TAATTCCGCCAGGTAACGTCTATTCCCCGCTAATAAACGGGAAGTAGTTCTTATTTTTACAATAGAAAACTCTAGTTTGGGATTATCAAAAAATTAATAAAGCCCTGGCCTCCTTGTAAAGTTGATACGTTATATTATATAAATGGCGGTTAAATCAGATCCAATTATTGCCAATTCCTGATTATGGGGTCGGTTTACAAACATTCCTAAATAACCCGCGAAATAACTAATCTATGCCACCAATATGACATATGGCAGGGACGACCATTGCTGTACGCTTGCGTGGCTGAATGCTTAACGCCGGCTATACACACATCTAGACTATACAAAGAGGTCTTGGTAACGATCCTGTCACAATTAAAACCTAGTTCGGTTAAAAAGTCAAATGATTAAATGTTAATTGAGTAATTGTAAAAAAGCTCGCACTATTTAAATAAAGAAAAGCTGATAAAAAATATTTAGCCAAGTGTCTGGCGATATTGTCATTGCGAATTGACAGCCCAGAAATGCTTTAGAATTATTATTTATTCAAGTAAAATAATAATAGCGTCAGGGAATAGGCTTTATTAAATTGTGTTCTATTTTAATCAATATTTCATATATCCACCTAGTGCTATGGCAATAGTAAAATGTATGCTAAATTACAGCGAGTGTGCAAATAGGTCATTTGCCAAATATTTAACCGAAAAGGCCATTTTTGTTATTAGACAACAAGATGATTTAAATTATGACATGCACGAATTCAAAAATAGTATCCATAATGCACTAGTAGTATAATCACATTTCAACTTACTCTCTAGTATTGCATACATACTCAATAAACTAAATACTACTATAAAACTATGAAAAATAAACTAAAACAAATAATTCTCCGTTTTAATGCCTTATTGTTAGAGGTCCCAGCTTAATAGTCGTCCATAAAATACATAGGACTTAAGTTTTGACGCGCTACAACTTAGGCGGCACGGGTTATAGACGAAAATACTTCATCCCACCATTGCCCTACAAGGCATCTTTCCACTATCCCGCGGAATAATGCGTTGTCTCACCCCCTGTCCCGCAGATAGGGCTATAAGCAAAGTGTCTGAACATTCATAACTCGCTTTTCTGGGGGTTTGTGCTGGAAAACAACTAAAACCACCAAAATTCCTCTTAAATGGATAAATTCTTGACGCTGCTGGTAAGAGTAACATCTAATGCGACGGATGGTACCATATTACTTCTAATAGGAAAATTATTTCAGAAAATGCAGTAGGATCCGACGTGAAGTGGTACTGTAACAACTGTGTGCTGCAATAACTGTGTAAAATAATAATGAAGTCTTTTCTACCAAACTTGTGATACACTTTCTCCGGACAGCTAAACTGCTCTATGTTACTGCGTTACTCGTAGAAGCATGTGAACATGTGTGGAGAACATGCACTTAAATCTCATCATTTTTTTGCATCTTGCTTGTAAAAATACGTACAATAGTACAAGATAGCCAGACACTATAAATAAAATGGAAAAACGCGATAAGCCGATAATCTATCTCTGTACAGTAAAAGTCTGCAGCGGTGCAAATTAGTTTATCGTAAATAAATGTTTCAGAAGTCATTTCTAAACATCGGCGGTAAGATAGGGTGTTAAAAAGAAAGATTTGTATGGCGAAATGAGATCTCGTTAGTCATATTTTGCTCAGACCACCTAACCACACTTTTAAACACCTAGTCATCTGAATAAGAAAACCACAGCAACTTCCAGCACAACTCCCTGGAAATCCAGTTATAAACGTAATTTTTCCAGCAGTATTGTTTTCGCCAAAGTTTGGTGGCCGCGCACCTTATAAATATAAGGTCTAAACGCGTTAAACTTTCAAAATTTTTAGTTTGGTTGTACGTTGTACAATTTTTTCTTACCGTTTTGGACATAAATACATATTATAGGCCTGTATTCCATTTAGTATCTCCAGTAAAGAACAATGTTGTTTTCGCTTTAAATTACCAGTCCGACCAATTAGTCTGGTGGTAGAGTGCGTCTTCTTTCAGCGCAGAGGTTGCCGGTACGAAACAGGTCGCTAGCTGATCAGTAGTGTTCTTGGGCAAGACACTTAATGGACATTTCCTAAACTCAGTGATATAATGGGTTCCACTAATTTGAAGAAACGTTTGAATCATCCTATCGTTTATGTAACATGTTTAGTTAAATGCATTGTCTGGCTGAGCTTTGAACCTGAGATGTTGTGTTTATTACGACCGTTCTTCATATTTTAATGTGTATATGATGATGTAGTTCAACCTATTAATCTGTTGATTTAGACTCTTTTATATTATTCATATTAAATCTTGATGCCGAGTGCTGCAGAGCGGCAAAATAAAGAAGAAACCGACTCTGCAGCCAAGGACCACCCCATCCCAAGCCAGCACCGTCGACAATCCAACATCAGCAAGTCTGCGGTTGCTGGAACAACTCTTCAACATCCTACAAATAATATATCACCCTGTGCAGCTGGAGGCCATGTTTTTAAACTACTTTGTAGTGGTAGTGGCTTATGACAAATTGTGCTCCTTTCGCTTGCGTAATAAATGATGCCAATAAATCAGTTCAATCAATTATTTATTCATAATGTAAACTGCTACAGTTTGGATTAGTGGGAATTTTTTAATCTGCAACATCGGAAAAATAATCTACATTTTCGCATGCGCGAAACGCCCCCAGTAAATCAGTGTAGAGCTCTGACGTCACATCGACAGATTGTCCGTGTGATAACCGTTTGTGCGTTTTCGCATTTATAGAACAAAAATACTATCTTTATGTACAAGCCAAATGTTATTTTTATATTTTCATAGATTAGGGGAGTCCCCTTTATCGAATATGTTGATTTGTTAGCTTTACATAATGGTGCGAAGCGTCTTGAAGAGAACGCTTCGAATTTATAGCAAGTTGAATTCAAGATGGTTCAGCATGATCCATCCCGAAGGTTTTAAAGGATTCAGTTCGAATCGTGTTGAATCAGTTCTTAATGAATTACCAGGTTTGTAGCTTCATTGAGATTATCATATATATTGAATGGTGATTGTTAGCAAACTAATATTAACATTTAAACAAGTAGACAGTTACTAGTTCAGGGCTGGGCAACTTTTGTAGTCGTTGGCCAGATGTGGAAAAAGTTATTGATGGTCGGATTATTATATGAACAGTATTTAATATTTATTTACAGGGTATGGTTAGATACATTTAGATACAGCCTGTGAGCCGGTCAAAACGCCTTCACGGGCCGGACCTGGCTCGCAAGTTGCGATGCCTGATCTAGTTTGTCTTTTGAATCCGATTAAAATTAAATAGACTAAGTATAACAACATGATTGAATAAATGTTGAATCGGCCCAGCGAAGGTAAGTTCGCACCCCTTCTTGTGTCCACAGCGTCGAAATAGGATAGGATATTCATGTTTATCCCTGTGAATGGGAAAACCAAGGGGGTTAACACACGGGCAATCATCAGATCACCGCGCGCCCATCGTCAGGTTACCGTAGCTATTGCATTGTGTTATGTATGATAGAAACGTTCCTACAATTTGGTAGAACCCATTAATCCGCTGAGTTCAGGCAATGTCTGTAAAGTGCCTTGCCCAAGAACACAACCGACTAGCTAGCGACCAGTTTCGCACCTGCAACCTTTCGATTGAAAGGCGACGCACTTAACCGCTAGACCAACCGGGCGGACGAAATGACTTATTGAAAGCAGAGCCACCTAAATAGCTGTGTGTCTTTGGCTACGAACAGAATCTCTTATAAAATTTGTAATGAGTTATCATGAAGAAACAAATGCAATGCTTGACTAAACACGAACAATAGATTTTGTTTGTTGATTAGAATCCGATGTCGCAGTGGTGTGTTTGTCAGGTCATGAAATTATCCCAACAATACAGTTGAATGTGTGGATGATTTGTATTGCCTGTATATCATACATTACAGAGGGTTATCATTATTTATAACTTCTTACAAATAATATTTATAAGAATTTTACTAGTTTAAAATATTAAATGGTATAGCATTAGTTTTGCCTCATATAGAAACATGATAAAATGTTGTTGATTTTAATTGATGAGTAATTGAATAAAGGAAGTCACAGTTACAAGATAAAATATTTGATTTAAAACATTGATATTGCGACAATTATACAGCTTATGTTCCAATATTGACACTGCACCCTACATATTGCGCCACATAACAAATCAATTAAATGTTTTTTCTCACCAACTGCACCTTAACTTGTGTGTCAAACAAGGAATATAATGCGAACTTGATTCATCAGTTTCCACACATCCCAATATTTAGTCCTGGTTACAAAGTAGTAAATATTGGAGAAAGTGATTGCAGTTTTACATGTTATGAATTCGAACAGTTTTTATCCCATGTACCAACCCCCTTATGTTATGCAGGTGGATCAGTGGATTTAAAGTTGACGGATGAAACCGCTCACATCCTGCTAAACAACCCCAGCAAGAAGAATGCAGTGACAGGTTCGTTCAGCTGTGATGATTGGGTGGGGAATGTTTCAAATCAATGGAGCAAACCAACATTGACGTCTGAATTTCATATCTTTGCAAAATCAACTTCTCTGGGGTTTTCGGTGGCCGCATACCAGGTTGTGATGTAATAATGAAGGCTATTATATAATAGTAGGACAGGGGTCGACAACCTTTTGCACCTAAAGAGCATTTGTCCGGCCGGTTAGTGTAGCGGTTAAGTGCGTCGTCTTTCAATAGAAAGATTGCAAGTGCAAAACTGTTCGCTAGATAGTCGGTTGTGTCCTTGGGCAAGACACTTTACGGACACTGCCTGAACCCAGCGGATTAATTGGTTCTACCAAATTGAAGGAACGTGTCTATCATATACAACACACTGCAATAGCTCAGGTAACCCGACGATGGGCGCGAGGTAATCTGACAACTGCCCGTGTCATCCGTGTAGTTACCCACTTGGTTTTCCCATTCATGGGGATTAACATGAATATCTTATTCTATCGTATTTTAACCGATAATTCATAAAATAAAAATCACTGGGAGCCACAAAATAATATTTTGGCAATAAAAGGAAAACAACACTGTGTGAGATAAAGACGCAAATGTAGCAATAGGACGGGTTGTTCATGTTTATCCCCGTGAATGGGAAAACCAAGAAGGTTAACACACATGCAATCGTCAGATCACCTCGCGCCCACCTTCGGGTTACCGAAGCTATTGCAGTGTGTCGTGTATGATAGACACACTCCTTCAATTTAGCAGAACACATTATGCAACTGGGTTCCCTTTCAATTAAAAGCGTCACACTAAAGATTAACCGGTTGTAGATAATAAAATTAATAAGAGCACATTTTATGATGTAATAATGCAGGTTATGATGAAATAATGATCATTGTGGTCACAGGAGCAATGATGTTGGAGCTACGAAGATGCGTGATGGAGATTTCCAAGTGGGAGGGAAAAGCTGTTGTTTTGAGTGGGGCTGGGGGGACATTTTGTGCCGGTTCCGATTTGAATGCAGTTCGGAAGTTTGGGGACCCACAGGTGATTCCCCTATGACCCCTTTATTACATCATCTGTGTTGTTTGCTGTTAGTCAAGTGATTATGTTTGTTTCCATATACCGACCCCCATAAGTATTGGATATCCACCCCAAATGGGTCGGAAAATACCGAAAAACATGCACAAGTGGGTGCTTTTTTAGCCTTCTATTTGCGCCGTCCATTATGCAGTACTTATTATGGGAAACCACTTTTCATGGATTCCTTTTTGTCTATATAATCGCAGAACCTTTGAATCTAAAAGGTCGGTATTACAAATATACTGATGTTATAATCTAAGATGTACATTTAACTGAGGGCGATTTATCCCGTGACACGCACATATATACACGCGAAAAAACATTTTATTAAAGTGTATGGAAGTACTGATAAGATAATGTTGTTGTTATGATATGATGCATTTTGTATTTCCGAGCTCCCACTTTAAAAATGTTTGGACGATTTTGCACATTAGATGCAGCTTCGGTTGGGTTCTAACCGTTCATATTGGAGCCAAAGGTCTGAGTTGTACATACATTTAATTTTAATTTTGTGAAACGCTCCGATGTTTGGAAACAATTTTTACCTTTTTGTTATTGATAGCCGACTTTAAATATTAAAATTAAAAGATGAGTTTCTTCTGTTGTATTATCATCGTGAGTTGACTCGTTCGCACGAGTCATCAAAAAGAACACGCATCGCTCTTTACGACCCAGTACAGGTGCAAGTTGGACCAGGACCAAACAATCCTTATATCCACGCTTTGGCGAAGGTTGCTTATTAAATAAAGTTACGGATAAGATTTTGTAACTGTCATAAATACCCTCGCTTCCGCATATAAAACTTTCGCTTTGAATATATTTTTTTTAACTAAATGATAAGCAGGGGTGCTTTTTGATATCATGATCATCCTGTATAGTTGGACAGGGGTGCCAAAGGCATTTCGTCTCATCATGTAAACATTGAACCCAATCACAGGACGGGCTACACGTTTGCATGTATATGCAAAACACACTGGGTTTACTCGAACAACTCCCCATGGTAACTGTGGCTGAGTTGAAAGGTTCAGCATTTGGTGGAGGCGCAGAAATGATGATGGCTTGCGACCTCAGGTAAATAACATTAAACTTGGTTTTGGTAAGTAATTTTAAATTGTTTAAAGTTTTCACAAAGATATCACTTTTTAGAACAATGGATGACTCAGCGGAAATTTGCTTTGTTCAGCGACGACTCGGGTTAATTCCTGGCTGGGGCGGCGCGACCCGATTGGTCGGTTTAGTGGGCAGACAACGCGCCTTAGAAATATTATTATCAGCCCGAAAAGTTTGCGCTGACGATGCATTGGGAATGGGATTGGTTGATTGTTTACATCACAATGCCAATGAATGGTTGAACGAACATCTCCATATAAGGGAAATTGACAGAAATGTCGTTGAAAACATGAAACGTTCGGTTTCACACTTTGAACCTCGGTCATTCAAGCATGAAGTGGAACTCATATCAAATGTGTGGGGGGCGCTTGCCAATCGGAGGGCCGTGGAGAAACTTCACAAAATAAATGGGTCTGGGTGGGTTTCTATTTACATAACTTGGATATAAATATTGTGTGGTTAATTTTCAATGTGACCTTATGAAGCCTGGGAAGTGTGGAAGTAAATATATTAATGCTATTTGGTAGTCCAATGGCATAATCATGTAATAACGTGATGTATTATGTTTATATGGTCATTGATGGTTGTAATAAATGAATAAAGTTTTCACAGTTTTATCCTGTTGCCTGTATTTGAAATCAGACTATGCTTAATATAAAGAACGGCTTATTACTGTCAAAGTAACGTATAACATTTATATTGGTTATTTTTTATCAAGACAACTTTAAAACCTGTGTTGCGCTTAATGCTAGATGTTTATTCAAAATACCATAAATAACCATGAAGCAAAACCTACAAACCGTAACGGTCAAACTAAATTTTCCTTTTTTAAAAACAAATATATTTCTTATTTGGCTACGCATCTTTGAGTGTTTCATTTAAATATAGTTTATTCATTTTTGACCCAGTATTTAAAAATGACAAGCGAATAAAATACCGACACAGGAACAGGAAAAGACGGCAAAACGAACAGTCGTTAAAACACGTCATTTAAAAAAGGATATATTTTAATAAATATAGCGGACGCGGCCGTCAAACCTAGGCGAAAAAACAATATTGAGCAAACAAAATTTAATTAAAAACCAAACGATATAAAGCCCTGAAGAAGAGTGTGCGGTAAAGCGCGATCAGTACTATGGGGGAGCCGGCTTTAGGAGAAGGTGTGGCCCAAAGCGTGGTCCAGGCTGGAAACAGAAAAACCCCATAAAATGAAATTCCACTAATGTCAGATGACACTATTAGTTTGAAGCACACTTACCGGGGCAGATATTTCTGTTTCTTTAACAATGAAGAAAACGGTCACTATTTGTATTTAATTACATAAATGCCAGGCAAATACAAAAACACGAATTACTTAAATGGTGATTACTCTACAGTCTACACAGAAGAAACATTACATATCAAGCAAGGTAGGCAGATACCGTTTATTTAGAAATTGTTATAAAAATATAAATTAACTGCAAACTTCTTTCCCATACGCGGTAGCTGAATGTAAAGTAAGTAGGATATACAATGTTTTATAGAGGGTAAGCATTAAATGTAAATGGAATTGTTGGTTTCTTGGTTAAAATCATGTTTATTTAGTACTGGCGCAACGGATTGTTAGATACGTTAAGCAAACATGAATGGTTATAAAGTGTTATCATAATAACTGTTTTACAGTTTATAAAATGTACCACTTATAAAAAGCATTAACATAACATAACGATACCGTTATACTACAATATTGTGGACCCTGCTTATAGCGTAAGGTCATATTGGGTTTAACAGATGGCGATAGAACATGATTAACATTCTTTTAGAGTAATGAATAAGTAATGGTATATTTAGTTGTATCCCAATAGAATCATTTTCACGTACGTATATTAAACGCGTCACATGTATATGTGAAAACTAAAAAAAAATCAGTTAAACATTTTAGTAACCATTTTCTTTGTTTTTATTGTTTTATTTGTACACAATGATAACTACTGTGGAGAATCAACTATGTTTTTGGTTGGCAGTCCTGCTTATATCTTGCACTGAATCTAACCCGAGTTCTTCAGCTGTTTAGACTCCGAATTGACCTTGTCTCGGAGGGTTTCTTCTTTGCATCTTATAAACTAATACAGTGAAACACATACAGTTTAAGTGATTGACTGGACATGCCTGGAGCCCCGCTCTGCAGGCGATTTATGTTGGCCCGTATTCCAAAACGCGTTTCTGATAATGGGTAATACAATGAGTTTATACAAAAAGACGTCAGCTTGTCACGTATGGCGTGTAGCAGCGCTTTGCTTTTAGACGGGTTTTGAGCCGGGTAAAACAAGGGGTAGCATAGGTAAGTATTTTATTGGGTATTTACGCAAGGTGCAGCAAGGAAAAGCGCTTTGCACAGGGCATAGCTTAAGTAGGTATAGGTAAAGGTATGAGAGAGCAGCTAGTCTAAGGGAAGACTAACTAAAATGCTCTCTGATATTACGAAATCTTATACGGTTTATATAAGATACATAACAGGAAACACATGTTTGTATACACGAGGCTTGGACCTCGTTAATCAGAACGCGGGAAATAATTCATCGACTGGGCTGTCAGGAAACTAATCGCAATTTCCCTTGCACAAAATATGAACACATGGCATGGCGACCTAATTGTTAAAATGTACAGTAAGACAATTATAAATACGTGTGGGATTCCCACACACTTCCCTTTGTCCATTTTGAAAAGAATAAATGTTCGGACTGTCCATTGGTTTGTTGGTCACCGTAGGTTGAATCTCCTGTAGCAGTCTTTTATTGATTCGCCGATTGGTCTTCGGTTGAAATCCTTGGGTCAAACGGTCACGACGCAGATTGATACGATTCGAACACACACACTTGTAGAAAAACCTTGTTGACACACTGGAATGGGTGGCTAAAGATGTCGTTTGGTCTTGACACGAGACCAGCTCGATCCAAACGTACAAAATATAAACTTCCGTGGTAAATATACCACACTTTCCGAAGCTGCCCTTTTCGCCTGAGCGAGGTCCTCATCCCATGCTGAAAGTAGAAAATCCTATTGCGGCATAAATGGCCGGTCAATAGTTGAGTCAAAGCGTGATGAGTCAAAGGCTTCCGTGACTTTGACTCATCACGCTGCTGAGAAGCCATAATCGCTGTTCATCCCGAACACGATTGTGATATAGCACATAGACTAGTGCAAAACGGCACACCTGATATATTGTTCGTCGTGACCCAGGTGAAAACTTGAATACTTGACGGACATAGCTTGACCAATTTGCTCTGACGAAGGATCCATTGAATGAACGGATAAGCGCGTCCGACTGCAGACTATCTGTGGAATCTGGAAAGAAAAATCGAAAGGAAGCAGAAAATTGAAAGAAAGATAAAAAAGAAAGCGATTCGACTCCATATCGGAAGGGTTTGGTAGATAAGTTTCTGTTTTTTACATAAATGAGTCATGTTATGTAACAATTCTTAAGTTTTAATCTGGTTTATCGACTTCTGGAGATGTCAATGCGATATGGCATGCCTGCCACAATCATAATTTAGGAACATATCTTTGTATTATGGAAATTAACCTAATTAATTGTCTTCTTTTTTAAATGGTTTAAAGTGTCTAATGTTTTAACATTTTACCGAATTTTATGAAAATTAGAGCAGCCGTTCAAGCGCTATGGCCACAAAATCTAATTTATTAGAAAAAAAACGTTTTGATTTTTAACGTCTGAGGGGAATTCCCCTAGATTTGTTACCCAAATATTTGGTTTCTGCATATTTAAACCATGTTTTCTTACAAATGTCCAATTTTCATTGCGATTTTATTACTCCTTTTGGTAGATGTCAGCGACATGGAATGCTTGTCACAATCATGATTTGAGACCATATCCTATAATATTTCTTTCAAGTTTTAAATCAGTGACTAATGCACTTACATTGCACCAATTCTAATTGAAATTGTAATAGCCGTTCAAGCGCTATGCCCAAAAAAGGCAATTTAAAAAAAATAGCGTTTTTGTTTTTTACGTCCTAGGGGAATTCCCCTTTTCTACATATCTAAACCATGTTGTCTAACGAATGGCTAAGTTTTATTACAATTACATTATTCCTTCTGGTAGATGTTGGGGCGACATGGCATGCCTGTTACAATCATAATTTCAGAACAAAATCGAATTTTTGGGGTATTTCCCTAAGTAATTTTTTTATTTCTTTTAAGTGATAAATCAGTGACTAATGCACTTACATTCCACCCAATCTTATTCAAATTAGAGCAGCCGTTCAAGCGCAATGCCACAAAAAGCGCAATTTTTCATAAAAATTACCGTTTTGGTTTTTAACCTCCCAGGAGAATTCCCCTTAATTTATCACCCAAAATTTTGGTTTCTGCATATCAAGACCATGTTGTCTAACAAATGGCCAAGTTTCATTGCACTCCCATTATTCTTTCTGGTAGATGTCGAGGCGCCATGCCATGCCTGTCAAGCGTTTGACGAAAAAAAAAGAAAAAAAAGAAGAAAAAAAAAACGGACAAAAACAACATGTGTCCCATTTTTCCAAATTGGACCCATAATTAGTTAGGCTTAAATAATTAAAACCTTACACATCTTATAATATTGATGTGCATATTGTATATTGCATTAAATAGGATACGTCAGACAGATTAGTCTAGTTGTTTAGTACGTCGCCTTTCAACCGAAATGTTGCAGTCGAAACTGGTCGCTAGAGTGTCTGTTGAGTCATTGGGCAATGCATTTAATGAACACTCTCAGGGGATTTAATGGGTTCTTCTAAATTAAAGGAACGTGTAAATCATACACAAGACACTGCAATATATCCGGTAACCCGACGCTGGGCGCGAGGTAATCTGACGATTATACCTGTGTGTTAACCCCGTTGGTTTTTCCATTCACAGCGATAAACATAAATATCCTTTGGAAAAAAAATTAGGTTGTTTTTTAACCTTTTTTAAAATATGACATATATGAACGACTAATGCTGTACGCTTGTGTGGCTGAATGGTTAAAGTGGCCGCATATATCAAAACTATACGAAAATGTCTTGATAATGAACCCGTCAAGATTAAAATCTAGTTCAGTTAAGAATGCTGAAATGCTCTAATGTTGTTTGAGTATTTGTAAAAAATATCGCATTTTTTGAAAAAAGAGAAGCTGTTTAGTCGTACAGAATGATTAATTACATCAGCGCAACGTGATGTCCCTGCCCAACAAAATTTAATTTAAAGAACAAACATGTTTAGTATTTATTGTCAAAATTTATTCCACCTAAACAACTATGTTTTGAATTAGCAAAAATATTGGTATCCTATTTATTAGATTATTCAGTTAAGGTGATTGTTTATTAATTATTTTAAAATACTTTTACCGCAGCATAACTCTGTTAAATAGTTAATTAACTATTTAATTCTTTCAGACGACAATAACTAGTTTTAATATCTTAACTGGAAAGCAGAAAATCGTCTGCCTATCATTTAATGCAACAAAGCTCTTTTTTTCCCTCCAAGCAGATAGTGTTAAGTGACGTGGCGTGGTATAAAAAAATGATGAAATATTTTTGATTACGTAAAATTCTCTAATCACAGTTTAAAAACATATAGCTAGTTCAATACTCTTAATAATCATTTACCGTTCGGTATTCATTTAAAAGAAGATAATATATGCACAGTGTTGCAAATTTAAATAAGGTAAAACATTCAAGAATGGGATTCCAAATTCTAGATACGAAATATATTATTCTTGTAAACCTAATTATCCTGTATTACAAATCCCTAGTAGTGCCCAAAATAACGTAATAAAGAAAACCAGTTATTTCTAGGGTTTCGTTTAAAGTGGTGGGATTTGTGTCGAGA
>CH002563.1:147654-162673 GCA_000149265.1 Ciona savignyi | reverse complement strand
TATACATATCGCACGTTGTAAGGTTTTTGTTTGGTATGAATCCATTGGTGTGCTCTCAAATGACTTGCTCGTTTAAACATTTTTTTACAAACATCGCATGTGTAAGGTTTATCTCTAGTGTGACTTATTTGGTGTGCTTTTAAATTACCTGCTTGTTTGAACGATTTTTCACACACCTTGCATTGGTATGGTTTCTCATCTGTGTGAACAAATTGGTGCCTTTTCAATTGACTTGCTCCTTTAAACATTTTTTCACAGACACTGCATTCGTATGGTTTCTCCGCAGAGTGAATTACTTTGTGTGTTTTTAAATTACCTGCTTGTTTAAACGATTTTTCACACACGTTGCATTTGTATGGTTTTTCTTCAGTATGAATCATTGTGATGTGAGTCTTCAAGGCACTTGCATGTTTGAACCTTTTTTCACACACATTGCATTGGTATGGTTTCTCATCTGTGTGAACAATTTGGTGCCTTTTCAATTGACTTGCTCGTTTAAACATTTTTTCACAGACACTGCATTCGTATGGTTTCTCCGCAGTGTGAATTACTTTGTGTGATTTTTAAATTACCTGCTTGTTTAAACGATTTTTCACACACATTGCATTGGTATGGTTTTTCTTCAGTATGAATCATTTGATGTACTTTCAAGGCACTTGCATGTTTGAACGATTTTTCACACACATTGCATTGGTATGGTTTCTCCGAAGTGTGAATTATTTTGTGTTTTTTCAAATAACTTGATTGTTTAAACGATTTTTCACACACATTGCATTGGTATGGTTTCTCCTCCCGTATGAATCATTAGGTGTCTTTTTAAATCATCTGCTCGTTTAAATCTGTTTTTACAAATATTGCATTTGGAACGATTTACTTGAGCCTGAGTTTGTTGGTAAGTTTTCAAAGAAAGAGAAACAGTACATAATTGTTTATTCATTATATTGTTAACTATTAATTTCAACTTATCCACTTTAAAACGAAGTAAATCTTTTTTTAATAGAACATGTAATTAGTTAGGTTTAAATAAATAAAACCTGACACATCGTATATCATTGACGTGCATATTATAAATTGCGGTGTATGGCATACGTCAGACAGATTACTTTAGTGGTATAGTACGGGGAAAACTAAAAAGGAGGGAAAGCGCGAAGACGGGAAGGAGGGAAACTGAACACTAAAATGAAGATATGACATTAGAGTTAGTTTTAAACATTGGGTTGGAGTTAGGGTTAGTTCTGAGGTTGAGATCAGTGTTTAGGGCAGGGTTTAAATTAGTTTTCATAGTTTCAGTGGGCAGGTTTCCTCCTTCCTTCCCTCTTTCCCGTTTTCCCTACTTTTAGTGTTGCCCGTATAGTACGTCGCCTTTCAACCGAAAGTTTGCAGTCAAACCGGTCGCTAGCGTGTCTGTTGAGTCCTTGGGCAATGCATTTAATGGACACTCCCAGGGGATTTAATGAGTTATTCTAAATTATTCAACACATTACAATAGATCCGGTAACCCGACGCTGGGCGCGAGGTAGTCAGACGATTATATCTAGGTGTTAACCCCGTTGGTTTTCCCATTCTTTGCGATAAACATGAATTTCTTTTGGGAAAAAATTAGGTTGTTTTTTAACTTTTTTTAAAATATGAGATATATGAACGCCTAATGCTGTACGCTTGTGTGGCTGAATGGTTAAAGTGACCGATGCATATATCAAAACTATACGAAAATGTCTTGATAATGAACCCGTCAAGATTAAAATCTAGTTCAGTTAAGAATGCTATATTGCTCTAATGTTGTTTGAGTATTTGTAAAAAACATCGCATTTTTTGAAAGAAGAGAAGCTATGTTTATCGCACAGAATGATTAATTACATCAGCGCAACGTGATGGTCCCTGCCCAACAAAATTTAATTTTAAAGACCAAACAAGTTTAGTATTTATTGTCAAAATTTATTCCACCTAAACAACTATGTTTTAAATTAGCAGAAATATTGGTATCCTATTTATTAGATTATTCAGTTAAGGTGATTTTTCATTAATTATTTTAAAATACTTTTACCGCGGCATAACTCTGTTAAATAGTTAATTAACCATTTAATTCTTCCAGACGATAATAACTAGTTTTAATATCTTAACTGGAAAACCGAAAATCGTCTGCCTAACATTTATTTCAACAAAACCCTCCTTGACTAGCCTCCTTTTTTCCCTCCAAGCAGATAGTGTTAAGTGACGTGGCGTGGTATAAAAAATATGATAAAATATTTTTGATTACGTAAAGAGCTCTAATCACAGTTTAAAACCCTATAGCTAGTTCAATACTCTTAATAATCATTTACCGTTCGGTATTTATTTTAAAAAAGAAAATATATGCACAGTGTTGCAAATTTAAATAAGGTAAAACATTCTAGAATGAGATTCCAAATCCTAGATTCGAAATATATTATTCTTGTAAACCTAATTATCCTGTATTATAAATCCTTACTAGTGCCCAAAATAACGTAATAAAGAAAAACAGTTATTTCTAGGGTTTCGTTTAAAGTCGTGGGATTTGTGTCGATTGTTCGACAACTTTTCTTTCCTAACTATTCCCTAGCTAAGAATACTCATTTAAGAGTCTCGCAATCCGACAACTTGACGGAATGTTCTTTTAATCTTGGTTGTATGCGAACTCAGTTAAATACACATAGCTCAACTAAATAAATTTTGTCTCTGATCTTGTTAGACGTTTTTTTAGACTCATTTGGATAAACCACTTTTTTGCCGTGATGGGGGTATACACACGAAAAAAGGCCACATAGTTATTGTGGAAGGGGAGATTAGTAAAGAAGCAAAACTGGTGCGGGTATTAAACCCGA
The DNA here is from genome assembly GCA_000149265.1 of Ciona savignyi. NCBI lineage: Eukaryota > Metazoa > Chordata > Ascidiacea > Phlebobranchia > Cionidae > Ciona > Ciona savignyi. Next base: position 159,833 of record CH002563.1, on the reverse strand, counting down.
TTTGCAGATTACAGGAAATCCGGAAAAAGGTTTACACTTATACGCAGTAAAGATTTCTTTTAGCACAGTTTTGTATTAGGCGCACAGAAAAAATAGAACCTTTTCCAATTTAATTTCTTATGTTAGTTTGTTTCATCACCTCGAATGCTGCAGTTGACGATGATGACAAATAACACTCAAGCGCCATAACTCTGACTAAAATGACTTTATAATTTATAGTTAAGAATAACGCAAAACCTATCCCTATATATGGTATTCAAGTGCGTGTTTTGCTGAGTAATTATATTCGTGATTTCATATTACTGATGGGGATTAAAATATATGCTTGCGCCACTGTTTCTCATTTACCCCTGCGTTTATTTTGGAAACCAGTTTTTAATGCACAGAATGGTACAAGTTCCAATTTCTTAAAAAAAAATGTTCATATGCCTTTACCATTTGTTTGCGGATCCTAGATTCAATTTTAAATTGGGAAAAACGTTTAAAGCTTTCTGAGGCAGGATCTTACATGACAGCTCTTTTCATAAAGTCAGTTTTCACTAGAGAGATATTTAGATCATCTAAGTTAACTCCGAAAAAGCTCGCAATAATGTAAAATCAAATTATTTTCATTATTGTTGTTTTTTTCTTGTAAACACAAGTTTAATACCTTAATCAGACACTTTATACACTTTGTATAAGATATACCAAAAGTAATGAGGTAACTAGGTAACCTGATTGTTTCTTAATTCATAAAATACAATAGCGGAACCTCAACAGGGTTTTTAAAAATAGTAGTGGTTAACGTAGTTGACACTCTCTAATGTTAAAAATGTGCCAAATTTGTATTGCGATTCCATTAATTTGAATTGCTATTCCATTACACCTTTTGTATAATCACTTTTGTATAATCAACTCCAAATCTGATTAACATTGGACTAGTCGTTCAAGCGCTATGCCCCCAAAAGCCATTTATTAGATAAAATTACCGTTTTGGTTTTAAGCGTCATAGGGGACTGAATTCCCTAAATTTATCACCTAAAATTTTTGTTTTTAGCATATCTAGACCATGTTGCCTAACAAATGACAAAGTTTCATTGGGATCCCAATAATCCTTCTGGTAGATGTCGGGGCGACATGGCATGCCTGTCAAGCGTTTGACAAAAAAAACGGACAAAACAATATTTGTCCCAATTTTTAAATTGGACCCATAATAACTCACGACAGCACTAATCTATTTCAGCAATACGAAATATGGCATAAATGACAACTATTGTAAGCTTGTGTGACTAAATGGTTATCGCTTCGAACACACATATTAAAGAGTCTTGGTGACGAACCAGTCAGGATTAAAAAAGGCAAATGATCTAATGTTCTCTTTCTAATTTTGAATCTTTCTAGTTTAAATTTAATAGATGTTTGATGTAGAGTAATGAAATCGTAGTGGTATATTTAGTTGTATACCAATAGAATCATTTTCACGTACGTATATCAAATGCGTTATACGTATATATGTTAAAACCCAAAAAAATCTAGTTTGTCATTTTAGAGATGTTAGCATTTTTTCTTTGTTTTTATTGTTGTATTTATACACAATGATAACAGCATCATTCAGTAAACATAGAAATCCAGTTTGTATATGCAACACAAAAACCTATTAGTTTCCGCTTGCAAAAACAAACGTTTTACACTTTGCATCAGATATACCAAGAGTGATAAGGTAACTAGGAAACCCGATCGTTTTTTCGGTTGTTTTTTGGGGGATTGTTAAGCCAAAAAAGTCCAATTGAGCGATTAGCGCGAGTTGGTGGTCTTAGACCGAAACCCCTACGTGCAATGTGGAAATTAATTCACTCGGGGTAGTATCCCTAGTATGTGGGTGCTGGCAGAGGCACCCTTCACAGGTATTTCTCCACAGCGTGCAAGCCACGTAGGAAAGGGGGGTATTCCGTTGTTTAAGGTTACCCGAAAACCTTTATTCACGCCCACCAATCGAGACCCGATCGTTTCTACATAGTGGTGGTAAACACGTGGTTGTCGCTTCCTTGTCGGTTGATGTTTGTAAAAAATCCTCTTTAAACGGAGTTTGTGTAAAGTTTCTCTTTAGTGTGACGAATTCGGTGTGTGTTCAAATTACCCTTTTGTATAAACGATTTTTCACAAACACCACATGTGTAGGGTCTTTCTTCAGTATGAATCATTTGATGAAATTTCAAATGACCCGCTTGTTTAAACGATTTTTCACACACATTACATTGGTATGGTTTCTCATCTGTGTGAATCCTGAGGTGTCTTTTTAAATGATCTGCTTTTTTAAACGATTTTTCACAAACAGTGCATTTGTAAGGTTTCGCTTCAGTGTGACTAACTTCGTGCATTTTCAAAGCACTTGCTTTTTTAAACAATTTTTCACAAACATTACATTTGTAAGGTTTCGCATCAGTGTGAATAACTTTGTGCATTTTCAAACCACTTGCACGCTTGAACGATTTTTCACAAAGAGTACATTTGTAAGGTTTCGCTTCAGTGTGACTAACTTCGTGCATTTTCAAAGCACTTGCTTTTTTAAACAATTTTTCACAAACAGTGCATTTGTAAGGTTTCGCTTCGGTATGAATAACTTTGTGTTTTTTCAAATAACCTGCTTGTTTAAAGGATTTTTCACAAATATTGCATTTGTAAGGTTTCTCTTGTGCCTGAGTTTGTTGGAAGGTATTCAAATGAACAGAGTCGACACATGTTGTTTTACACATTTTATAGTATTCACTCATAACTTAATTCACTTAAATAAAGTGGAATTATTTAAAATGGAAAGGCGTGCATCATTTGTTACGTATGTAGTCAGGATTAAAATGGATAAATCCTGAACCATTTAGTACATTAATGTAAATAGGATAGGATATTCATCTTTATCCTGTGACTAGGAAAACCAAGGGGGTTAACACACGGGCAGTCGTCAGATTACCACGCGCCCATCGTCGGGTTACCGAAGCTATTGCAGTTTGTTGTACATGATAGAAACGTTCCTTCAGTTTGGTAGAACCCATTAATCCGCTGAGTTCACGCAATGTCCGTAAAGTGCCTTGCCCAAGGACACAACCGACTAGCTGGCGACCAGTTTCGCACCTTCAACCTTTCGATTGAAAGGCGACGCACTTAACAGCTAGACCAACGGGGCGGAATGTTATATATCGTAGCCAAAAGAAATTAATAAATTTTAGTCTCGATCACAAAGTTTACTAAATCACAATCGTCATAGAATAATCCAATCCTTCAATATGACATAAACGAATAATGCTGTGCGATCGTCTGGTTAAATGGTTGACGCCTTTGATACACATACCAACTATATTCAAAAGGTCTTAAGACCCCCATATAATACAATATAGATAATGTTATTTGCAAACAATAACACACGATTTGAATAAAGATAAGCTCATGTGTTTATAAGTGATTTACAAGCGATAAACGATGCTATCTTAGCGATATCTACGTATTTGTCGCCAGTGATTGCTTAAGATGCTTCTTAATTAATTAAAATAGGGCAAGCGTAGTGGAACAGGTTCTAATTATTGCAGTTGTATTTTAACCAATACGGCAATCCTTGATTTATTTAAATTTCTTCTTCACTTTATATTGTCTCTTTATATTCTGGTACGGGCTAAGTATTCTTTCAATAATTAAGGGTTTCGAGACTACTTACAACTGCATTGCAACTGAATCGTGTCGAACAGAATAACAGTCTGGTTTTCAGCCACAAAGAAACAAAACAAGTACTGGCACCATACTGCATTGCTAATCACTAATTTTACTCTTAATTCGTTTTTCACTTTTTATAGTGCTTGTTCTACATTATTATTATTACCAATCCTACACGTTTTCATAGAGTATTTATCGTATACGCATTTCTCGATATACCTGTCCTCACTTAGTTGCTTCTGTGAGCTTGTTATAGGTTGACCGGCTTCAGTCATTTCATTTCTATGCCTGTGGCATGTTCTTGCCCTGGGCGTTTTCGCTTATTAAGTTGCATTGTTAATCGAATGGTTAACGATACCGTTTTATATACTGCTTAATATAAAAAAAACAAAAGTATGAACACCCAGAGAGTTGATACAGGCTGTCATCGATTCGTGGGAGAGGGAAGCTGTGTTTCTTCGTCTTATCATTCAGGGACCGGTAATCTACACAAAAACGTGTTGAGCCATCTTTCTTTTGGACCAACACAATAGGGCTAGACCACGTAGATTTGGATTTACTTACAACGTCATTTGCTTTTATCTCATTGATTAATTCATCAGCTTTCTTTTTATTATCCTCCGACATACGTCTCGGATATTGGCGGATTGGCACCGTGTTAACGGTATCAATAGAATGCTGTACAAGGTCGGTGACTTCAGTTTCACGACCAGATAATGAGAACGCTGCGGAACGTTTCCGCAAAACTTCAATCAAGGCAGCACGCTCTACTTCATTTAATGGAGCGGAATCAATGTTCAGTTGCTTAAGGAGTTCAGTCACATTGTCTGAATACTCTTCGGTGGATGCAGATCTGTCTCCTCCAGATGACAGAGTCATTAATTTGTAGTCCACAACAATGCGACCATCCTGTAAAAAATTTCTTCCCAGTATGACATCTTCCGTCAAGCTGTTTGCTACATATACGTTTGCAACCATTTTTGTTTGCGCAACTTGAATTGTGACATTCAAATTCGCAATCATACTTATTTTATTGCCACCAGCACCGACAAATGATTCACTTTCGTTGCACGGATGTAGTTGAGATTTGACCTCGCATCGTGAATAAAATTCGCTCGACATCGCAGTTATCGATGCTCCCCTGTCTACCAGAGCGGATACTGTCGTACCACCCACATTAATACATGCATACATGTGATGCTCACTGAATACGGTATTCAATCGGTAGGTTGTAACATTTCTGTCCGAGTGCATGGGTCGTATGTTGTGGTTATTTCTCTGGTTTACACATGAGTAACGACTTATATGGCCAGGTCTTTGGCAGCGGTAACACGATCTTTCAGTTTCATTTCGCTGGCCAAATTGTTGTTGAGCAAACTATTTAACCTGATCAGCTTTTGCAACTCTTTAATCATCGTTTTAGTTGATCAATCTCATCGCTTTTGATCGCAGGTCGCTCATCTCGCAACGCAGCCACTGTGGGTTGTGGTTGGAGAATACCCTCGGAGAAAAGCAGGGCCTTGGCGATATCCAAAAACTTCGGGGTTGCCGAGCCAGGATGTTCCCGCAAAATTCTTTCTGCCTGTTGTCGATTTCTAAGGCCGCTCGTAAATACATTAAACATTACCTCGTTCTGTGTCGTAATGTCCGTTTCGTTTGGATAGGCCATTTTTCAGGTTTAAAACGGCTGTTATAAAACTTAAGTTGGATTCACCAATGGCTTGTGTGCGTTAAAGGAGTTTCTGCTGGGCATTTCTAGTTCTTGCTGTTGAGCACGTGACAGCGGTTGCACGTTCTTTCAACTGATCGTATGTACAATTGTACAATGGTGCTACGGCATCTTCCATTTCGAATTCACTTTTCGTCAGGAGGGCTCGAAAGAAAGCCATATCTTTTTACTGCTTCGGTTACAGCAACACTGGTACAGAAGCCTACAAATCACGATTAAAATGAATTAAAATCTTCTCCCACCACATATTTCGGGGCTGGGTAAAAATATTAATCTTCCAGATAAATCTCTAATAAAAAATAAAACTTCTCTGCTGCACTACAGGTCATGTGGTCCAGTTGTTAGACTTTTAAACAGGGTTCTCGATATGTATAAAATGCCTGTATTAACACGAGCAGCATAAAATCACAACTCACTTTAAAACACAATGCAACAGTATATAAAATGAAATGGGCGGTAAAGTCTAACGATTTTTGGCGGGTAAGATAACGAAAAATGCGACAGGTAATTATTGTTAAAGAGTTAGATTATCTTAGGGCATCATCAAATAATTAGCGCACGCACCAAAATCACGTACCAAGATAAAACATGTAGGCCTAACATATACACCGGTAACTACATTATTCAAAAAACATAAAAAATCAAGTTTGTAAATGTAATTTGAAAACCTATTTTTTTCAAAAAAAAAATCTATAGTTTCTGCTTGCAGAAACAAACAAACGTTCTACACTTTGCATCAGATATATCAAGAGTGATAAGGTAACCAGGGAACCCGATCGTTTCTGCATGGTGGTGGTAAACACATGGTTCACACTCCGTTGTCAGTTGGTGTTTTTGCAAAAAAATCTTCTTTAAACGAAGTTTGTGTCAGGTTTCTTTTTCCGGGGAAGCATTCGGTGTCTTTTCAAATTGCTTGTTGGTATAAAAGATTTATCAAACATCACGTGTCTATGGTTTTCCTTCAGTATGAATCATTTGATGTGTTTTCTCATTTGAAAGTACCTGATTGGTTAAATGATTTATCACAAACATTGCTTTTGAAAGGTTTTTCTTCTGTGTGAATTCTGTGGTGCCATTTTAAACTACCTGCGTGTTTAAACGACTTTTCACAAACATTGCATATATATGGTTTCTTACCAGTGTGAATTATTTGGTGTGATTTTAAATTACTCTTTTGTACAAACCTTTTTTCACACACATTGCATTGGTATAACTTTTCATTCGTGTGAATCCTGTGGTGTTTATACAAACTACTTGCATGGTTGAAAGATATTTTACAAACATCACATGTGTAGGGTTTTTCTTCAGTATGAATCACTAGATGAGCTTTCAAATGACCTGCTTGTTTAAACGATTTTTCACAAACACCACATGTGTAGGGTTTTTCTTCAGTATGAATTATTTGATGAGCTTTCAAATGACCTGATTGTGTAAACGATTTTTCACACACATTGCATTGGTATGGTTTCTCATCTGTGTGAATCCTGTGGTGTCTTTTTAATTTATATCGTATTTAAACGATTTTTCACAAACAGTGCATTCGTAAGGTTTCGCTTCAGTGTGAATAAATTCATGCATTTTCAAAGCACTTTCTTTTTTAAACTAATTTTTCACAAACAGTGCATTTGTAAGGTTTCGCTTCAGAGTGAATAACTTTGTGTATTTTCAAATCACTTGCACGCTTGAACGATTTTTCACAAACAGTGCATTTGTAAGGTTTCGCATCAGTATGAATAACTTTGTGCATTTTCAAATAACCTGCTTGTTTAAATGATTTTTTACAAATATTGCATTTGTAAGGTTTCTCTTGTGCCTGAGTTTGTTGCAAGGTTTTCAAATGAACAGAGTCGACACATGGTGTTTTACACATTTTATAGTATATTCACTCTAACTTAATTCACTTGAAAAAATGGAATTATTCAAAATGGAAAGGCGTGCATCATTTGTTACGTATGTAGTCAGGATTAAAATGGATAAAGCCTGAACCATTTAGTACATTAATGTAAATAGGATAGGATATTCATCTTTATCCCCGTGACTAGGAAAACCAATGGGGTTAACACACGGGCAATCGTCAGATTACCACGCGCCCATCGTCGGGTTACCGGAGCTATTGCAGTGTGTTGTATATGATAGAAACGTTCCTTCAATTTGGTAGAACCCATTAATCTGCTGGGTTCAGGCAATGTCCGTAAAGTGCCTTGCCCAAGGACACAACCGGCTAGCTAGCGACCGGTTTCGCACCTTCAACCTTTCGATTGAAAGGCGACGCACTTAACAGCTAGACCAACGGGCCGGAATGTTATATATCGTAGCCAAAAGAAATTAATAAATTTTAGTCTCGATCACAAAGTTTACTAAATCACCATCGTCATAGAATAATCTAATCCTTCAATGTGACATAAACGACTAACTAATGCTGTACAATTGTGTGGTTGAATGGTTTACGCCTTCGATGCACATACCAACTATATTCAAAGGGTCTTAGACACCCTTATAATACAATAAAGATAAGGTTATTTGCAAACAATAACATACTATTTGAATAAAGATAAGCTAATGTGTTTATAAGAGATTTAAATAAGCGACATACGATGCTGCCATGGCGATATCTACGTATTTGTCGCCAATGAATGCTTAAGGTGCTTCTTATTTAATTAAAATAGGGCAAGCGTAGCTGAACAGGTTCTTATTGCAGTTGTATTTTAACCAATACGGCAATCCTCAATTTATTTAACTTTCTTTTTCACTTTATATCGTATAATGTTCCAGATGCGACGGATGGCAACAATTTAATGGGTACTACCAAATTGAAGGAACGTGTCTATCATATACAACACACTGCAGTAGCTCCGGTAACCCGACGATGGGCGCGAGGTAATCTGACGATTGCCCGTGTGTTAACCCCCTTGGTTTTCCCATTCACGGGATAAAGATGAATATCCTATCCTATTTACTTCTAATATGATAGTTATTCCAAAAAATATAATAGGATCCGACGTGACATGGTACTGTGATAACTGTGTACTTTAAGCGTGTAGTCAAAACACAGACTACAAAATTATCACTGAAGTCTTTTCTACCAAACTTGTGATAGACTTTCTGTGCACTCCTAAACTGCTCTTACGTTGCTCGTAGATGCAAAAAGATCTTTGTTGGAGATCATGCACTTAAATCTCGTCATTTTTTCCATTTCGCTTGTACAAATACGTACAATAGTAAGTTAGCCAGAAATAAATTTGTTTAAAAAATGGAAAAACGCGATAAGACGATAATCTATCTCTATACAGTCAAAGTCTGCAGCGGTGCCAATTAGTTTATCGTAAATAAATGTTTCAGGGGGCATGTCTAAACAACGGCGGTAAGAAGGTGTTAAAAAGAGAGATTTGTAATTCGAAATGAGATCTCGTTAGTCATATTTTGCTCCGACCATCTAACCACACATTTAAACACCTAGTCAACTGAATAAGAAAACCGCAACAACTTCCAGCACAACCCCGTGGAAGTTCAGTTATAAATGTTTGGTCGCTTCGTGTATATAGAGCCCTTAGCGGTTATTGTATATAAACTATACATCATATTGAAGGTATTTGCAAGTTCTTCAAAATATTTGAAATACTTAATGTGCAAAAAATGTCTAAAAATATTCACTGCAATATCTTTCATTTTATCTCCAATGCAAACTTGATGGACTAACCCACTAAGCCAATCAACCGGATGATCTAGTAGGATAATCGTTAGACATTTTTTTTTATTATTTACCACGCATGTCCGTTTCCATCCGTAGTTGCGAACAGGTGGGAGAAGTTGTTATTAACCGCAAACTCCTTTCCCACACGCGGTAGCTGAATGTTAAGGAAATAGGATATACAATATTTTAAGAGGACAATTTATCAAAATTAAAAAGACATCCTTGGTTTAAATCACTTTTATTTAGGAGTGGCGCAACGGAATGTTAGTTACGGTAAGCAAACATAAATGGTTATAATGTGCTTGTTTTATTATAACCATTTATATACACTGTTTATAAATTATAAAAAGTATAAACATAACGATACCATTATAAAATACCAAAATGTTGTAGATACTGCTTTCATAAACTTATAGCGTACGGTCATATTGTGTTTTATAGATGGCGGTGACTAACACAAGGTTAAGGCTCTTTCATTTGTGCATTTTAATGCGTACGTCACTGCAAAGTTTGCAATATTACTTTACTGAAAGCCGCAAGACTTTTGGGTCGATACCAGCCGAACGTAAAATGGGGAAAACACATTCCACAGGGCCAAGTGAATTTGAGGTAAAATGGCCTCCTCTATGACTATATTAAGCAAAATTTGTCTTAATCTAATAATTATTTCGAATGTTGGTTTATGTATTAATCTTTGTTATATTTAACTTAAAAAAATGCTTTACATAGAAGAATTTTGTAGAAGTCAATTTTCAGAATTTTTTTAAATAAATATTTTATATATTTAAGCTTTTTAATGTAATGAATTTATTCTAGGATAGGATAATAACGTTTTATCACCGTGACTTGGAAAACGGGTCATACTACACGGGCAATCGATACGTTCTTTGCGAATACGCAAAAACAAACGTTCTTACACAGATTTTCCTTTATGTTTTGTTTTATTTATATACAATGTTAATTACAATATTCAGACAACGTAAAAATCCAGGTTGTATACGGTATGTAACTTAAAAACCTATTAGTTTCTGCTTGCAGAACAAACGTTGTACACTTTGATATACTAAGAGTGATAAGTAACCAGGGAACCCGTTCGTTTCTGCATGGTGGTTGTAAACACATGGTTGACACTCCCTTGTCAGTTGGTTTCCCTTGAAAAAAAACTTTCTTTTTTAAACGGAGTTTAGGTAAGGTTTGCTTTTAGTGTAAAGCATTTGTGTCTTTTCAAATTACCATTTTGGTTAAACGATTTTTCACACACAGCGCATGCGTATGGTTTTTCTCCAGTATGAAGTATTTGATGTCTATTCAAAACACTTGCATGTTTGAACGCTTTTTCACACACATTGCATTGGTATGGTTTTTCATCTGTGTGAATCATTTGATGTGCTTTCAAAGAATTTTCATGTTTGAACGCTTTTTCACTACATATTACATTGGTATGGTGTCTCATCTGCGTGAATCCTGTGGTGCTTTTTTAAATCACCTGCTTGGTTGAACGTTTTTTCACAAACACTGCATATGTAGTTATTCGCTCCAGTGTGAATTATTTGGTGTACTTTCAAATTACTTGCATGTTTGAACGATTTTTCAAAAACATTGCTTTTGTAAGGTTTCGCTTGTGCCTGAGTGGGTTTGTAGGTTTTCAAATGAACAGATGCGACACATGGTGTTTTACACATATTATAGTTAATCATTTACACTAACTTTATTTACTTAAAAGAAATGGGATTTATTCAAAATGAAAAGGCGCGACACCCTCTGCAACGTGTGTATTTAGGATTAAATAGATAAAGCCTGAACAATATACTACATTGATGTGAATGTTATATATCGTAGCCAAAAGAATACAATGTTAATAAATACTGAGGATTGGTCCCGATCACAAAATTTACTAAATCACCAGCGTCATAGAATAATCTAATCCTCCAATATGACATAAACGACTAATGTAATGTTCCAATAGGATAGGAAAGGATAGGATATTCATGTTTATCCCCGTGAATGGGAAAACCCAGGGGGTTATCACACGGGCAATCGTCAGATCACCTCGCGCCCATCGTCGGGTTACCGGAGCTATTGCAGTGTGTTGTATATGATAGACACGTTCCTTCAATTTGGTAGAACCCATTAATTCGCTGGGTTCAGGCAATGTCCGTAAAGTGCCTTGCCCAAGGACACAACCGACTAGCTAGCGACCAGTTTCGCACCTGCAACCTTTCGGTTGAAAGGCGACGCACTTAACCGCTAGACCACCGGGCCGGAATATGACATAAATGACTAATGCTGTACGATCGTGTGGCTAAATGGTTTACGCCCTCGATACACATACCAACTATATTTAAAAAGGTCTTGGTAACGAGTCCAAATGGATTCAAAACCTACCCCTGTTCTAAAATACAAATACTCTTGAGTTTTTAATTAATTGCAAAAGGCCCCCTGATAAGCTAATGTATTTATAAGCGATTTAAATAAGTCACATACGACACTCTCATTTTAATGTATATATATACAGTCAATGAATGTTTCTTATTAATTGAAATAGCGCAATCATGGCACAACAGGTTCTATCCTCAATTTATTTACATTTCCTCTTCACTTTATTTCATCTCCCTATATTCTGGCTAGTGACTAAGTATTATTTCATTCTTTGAGCGTTTAGCGATCACTCACAACAAAATTGCAACTGATTGAAAGGCGAACAGAATTACAGTTTGCTTTACGGTCGCAAAGAAACAAAACAACTACTGGCACCATACTGCATTGCTAATCACCAGTTTTAACATAATTTTGTTTTTCGCACTTTAAAGTGATTGTTCTACATTATTATGGGCCCCATTTGGAAAAATGGGACACATATTGCTCTTGCCCGCCTTTTTCCCCTCTTCTTTTTTTTCCTCCCCCAAAGGTTTGACAGCCATGGCTTGTGGCTCCAACATCTACCAGAAGGGGTGATGGAATTGCAATAAAATCTAACCATTTGTTACTACCCCTGGCCCAAATATGGAGAAGCCAAAATTTGAGGTAATTTAATTTGGGGAACTCCCCCTGAGAGGTGAAAAACCAAAACGGTACTTTTTT
>CH002563.1:109307-131390 GCA_000149265.1 Ciona savignyi | reverse complement strand
TCGCAAGGTGCAGCCAGAAAGAGCGCTGTACACACATAGGGCATAGCTTAGGTTAGTATAGGTTAAGGTTTGAGAAAGCGGCTAGTCCAAGGGAGGACAAAGCAAAATGCTCTCTGATAACATGAAATCATATTCAGTTTATACACCACACATAACACTACCAAATTGAAGGAACGTGTCTATCATATACAACACACTGCAGTAGCTCCGGTAACCCGACGATGGGCGCGAGGTAATCTGACAATTGCCCATGTGTTAACCCCCTTGGTTTTCCCATTCACGGGGATAAAGATGAATATCCTATCCTATTTACTTCTAATATGATAGTTATTCCAAAAATATAATAGGATCCGACGTGACGTGGTACTGTGATAACTGTGTACTTTTAGCGTGTAGTCAAAACACAGACTACAAAATTATCACTGAAGTCTTTTCTACCAAACTTGTGATAGACTTTCTGTGCACTCCTAAACTGCTCTTATGTTACTGCGTTGCTCGTAGATGCAAAACAAACTTTGTTGGAGATCATGCACTTAAATCTCGTCATTTTCTTCCATTTTCCTTGTACAATTACGCACAATTGTAAGTTAGCCAGAAATAAATTTGTTTAAAAAATGGAAAAACGCGATAAGACGATAATCTATCTCTATACAGTCAAAGTCTGCAGCGGTGCCAATTAGTTTATCGTAAATAAATGTTTCAGGGGCATGTCTAAACAACGGCGGTAAGAAGGTGTTAAAAAGAGAGATTTGTAATTCGAAATAAGATCTCGTTAGTAATATTTTGCTCCGACCATCTAACCACACTACACCTAGTCATCTGAATAAGAAAACCGCAGCAACTTCCAGCACAGGCTCCGTGGAAGTTCAGTTATAAATATTTGGTCGCTTTGTGTATATAGATCCCTTAGCGGTTATTGTATATAAACTATACATCAAATTGAAGGTATTTGCAAGTTCTAAAAATATTTGAAATACTTAATTTGCAAAAAATGTCTAAAAATACTCACTGCAGTATCTTTCATTTTATCGGAAAACGAGCGGGTTGAGAATGTTCAGACGCTATAAAGTGCATCTAAAACTAATTATTCTCACTATCTCTCCAATGCAAACTTGATGGACTAACCCACTAAGCCAATCAACCGGATGATCTAGTAGGATAATCGTTGACATTTTTTTTTGATTATTTACCACGCATGTCCGTTTCCATCCGTAGTTGCGAACAGGTGAGAGCAGCTGTCATTAACCGTAAACTCCTTTGCCACACGCGGTAGCTGAATGTTAAGGAAATAGGATATACAATATTTTAAGAGGGCCATCTTCAAATATAAATAGACTTGTCGGTTCCTTGGTTAAAATTATGTTTATTTAGCATTGGCGAAGCGGATTGTTAGATACGATAAACAAACATGAATGGTTAAACGGTGTTTGTTTCATTTTAACTCTATACAATGTTTAAAACTTTAAAATATATCAATTATAAAAAGCATAAACCTAAAGATACCGTTAAACAAAAATAGTATAGAATCTGCTTCTATAAAGTTATATTGAACAGTCATAGTGTGTTTTACACATAGTGGTGGCTGACAGCTGGAAATATTCCAGTATAATCGTTAGAGCATCAGCCAAATATGCCTGCCCCTACAATAGCAATCCGCGACCAAGATAAATAAAACAGCAGGGGTGCTATAAGTATGTAAAACAAAAATATCAAATAAAAAATGTTAGCAAACTACATTATTCGGAAAACATAGAAATCCAATTTGTATATGTAACTTGAAAACCTATTTTTTTCCAAAAAACATATAGTTTCTGCTTGCAGAAACAAACAAACATTCTACACTTTGCATAAGATATATTAAGGGTGATAAGGTAACCAGGAAACCCGATCGTTTCTGCATGGTGGTGGTAAACAGATGGTTCACACTCCCTTGTCAGTTGGTGTCTTTGCAAAAAAAATCTTCTTCTTTAAACGGAGTTTTTGTCGGGTTTCTTGGTGTCTTTTCAAATTGCCTGTTTGTAGATTTTTTACAAACATCATTTGTCTAGGGTTTTTCTTCAGTATAAAACATTTGATGTGTTTTCAAGGTACCTGATTGGTTAAATGATTTTTGACAGACATTGCATTTAAAAGGTTTTCATCTGTGTGAATCCTGTGGTTGTGCCTTTTTAAATCTCCTGCTCGTTTAAACGATTTTTCACACACATTGCATTTGTAAGGTTTTGCTCCAGTGTGAATTATTTGGTGTGATTTCAAATAACGTGCTTCTTTAAACGATTTTTCACACACACTGCATTGGTATAGTTTATCCTCTGTGTGAATCCTGCGGTGCCTTTTTAATGCACTTGCTTGTTTAAACGATTTTTCACAAACACCACATGTGTAGGGTTTTTCGTAATTATGAATCATTTGATGAAATTTCAAATGACCTGCTTGTTTAAACGATTTTTCACACACATTGCATTGGTATGGTTTTTATTCAGTATGAATCATTTGATGTACTTTCAAAGCACTTGCATGTTTAAACGATTTTTCACAAACAGTGCATTTGTAAGGTTTCGCTTCAGTGTGAATAACGTGGTGTATTTTCAAATCACTTGCATGTTTAAACGATTTTTCACAAACAGTGCATTTGTAAGGTTTCGCTCGCGTGTGAATTATTTGGTGTACTTTCAAATTACCTGATTCTTTGAACGATTTTTCACACACATTGCATTTGTAAGGTTTTGCTCCAGTGTGAATTATTTGGTGTGATTTCAAATAACGTGCTTCTTTAAACGATTTTTCACACACATTGCATTGGTATAGTTTATCCTCTGTGTGAATCCTGCGGTGCCTTTTTAAATCATCTGCTCGTTTAAACATTTTTTCACAGACACTGCATTCGTATGGTTTCTTCGAAGTGTGAATTACTTTGTGTGTTTTCAAATGACTTGCTCGTTTAAACGATTTTTCACACACATTGCATTGGTATGGTTTCTCTCCAGTATGAATCATTAGGTGTCTTTTTAAATCATTTGCTCGTTTAAATGGTTTTTCACATACATTGCATTTGGAACGAGTTGCTTGAGCCTGAGTTTGTTCGTATGTTTTCAAAGGAAGAGGAACAGTACATAATTGTTTATTCATTATATTGTTAACTATTAATTTCAACTTATCCACTTTAAAACGAGGTAAATCTTTTTTTAATAGAACATGTAATTAGTTAGGTTTAAATAAATAAAACCTGACACATCGTATATCATTGACGTGCACATTATATATTGCGGTGTATGGCATACGTCAGACAGATTACTTTAGTGGTATAGTACGGGGAAAACTAAAAAGGAGGGAAAGCGGGAAGACGGGAAGGAGGGAAACTGCACATTAAAATGAAGATTATGACATTAGAGTTAGTTTTAAACATTGGGTTGGAGTTAGGGTTAGTTCTGGGGTTGAGATCAGTGTTTAGGGCAGGGTTTAAATTAGTTTTCATAGTTTCAGTGGACAGGTTTCCTCCTTCCTTCCCTCTTTCCCGTTTTCCCTACTTTTAGTGTTGCCCGTATAGTACGTCGCCTTTCAACCGAAAGTTTGCAGTCAAACCGGTCGCTAGCGAGTCTGTTGAGTCCTTGGGCAATGCATTTAATGGACACTCCCAGGGGATTTAATGAGTTATTCAAAATTATTCAACACATTACAATAGATCCGGTAACCCGACGCTGGGCGCGAGGTAATCTGACGATTATACCTATGTGTTAACCCCGTTGGTTTTCCCATTCTTTGCGATAAACATGAATTTCCTTTGGGAAAAAAATTAAGTTGTTTTTTAACCTTTTTTAAAATATGACATATATGAACGACTAATGCTGTACGCTTGTGTGGTTGAATGGTTAAAGCGGCTGATGCATATATCAAAACTATACTAAAATGTCTTGATAATGAACCCGTCAAGATTAAAATCTAGTTCAGTTAAGAATGCTGAAATGCTCTAATGTTGTTTGAGTATTTGTAAAAAATATCGCATTTTTTGAAAAAAGAGAAGCTATGTTTATCGCACAGAATGATTAATTAGATCAGCGCAACGTGATGTCCCTGCCCAACAAAATTTAATTTAAAGACCAAACAAGTTTAGTATTTATTGTCAAAATTTATTCCACCTAAACAACTATGTTTTAAATAAGCAGAAATATTGGTATCCTATTTATTAGATTATTCAGTTAAGGTGATTGTTTATTAATTATTTTAAAATACTTTTACCGCAGCATAACTCTGTTAAATAGTTAATTAACTTTTTTGCCCTGAGGATTCCCTAGCTAACAATACTCAGTTAAGACTCTCGAAATCTGACAACTTGACGGAAGGTTCTTTTAATCTTGGTTGTATGCGAACTCAGTAGAATACACATAGCTCAACTAAATAAATTTTGTCTCTGATCTTGTTAGACGTTTTTTTAGACTCATTTGGTTAAACCACGTTTTCGTCGTGATGGGGGTATACACACGAAAAAAGGCGACAAAGTTATTGTGGAAGGGGAGATTAGTAAAGAAGCAGAACTGGTGCGGGTATAAAACCCGATTTGCAGACTAGAGGAAATCAGGGAAAAGGTTTACACACATACGCAGCTAAGGTTTCTATTGGCACAGTTTTGTGTTAGGCTCCCAGAAAAAATAGAACCTTTTCCAATTTAATTTCTTATTTTAGTTTGTTTCATCACCTCGAATGCTGCAGCTAACGATGATGACAGAAAACACTCAAGCGCCATATAACTCTGTCTAAATCGACTTTATAATGTATAGTTAAGAATAACGCAAAACTTATCCCTATGTGCGTGTTTTGCCGAGTAATTATATTCGTGATTTCATATTACTGATGGGAATTAAAATATATGCTTGCGCCGCTGTTTCTCATTTACCCCCTTGCGTTTATTTTGGAAACAATTTTTCAATGCACAGAATGGTACAAGATTGAATTTTTTAAATAAAAATGTTCATATGCCTTTACGATTTGTTTGCGAATCCTAGATTCAATTTTAAATTGTGAAAAAAAGTTTAAAGCTTTCTGAGGCAGAATTTTAAATGACAGCCCTTTTCATAAAGTCAGTTTTCACTGTAGAGATATTTAGATTATCTAAGTTAACTCCGAAAAAGCTCGCAATAATGAAAAATCGATTTACTTTATTAAATTACCTATTTTTCTTGTAAACACAATTTTAATACATTATTCAGGTACTTTATACACTTTGTATAAGATAAACCAAATGTAATGAGGTAACTAGGTAACCTGATTGTTTCTTAATTCAGAAAAAAATATTGGGGAAAAATATTTTTAAAAATAGTTGTGGTTAACGTGGTTGACACTCTATAATGTTAAAAATGTGCCAAATTTGTATTGCGATTCCATTACTCCTTTTGGTAGATGTCAAGGCGACATGGCACGCCTGTCACAATTATAATTTAAGTGCAAAATCTTATTTTTTAGGGTATTTTCCTAGGTAATTTTTTTATTTCTTTTAATTATTAAATCAGTGGTTAGTGCACTTACATTTCACCAAATATGATTAAAATTGGACCAGTTGTTCAAGCGCTATGCCCCCGAAAGCCATTTATTACAAAAAAATACTGTTTTGTTTTTTAGCGTCTTAGGGGAATGAATTCCCCTAATTTTATCACCTAAAATTCTGGTTTCAGCATATCTGGACCATGTTGTCTAACGATGACAAAGTTTCATTGCGATCCCATTAATCCTTCTGTTAGTTGTCGGGGCGACATGCCATGCCGGTCAAGCGTTTGACGAAAAGAAAAACGGACAAAACAATATGTGTCCCATTTTTTTCAAATTGGACCCATAATAACCCACGACAGCACTAATCTATTTCAGCAATACGACATATGGCATAAATGACAACTATTGTAAGCTTGTGTGACTAAATGGTTATCGCTTCGAACACACACATTAAAGAGTCTTGGTGACGAACCAGTCAGGATTAAAAAAGGCAAATGATCTAATGTTCTCTTTCTAATTAGTTACCGCACTTGAAGTCTGGCGAATTTTATCGCATCGTTTTTATACCCGCTGTGGTGTTACGTGGCTGATGCGAATAAAAGTACTTTAAACTGGTCTCTTTCTAGTTTAAATTTAATATATGTCGGATGTAGTGTAATAATTACGTCGTGGGATATTTAGTTGTATCCCAATAGAATCATTTTTACGTACCTATATCAAACGCGTTACATGTATATGTTAAAACCAAAAAATCCAGCATTTTTTCTTTGTTTTTATTGTTTTATTTGTACACAATGATCACAACATTATTCAGAAAATATATAAATCCAGTTTGTATATGTAACACAAAAACCTATTAGGTTCCGCTTGCAAAAACAAACGTTTTACACTTTTCATCAGATATACCAAGAGTGATAAGGTAAACAGGAAACCCGATCGTTTTTTGGTTGTTTTTGGGGGGGTTATTAAGCCAAAAGTCCAATTGTGCGATTACCGCGAGTTGGTGGTCTTAGACCGAAACCCCAACGTCCAATGTGGAAATTAATTCACTCGGGGTAGTATCCCTAGTATGTGGGTACTGGCAGAGACACCCTTTGCAGGTATCTCTCCACAGCGTGCAAGCCACGGGAGGGATGGTATTCCATTGTGTAAGGTAACCCGAAAATCTTTATTCATGCCCTCCAGTCAAAACCCGATCGTTTCTAAATAGTGGTGATAAACACGTGGTTGTCGCTCCCTTGTCGGTTGATGTTTTGCAAAAAATCCTCTTTAAACGGAGTTTGTGTCCGGTTTCTCTTTAATGTGACAAATTCGGTGTGTGTTCAAATTACTCTTTTGTATAAACGATTTTTTACAAACATCACATGTGTAGGGTTTTTCTTTAGTATGAATCATTTGATGAACTTTCAAATAACTTGCTTGTTTAAACGATTTTTCACAAACACCACATGGGTAGGGTTTTTCTTCAGTATGAATCATTTGATGAGCTTTTAAATGACTTGCTTGTTTAAACGATTTTTCACACACATTGCATTGGTATGGTTTCTCATCTGTGTGAATCCTGAGGTGTCGTTTTAAATGATCTGCTTTTTTAAACGATTTTTCACAAACAGTGCATTTGTAAGGTTTCGCTTCAGTGTGACTAACTTCGTGTTTTTTTAAAGCACTTGCTTTTTTAAACAATTTTTCACAAACAGTGCATTTGTAAGGTTTCGCTTCAGTGTGAATTCTTTTGTGTTCTTTGAAATGACCTGCATGTTTGAACGATTTTTCACAAACAGTGCATTTGTAAGGTTTCGCTTCTGTATGAATAACTTTGTGTGTTTTCAAAGTACTTGATTGTTTGAACTATTTTTCACAAACATTACATTTGTAAGGTTTCTCTTCAGTGTGAATTATTTTGTGTACTTTCCAATGACATGAATGTCTAAAGGATTTTTCACAAATATTACATTTGTAAGGTTTCGCTTGTGCCTTAGTTTGTTGGTAGGTTTTCAAATGAACAGAGCCGGCACATGGTGTTTTACACATTTTATAGTATTGACACTAGTATTCACTCTTAACTTTATTCACCTAAAAAGAAAGTGGAATTATTCAAAATGTAATGGCGTGAACCATTTGTTACGTATGTTGTCAGAATTAAAATGGATAAATCATGAATACAATGTTAATAAATTTTGGTCCCGGTCACAAAGTTTACTAAATCACCATCGTCATAGAATAATCTAATCCTTCAATATGACATAAACGACTAATGCTGTACGATCGTGTGATTGAATGGTTTACGCCTATCTACGTATTTGTCGCCAATGAATGCTTAAGATGCTTCTTAATTAATTAAAATAGGGCAAGCGTAGTCGAACAGAACAGGCAGTTTTATTTTTTCAAATACGGCAATCCTCGATTTATTTAAATTTCCTTTTCACTTTATATTGTCTCTTTATATTCTGGATACGGGCTAAGTATTCTTTCAATAATTAAACGTTTCGAGACCTACATTATTATTATTATTACCAATTCTACACGTTTTCATAGAGTATTTAACGTATACGCATTACTCGATTTACCTGTCCTCACTTAGTTGCTTATGTGAGCTTGTTATAGGTTGACCGGCTTCAGTCATTTCGTTTCTATGCCTGTGTCATGTTCCTGCCCTGGGCGTTTTCGCTTATTAAGTTGCATTGTTAATCGAATGGTTAACGATACCGTTTTATAAACTGCTTAATATAAAAAAACAAAACAAAATAAACACCCAAAGAGTTGATCCAGGCTGTCATCGATTCGTGGGAGAGGGTAGTTGTGTTTCTTCGTGTTGTCATTCAGGGACCGGTACACCAAAACGTGTTGAGCCATCTCTCTTGTGGACCAACACAACAGGGCTAGACCAGGGAGATTTGTATTCACTTACAACGTCATGTTCTTTCATCTCATTGAATAATTCCTCAACTTTCTTTTTATTATCCTCCGACATGCGTCTCGGATATTGGCGTATTGGCACTGTGTCACCGGTATCAATACAATGCTGTACAAAGGTGGGTGACTCCAGTTTCACGCCCAGATAATGAGAATGCTGCGGAACGTTTCCACAAAACTTCAATCAAGGCAGCACGTTCTACTTCATGTAATGGAGCGGAATCAATGTTCAGTTGCTTAAAGAGTTCAGTCACATTGTCTAAATACTCCTCGGTGGATGCACACCTGTCTAACCCAGAAATACTGCAGAGAGAATAACTGTTAGTGTAGTTTACATTTTCTCCCACAATTGGTATAGCTTTACCAACACAAATACCAGCTGTTGGAAATTTGGGGACGGAGGTGAAGTTTGTCAGTCTTGAACGTACGACAGACTTGTTTTGAATCAGTGTAGTAATATAAGTAGCGCTTAAAATTTTGTATTTATCAAGTAATGACGAACATCTCTCAACGAATAAGTCGCTGTTCAAGGAATTAAAATCAGAGTCCACAGAACTGGTATTGATACTTCTGTGTAGGCAGGTACTTTTACATTTTCAATCAAGCATATATTGCAGCTATTATTCATACCTGGTTTCGTAGTAAGTGGTACCACACCACCTCCAGATGACAGAGTCATTGATTTGTAGTTCACAACACAGCGACCATCCTGTAAAAAAATTCTTCCCAGTATGACATCTTCCGTCAAGCTGTTTGTTGCATATACTTCATCCATTTTTGTTTGCGCAACTTAAATTGTTACATTAAAATTCCCAATCATACTTATTTTATTGCCACCAGCATCGACAAATGATTCACTTTCGTTGCACGGATGTAGTTGAAATTTGACCTCGCATCGTGAATAAAAGAATTTAGTTTCGTCAGGAGGGCTCGAAAGAAAGCCATATCTTTTTACTGCTTCGGTTGCAGCAACACTAGTATACAGAGGCCTTCAAATGACGATAAAAATGAATTAAAATCTTCTCCCATCACATATTTCGGGGCTGGGTAAAAATATTCATCTTCCAGATAAATCTCCAATAACAAATAAAACTTCTCTGCTGCACTACAGGTCCTCTGTGGTCCAGTTGTTACACTTTTAGACATGGTTCTCGATATGTATAAAATGCCTGTATTAACACGAGCAGCATAAAATCACAACTCACTTTAAAACACAATGCAACAGTATATAAAATAAAGTGGGCGGTAAAGTCTAACGGTTTTTGGCGGGTAAGATAACGAAAAATGCGACAGGTAATTATTGTTAAAGAGTTAGATTACTAGGGCATCATAAAATAATTAGCGCACGC
Organism: Ciona savignyi; assembly: GCA_000149265.1. Lineage (NCBI taxonomy): Eukaryota > Metazoa > Chordata > Ascidiacea > Phlebobranchia > Cionidae > Ciona > Ciona savignyi. Next base: position 121,647 of record CH002563.1, on the reverse strand, counting down.
ACCGAATTCACGTACCAAGATAAAACATGTAACATATACAACGGTAACTACATTATTCGAAAAACATAGAAATCCAGTTTGTATATGTAATTTGAAAACCTATTTTTTTCAAAAAAAAAATCTATAGTTTCTGCTTGCAGAAACAAACAAACGTTCTACACCTTGCATCAGATATATCAAGAGTGATAAGGTAACCAGGGAACCCGATCGTTTCTGCATGGTGGTGGTAAACACATGGTTTACACTCCGTTGTCAGTTGGTGTCTTTGCAAATTGCTTGTTGGTATAAAAGATTTATCAAACATCCCGTGTCTATGGTTTTACTTCAGTATGATTAATTTGATGTGTTTTCTCATTTGAAAGTACCTGATTGGTTAAATGATTTATCACAAACGTTGCTTTTAAAAGGTTTTTCTTCTGTGTGATTTCTGTGGTGCCATTTTAAACTACCTGCGTGTTTAAAAGATTTTTCACAAACACTGCATATATATGGTTTCTCATCAGTATGAATTATTTGGTGTGATTTCAAATTACGTGCCTCTTTAAACGATTTTTCACACACATTGCATTGGTATAGTTTCTCCTTTGTGTGAATCCTGTGGTGCCTTTTTAAATCACATGCTTGTTTAAACGACTTTTCACAAACATTGCATATATATGGTTTCTTACCAGTGTGAATTATTTGGTGTGATTTTAAATTACTCTTTTGTACAAACGATTTTTCACACACATTGCATTGGTATAACTTTTCATTCGTGTGAATCCTGTGGTTATTCAAACTACTTGCATGGTTGAAAGATATTTTACAAACATCACATGTGTAGGGTTTTTCTTCAGTATGAATCACTTGATGAGCTTTCAAATGACCTGCTTGTTTAAACGATTTTTCACAAACACCACATGTGTACGGTTTTTCTTCAGTATGAATCACTTGATGAGCTTTCAAATGACCTGATTGTGTAAACGATTTTTTACAGACATTGCATTGGTATGGTTTCTCATCTGTGTGAATCCTGTGGTGTCTTTTTAAATGATATCGTTTTTTAAACGATTTTTCACAAACAGTGCATTCGTAAGGTTTCGCTTCAGTGTGAATAAATTCATGCATTTTCAAAGCACTTTCTTTTTTAAACAAATTTTCACAAACAGTGCATTTGTAAGGTTTCGCTTCAGTGTGAATAACTTTGTGTATTTTCAAATCACTTGCACGCTTGAACGATTTTTCACAAACAGTGCATTTGTAAGGTTTCTCTTCAGTGTGAATAACTTTGTGTTTTTTCAAATAACCTGCTTGTTTAAATGATTTTTCACAAATATTGCATTTGTAAGGTTTCTCTTGTGCCTGAGTTTGTTGCAAGGTTTTCAAATGAACAGAGTCGACACATGGTGTTTTACACATTTTATAGTAGGCCTATTCACTCTAACTTAATTCACTTAAAAAAATGGAATTATTCAAAATGGAAAGGCGTGCATCATTTGTTACGTATGTAGTCAGGATTAAAATGGATAAAGCCTGAACCATTTAGTACATTAATGTAAATAGAATAGGACATTCATCTTTATTCCCGTGTCTAGGAAAACCAATGCGGTTAACACACGGGCAATCGTCAGATTACCACGCGCCCAGTCGTCGGGTTACCGAAGCTATTGCAGTGTGTTGTATATGATAGAAACGTTCCTTCAATTTGGTAGAACCCATTAATCCGCTGGGTTCAGGCAATGTCCGTAAAGTGCATTGCCCAGGGACACAACCGACTAGCTAGCGACCAGTTTTGCTCCTTCAACCTTTCGATTGAAAGGAGACGCCCTTAACAGCTAGACCAACGGGCCGGAATGTTATATATCGTAGCCAAAAGAAATTAATAAATTTTAGTCTCGATCACAAAGTTTACTAAATCACCATCGTTATAGAATAATCTAATCCTTTAATGTAACATAAACGACTAACTAATGCTGTACAATTGTGTGGTTGAATGGTTTACGCCTTCGATGCACATACCAACTATATTCAAAGGGTCTTAGACACCCTTATAATACAATAAAGATAGGGTTATTTGCAAACAATAACATACTATTTGAATAAAGATAAGCTAATGTGTTTATAAGAGATTTAAATAAGCGACATACGATGCTGCCATGGCGATATCTACGTATTTGAATGCTTAAGGTGCTTCTTATTTAATTAAAATAGGGCAAGCGTAGCGGAACAGGTTCTTAGTGCAGTTGTATTTTAACCAATACGGCAATCCTCAATTTATTTAACTTTCCTCTTTACTTTATATCGTATAATGTTCCAGATGCGACGGATGGCACCAATTTAATGGGTACTACCATATTGAAGGAACGTGTCTATCATATACAACACACTGCAGTAGCTCCGGTAACCCGACGATGGGCGCGAAGTAATCTGACGATTGCCCGTGTGTTAACCCCTTGGTTTTCCCATTCACGGGGATAAAGATGAATATCCTATCCTCATTACTTCTAATATGATAGTTATTCCAAAAATATAATAGGATCCGATGTGACGTGGTACTGTGATAACTGTGTACATTAAGCGTGTAGTCAAAACACAGACTACAAAATTATCACTGAAGTCTCTGTACCAAACTTGTGATAGACTTTATGTGCACTCCTAAACTGCTCTTATGTTACTGCGTTGCTCGTAGATGCAAAAAGATCTTTGTTGGAGATCATGCACTTAAATCTCGTCATTTTTTTCCATTTCGCTTGTACAAATACGTACAATAGTACAAGATAGCCAGAAATAAATTTGTTTAAAAAATGGAAAACGCGATAAGACGATAATCTATCTCTATACAGTCAAAGTCTGCAGCGGTGCCAATTAGTTTATCGTAAATAAACGTTTCGGGGGGCATGTCTAAACAACGGCGGTAAGAAGGTGTTAAAAAGAGAGATTTGTAATTCGAAATGAGAACTCGTTGGTCATATTTTGCTCCGACCATCTAACCACACTTTTAAACACCTTGTCAACTGAATAAGAAAACCGCAGCAACTTCCAGCACAACCCCGTGGAAGTTCAGTTATAAATGTTTGGTCGCTTCGTGTATATTGAGCCCTTAGCGGTTATTGTATATAAACTATACATCAAATTGAAGGTATTTGCAAATTCTTCAAAATATTTGAAATACTTAATGTGCAAAAAATGTCTAAAACTATTTACTGCAGTATCTTTCATTTTATCGGAAAACGACGGGTTGGGAATGTTCAGACGCTATAAAGTGCATATAAAACTAATTATTATGGGTCCCATTTGGAAAAATGGGACACATATTATTTTTGTCCGTTTTTTTTCTTTTTTTTTCGTCAAACGCTTGACAGGCATGGCTTGTGGCAACAACATCTATCAAATGGGGTAATGGAATAGCAATACAACTTTGTCATTTATTAGACAACATGGTCTAGATGTGCATAGACCAAAATTTTGGGGCATATACCCAGGGGAATTCCCCTGGGAGGTGAAAAACCAAAACGGTATCTGTTTTTAAAAAAATCCCTTTTTTAGGCATAGCGCTTGAACGACTACTCCAATTTCAATTAGATTTGGTAAACTGTAAGTGCATTAGCCACTGATATACCACTTAAAAGAATTTAAAAAATTACCCTGGGAAATACCCTAAAATAAGATTTTGTTTTCAAATCATGATTGTGACAGGCATGGCTTGTGTCAACGACACCTACCAGAAGGAGTAATGGAATGGCAATACAACTTTGTCATTTGTTAGACAACATGGTCTAGATATGCATAAGCCAAAATATTGGGGCATATACCCAGGGGAATTCCCCTTGTAGGTGAAAAACCAAAACGGTTTCTTTTTTTAAAAAAAAATTACCTTTTTTAGGCATAGCGCTTGAACGGCTACTCCAATTTCAATTAGATTTAGTAAACTGTAAGTGCATTAACCACTGATATATCACTTAAAATAATTAAAAAAATTACCCAGGGAAATACCCTAAAAATAAGATTTTGTTTTCAAATCATGATTGTGACAGGCATGGGTTGTAGCACCGACATCTATTAGAATGAGTAATGGAATTGCAATAAAACTTTGTCATTTGTTAGACAACATGGCCTAGATTTGAAAAAACTAAAATTTTGGGTAATATATCCAGAGGAATTTTCCTGAGACGTTAAAAACCAAAACAATATTTTTTTCTAAAAAAATGAGCTTTTTTGCGCATAGCTCAGATTTGATAAAATGTAAGTGCATTAGTAACTGATTTAACACTTAATAAAGAAAATTACCTAGGAAATTACCCTAAAAATAAGCTTTTGTTGTCAAATCATGATTGTGACAGGCATGTCATGTCGCCCTGACATGTACAAGAAGAAAAAATGTATGCTCAATCCAACTTTTTTATTTGTTAGACAACATGGCCTAGATATGCAGAAACCAAAATTTTGGGTAACATATCTAGGGGAATTCCCCTGAGACGTTAATAACCAAAACGGTATTTTTTCTAAAAACATAGTTTTTTGCGCATATCGCTTAAACGGCAGCTCTAATTTGAATCAGATTTGGTAAAATGTTAGACATTTAAACACTCTGTTCCAATTAAAAAAATCATTTATTAGGGTATTTCCTTGAAAAACGCAGATATTTTCCTGAATTATATGATTGTGACAGGCATGCCATATCGTACAAACATCTTCAACAAGGAGTCGACAAATCAGACAAGGAATTGACTAATCAGAATAAAACAATAAGAATTGTTATACAACATAACCCACATAGGTAAAAACAGAAACGTACGTACTAAACCCAGTAGAAACTTATCTAATAAACCCAGTAATTCCCTGAAACCACGAAAAACGCTTAAAAGAAAGCTTTTATTTAAAACATTTGTGGTGAAATGTTCGTAAATTTAACACGATTGTTCCTTTTTTTTTATCTACACATGAGAGAAGAAGTTTGGTTTGATAACTATGGGACCCATGCGTTTATGCTTGCAGAAACAAACTACATACTCAGTGTATAAAATACAAAATGTGGTTAGGGACCCTGTATAGCATGAATATATAGCAAACAACATGTGTTTTACAAATGGTGGTGGTAAAACACGTGGTTGACACTCTCTAGTTCTCACTATCTCTCCAATGCAAACTTGATGGACTAACCCACTAAGCCAATCAACCGGATGATCTAGTAGGATAATCGTTGAACATTTTTTTGATTATTAACCACGAATGTCCGTTTCCATCCGTAGTTGCGAACAGGTGAGAGCAGTTGTTATTAACCGCAAACTCCTTTTCCACACGCAGTAGCTGTATGTAAAGGAAATAGGATATACATATTTAAAGAGGACAATTTATCAAAATTAAATAGACATGTCGGATCCTTGGTTTAAATCACTTTTATTTAGGAGTGGCGCAACGGAATGTTAGTTCCGGTAAGCAAAACATAAATAGGTTATAAGGTGTTTGTTTTATTATAACTATTTATATACACTGTTTATAATTTATAAAAAGTATAAACATAACGATACCATTATACCAAAATGTTGTAGATACTGCTTCCATAAACTTATAGCGTACGGTCATATTGTGTTTTAAAGATGGCGGTGACTAACACAAGGTTAAGGCTCTTTCATTTGTGCATTTTAATGCGTACGTCACTGCAAAGTTTGCAATATTACTTTACTGAAAGCCGCAAGACTTTTGGGTCGATACCAGCCGAACGTAAAATGGGGAAAACACATTCCACAGGGCCAAGTGAATTTGAGGTAAAATGGCCTCCTCTATGACTATATTAAGCAAAATTTGTCTTAATCTAATAATTATTTCGAATGTTGGTTTATGTATTAATCTTTGTTATATTTAACTTAAAAAAATGCTTTACATAGAAGAATTTTGTAGAAGTCAATTTTCAGAATTTTTTTAAATAAATATTTTATATATTTAAGCTTTTTAATGTAATGAATTTATTCTAGGATAGGATAATAACGTTTTATCACCGTGACTTGGAAAACGGGTCATACTACACGGGCAATCGATACGTTCTTTGCGAATACGCAAAAACAAACGTTCTTACACAGATTTTCCTTTATGTTTTGTTTTATTTATATACAATGTTAATTACAATATTCAGACAACGTAAAAATCCAGCTTGTATACGGTATGTAACTTAAAAACCTATTAGTTTCTGCTTGCAGAACAAACGTTGTACACTTTGATATACTAAGAGTGATAAGTAACCAGGGAACCCGTTCGTTTCTGCATGGTGGTTGTAAACACATGGTTGACACTCCCTTGTCAGTTGGTTTCCTTGAAAAAAACTTCTTTTTTAAACGGAGTTTAGGTAAGGTTTGCTTTTAGTGTAAAGCATTTGTGTCTTTTCAAATTACCATTTTGGTTAAACGATTTTTCACACACAGCGCATGCGTATGGTTTTTCTCCAGTATGAAGTATTTGATGTCTATTCAAAACACTTGCATGTTTGAACGCTTTTTCACACACATTGCATTGGTATGGTTTTTCATCTGTGTGAATCATTTGATGTGCTTTCAAAGAATTTTCATGTTTGAACGCTTTTTCACACATATTACATTGGTATGGTGTCTCATCTGCGTGAATCCTGTGGTGCTTTTTTAAATCACCTGCTTGGTTGAACGTTTTTTCACAATACACTGCATATGTAATCTTTCGCTCCAGTGTGAATCGTTTGGTGCATTTTCAAACTACTTGCTTGGCTGAACGATTTTTCACAAACATTGCATTTGTAAGCTTTCCCTCCGGTATGATTTATTTGGTGTGTTTTCAAACTACCTGCTTGGTTGAACGATTTTTCACAAACATTGCATTTGTAAGATTTCGCTCTATTGTGAATACTTAGGTGTCTTTTCAAATTACTTGCTTGTTTAAAAGATTTTTCACAAACATTGCATTTGTAAGGTTTCGTTCCTGTGTGAATCAATTGGTGTACTTTCAAATTACCTGATTCTTTGAACGATTTTTCACAAACATTGCATTTGTAAGATTTCGCTCCAGTGTGAATAATTTGGTGTCTTTTCAAGTGACTTGCATGTTTAAACGATTTTTCACAAACATTGCATTTGTAAGATTTCGTTCCTGTGTGAATAATTTGGTGTCTTTTCAAATAACTTGCATGTTTAAACGATTTTTCACAAACATTGCATTTGTAAGATTTCGTTCCTGTGTGAATAATTTGGTGTCTTTTCAAATAACTTGCATGTTTAAACGATTTTTCACAAACATTGCATTTGTAAGGTTTCGTTCCTGTGTGAATCAATTGGTGTACTTTCAAATTACCTGATTCTCTGAACGATTTTTCACAAACATTGCATTTGTAAGATTTCGCTCCAGTGTGAATAATTTGGTGTCTTTTCAAGTGACTTGCATATTTAAACGATTTTTCACAAATATTGCATTTGTAAGATTTCGTTCCTGTGTGAATAATTTGGTGTCTTTTCAAATAACTTGCATGTTTAAACGATTTTTCACAAACATTGCATTTGTAAGGTTTCGTTCCTGTGTGAATCAATTGGTGTACTTTCAAATTACCTGATTCTTTGAACGATTTTTCACAAACATTGCATTTGTAAGGTTTTGCTTGTGCCGGAGTTGGTTTGTAGGTTTTCAAATGAACAGAGACGGCACATGGTGTTTTACACATTTTTTAGTTAAGTATTCACCCTAACTTTATTCACCTAAAAAGAAAGGGGAATTATTTAAAATGAAAAGGCGTGTACCCTCTGTAAAGTATGTAGTTAGGATTAAATAGATAAAGCCTAAACAATATACTACATTGATGTGAATGCTATATATCGTAGCCAATAGAATACAATGTTAATAAATTTTGGACCCGGTCACACAATTTACTAAATCACCATCGTTATAGAATAATCTAATCTTAATATGACATAAACGACTAATGCTGTACGATCGTGTGGTTGAATGGTTTACGCCCTCGACACACATACCAACTATATTCAAAAAGGTCTTAGACACCCTTATAATACAATATTATAATACAAATCTTGGTGACGAGTCCAAATGGATATAAAACCTACCCCGGTTCCAAAAAACAAATACTCTTGAGTTTTTAATTATTTGCAAAAGGACCCTAATAAAACATTAAGATGAGGGTTTTTGCAAAAAATAACGCACTATTTGAATAAAGATAAGCTAATGTATTTATAAGCGATTTAAATAAGTCACATACGACACTTTTATTTCATTGTATATATATATATATAGTCAATGAATGTTTCTTATTAATTGAAATAGCGCAATCATGGCAGAACTGGTTCTATCCTCAATTTATTTACACTTCCTCTTCACTTTATTTCATCCCCCTATATTCTGGCTAGTGACCAAGCATTATTCCATTATTTGAGCGTTTAGCGATCACTCACAACAACATTGCAACTGATTGAAAGGCGAACAGAATTACAGTTTGCTTTACGGTCGCAAAGAAACAAAACAACTACTGGCACCATACTGCATTGCTAATCACCGTTTTCTTAAAACATTTAACGTATACGCATGACTCGTTTTACCCGTTATCACTTAGTTGCTTCTGTAAGCTTGTTTCTGGTTGACCGACTTCGGTGATCTCGCTTCTATGTATGTGGCATATTCTTGTTTCCGGCTTTGTATGGCGTTTCGCTCAATACCTTGCATTGTTGTCAATACTGGTAAGACATGAACGGCCAAGTAGCCGAATGGTTAACGATACTGGATTATATACTGCTTAATCTTAATATAAAAATAAAAGGGCTTACCGACGATCCGAAACTTAGCCAGATAATAAAAGTACTGTCAAAGTAACGCATAACATTTATATTGGTTATTATTTATCAAGACAACTTTACAACCTGCGGTGGACCTAATGCTAGATCTTTATTCAAAATACCATAAATATTTTGTAACCGCAACAGACAAAGTAACTTTAGCTTTTTTAGAAACAAATGTGTAATATAAATTGCTTATTTTAATTAGCGACCACTAAACTACATTGCAACTGAATCGAAGGCGAACAGAATTACAGTCCGGTTTAAGAGTCGCAAAGAAACAAAACAACTACTGGTACCCTATTGCATTTCTAATCACTAGTTTTACTCTTGATTCGTTTTTCGCATTTTATAGTGATTGTTCTACAATATTATTACAAATCTTACACATTTTCCTAAAATATTTAACGTATACGCATGACTTTCGTTTTCACTGTACTCACTATCTGCTTCGGTGAGCTTGTTTCTGGTTGACCGACTTCGGTGACCTCGTTTTTATGCCTGTGGCATTTTCTTTCTCCGGTCGTTGTATGACGTTTCGCTCATTACGTTGCATTATTATCAATACTGGTATGGGTGGGGAATGAACCGGCCATTTAGCCAAATGGTTAACGATACCCGATTTATATACTGCTTAATATAAAAAACGGGTTACTGAAGAGCCCAGACTTGGACAACTAGATATTTTTCGGCTTTTTAAAATTAGATTAGAATTAAAATTAGAGCTTAACAGTTTTTCAAAATTAGATTAGAATTAAAATTAGAGCTACACAGTTTTTTCCCAAATTAGATTAGAATTAGAAATTAATTCGCAAAAACTTGAAAATTGAAGAAAGAATCTCTACAAATGTTTTCACCTCAATTTTGTTCTAAATCTGCGACAGTCTAAAAAACTCATTTTCGACCTTAACTTGCCCTTCTCAAATATCACTATAACTTCCCCCACAAATCACTAAACGAAATGCAATATAACTTATTGCCACGTTGCTGGTCACGAGTCAACTAAACCCCTTAAAATTAAACCTCTGTACAACTAAACCCCTTTACAACAGAACCCTTTTACAACTAAACCATTTAAAATTTACAACTAGAACCCATACAATTGAACCCCTACTACTGAACCCCTTACAACTAAACCCCCACAACTGAGCCATTTTACAAGTAAACCATTTTCAACTGAACCTCTTTACAACAGAACCACTTACAACTGAACCACTTTCAACTTAACCCCTTTCAACTTAACCCCTTTCAACTTAACCCCTTTCAACTTAACCCCTTATAACTGAACACCTTTACAACTGAACCCATACAACTAACCCCTTTCAATTGAACCCCTTTACAACTAAACCCCTTTCGACTAAACCCCTTTACAACTGAACCACTTACAACTGAACTCCTACAACTGAATCAATTTCAACTAAACCACTTTACAACTAAACGACTAACAACTAAACCCCTACAACTGAATCCCTTTTAACTGAACCACTTTACAACTGAACACCTTTCGATTAAATTCCTTTACTACTAAACCCAAAACATTAAAACTGAACCCCTACAACTGAACCCCTTACAACTGAACCACCTTACAACTGAACCACCTTACAACTGAACCCCTTACAACTGAACCCCTTACAACTGAACCCCTTACAACTGAACCACTTTCAACTAACCGCCTTTACAACTGAAACACTTTCAACTGAACCCCTTACAACTGAACCACTTTCAACTGAACGCCTTTACAACTGAAACACTTACAACTGAACCTCTTTACGACTGAACCCTTTTCAACTGGGAATGCACAATATAGAATAATTTTTCTATGCTGGGTATAGATTTTTTAATTTAAAAGGGCATCTAAACGAATATTAATTATAAAGTGACTAAATAAATCACTAGCCATAGGCTATGGTTTAAATCGTGAAGAGAGCAAATTTATCTTTTCTTGGCAAGGCTGTGGTTCTGTGAGTGTCGAAATTTTTAAAACCCTCTCCTGTGTTGCGTGTAATTGGGATGTCATAATTACACGCGATTTTAGATAACAAATGTTTGTCATGAGCGCTACATTTTGTATACATACATAGTGCCAAAAGGGGTAGGCCTACATTCTAAGAAGTAGACATTTAATTCGATTTTTTTAGTATTAATCGTCAGTTATAAGTGGTTCAGTTGTTTAGTTGGAACCCACGTTGCCAGTCTCCGCCTGCAGTATATTGTAACTGACTATAGCCTGCAAGCTACTATGTCACTATGGCTACTATTCATTAACAATAACTACTATGACTATACGATGCAAGCAATGCGATGGTGGCTTGGCACTGTTTTTTTTTCCTACATGAGGGATATCTTGTAACACTTGCTCAAAAACGTCGTTGGACAAAGTAGCATTTTGGGAAAACTGAAAACTAGATTAGAATTAAAATTAGAGCATAAAAACATTTTACAAATTAGATTAGAATTAGATTACCGTCATTTTGCTCTAATTAGTCAAATTAGAAAACTAGAATTATCTAGTTGTCCAAGTCTGGAAGAGCCCATCATAAGAACGAAACTTAGCCAGATAATAAAAGTACTGCTGAAGTAACGTATATAATATTTATATTGGTTATTTTTTACCAAGACAACTTTACAACCTGTAGTGCGATTAATGCTAGATTTTTTTAAATAACATAACTAACCATACAGCAAAACCTTCAAACTGTAAACTGACAAAGTAAATTTACTTTTTATTGGAAAATGACTGCATCGTATGTCGTTTATTTAAATCACTTATAAAAACATTAGCTGATTTAAATAGTGCGTTATTTTTTGCAAATAACCTTATCTTTATTGATTATTGGGGCCCTTTTGCAAATAAATAAATTCAAGAGTATTTGTTTTTTGGACCGGGGTAGGTTTTGAATCTATTTAGACTTGTCACCAAGACCTTTTTTGAATGTAGTTGGTATGTGTATCGGTTGCGTTAATCATTCAACCACACGATCGTACAGCATTAGTCGTTTATGTCATATTAAAGGATTAGTGTTACCGTAAATCGGGGTTACTTGAACCGGCGGGACACTGGCCGGACACGGATTATTATTAAGATGTTTTTTTTAGTTATAACCAATATTTAATATTTTTTAGTGTAAGCTTGTATGCCATCTATATATAACAAACAAACATAACTAAAAACATTTTATTTTTTATTTTATATCTGTTTTAAGGAGAACGAATGTACACTGCTTAATTTACATCTTTCAAAATGGGTACCCTAACTATATAACTGTAAAAATGACATGTCTGAGTTTCTGTTTAATCATAGATGTATTTGTGTAGTATCCTTTTCAGGTAATAAAGTTGTCAAATAACTTAACATGGCATCTACACATAGAATCAGACTGATATTGATCAGAATTTATGTAAAATCAGGGTAACTTGGACCACTTTCAATAAAGGCTTTGACTACATTTATAATGTTAAATTGTGCTCAACTTCATTTAAAAGATTATAATTATTGTCCAAACAACGACATTTATTATAGAATAATGAATTGTTACAAAACAGTAATAACAAAAAGGCAGTGTCAT
>CH002563.1:71237-99763 GCA_000149265.1 Ciona savignyi | reverse complement strand
GGTGTACTTTCAAATTACTTGCATGTTTGAACGATTTTTCAAAAACATTGCTTTTGTAAGGTTTCGCTTGTGCCTGAGTTGGTTTGTAGGTTTTCAAATGAACAGATGCGACACATGGTGTTTTACACATATTATAGTTAATCATTTACACTAACTTTATTTACTTAAAAGAAATGGGATTTATTCAAAATGAAAAGGCGCACACCCTCTGCAACGTGTGTATTTAGGATTAAATAGATAAAGCCTGAACAATATACTACATTGATGTGAATGTTATATATCGTAGCCAAAAGAATACAATGTTAATAAATACTGAGGATTGGTCCCGATCACAAAATTTACTAAATCACCAGCGTCATAGAATAATCTAATCCTCCAATATGACATAAACGACTAATGTAATGTTCCAATAGGATAGGAAAGGATAGGATATTCATGTTTATCCCCGTGAATGGGAAAACCCAGGGGGTTATCACACGGGCAATCGTCAGATCACCTCGCGCCCATCGTCGGGTTACCGGAGCTATTGCAGTGTGTTGTATATGATAGACACGTTCCTTCAATTTGGTAGAACCCATTAATTCGCTGGGTTCAGGCAATGTCCGTAAAGTGCCTTGCCCAAGGACACAACCGACTAGCTAGCGACCAGTTTCGCATCTGCAACCTTTCGGTTGAAAGGCGACGCACTTAACCGCTAGACCACCGGGCCGGAATATGACATAAATGACTAATGCTGTACGATCGTGTGGCTAAATGGTTTACGCCCTCGATACACATACCAACTATATTTAAAAAGGTCTTGGTAACGAGTCCAAATGGATTCAAAACCTACCCCTGTTCTAAAATACAAATACTCTTGAGTTTTTAATTAATTGCAAAAGGCCCCCTGATAAGCTAATGTATTTATAAGCGATTTAAATAAGTCACATACGACACTCTCATTTTAATGTATATATATACAGTCAATGAATGTTTCTTATTAATTGAAATAGCGCAATCATGGCACAACAGGTTCTATCCTCAATTTATTTACATTTCCTCTTCACTTTATTTCATCTCCCTATATTCTGGCTAGTGACTAAGTATTATTTCATTCTTTGAGCGTTTAGCGATCACTCACAACAAAATTGCAACTGATTGAAAGGCGAACAGAATTACAGTTTGCTTTACGGTCGCAAAGAAACAAAACAACTACTGGCACCATACTGCATTGCTAATCACCAGTTTTAACATAATTTTGTTTTTCGCACTTTAAAGTGATTGTTCTACATTATTATTACCAATCTTACACGTTTTCCTAAAACATTTAACGTATACGCATGACTCGTTATACCCGTTATCACTTAGTTGCTTCTGTAAGCTTGTTTCTGGTTGACTGACTTCGGTGATCTCGCTTCTATGTCTGTGGCATATTCTTGTTTCCGGCTTTGTATGGCGTTTCGCTCAATACCTTGCATTGTTGTCAATACTGGTAAGACATGAACGGCCAAGTAGCCGAATGGTTAACGATACTGGATTATATACTGCTTAATCTTAATATAAAAATAAAAGGGCTTACCGATCCGAAACTTAGCCAGATAATAAAAGTACTGTCAAAGTAACGCATAACATTTATATTGGTTATTATTTATCAAGACAACTTTACAACCTGCGGTGGACCTAATGCTAGATCTTTATTTAAAATATCATAAATATTTTGTAACCGCAACAGACAAAGTAACTTTAGCTTTTTTAGAAACAAATGTGTAATATAAATTGCTTATTTTATAAATTGCTTATTTTAATTAGCGACCACTAAACTACAGTGCAACTGAATCGAACGCGAACAGAATTACAGTCCGGTTTAAGAGTCGCAAAGAAACAAAACAACTACTGGTACCCTATTGCATTTCTAATCACTAGTTTTACTCTTGATTCGTTTTTCGCATTTTATAGTGATTGTTCTACAATAATATTACCAATCTTACACATTTTTCCTAAAATATTTAACGTATACGCATGACTTTCGTTTTCACTGTTCTCACTATCTGCTTTTGTGAGCTTGTTTCTGGTTGACCGACTTCGGTGACCTCGTTTTTATGCCTGTGGCATTTTCTTTCTCCGGTCGTTCTATGACGTTTCGCTCATTACGTTGCATTGCTATAAATACTGGTAAGGCATGAACGGTCATTCGTAGCCGAATGGTTAACGATACCGTTTTATATACTGCTTAATATAAAAAAACGGCTTATTGACGAGCCCGTCATAAGAACAAAACTTAGCCAGATAATAAAAGTACTGTCAAAATAACGTATAACATTTATATTGGTTATTTTATATCAAGACAACTTTAAAACCTGCGATGGGCTTAATGCTATATCTTTATTCAGACCATAAATAACCATGAAGCAAAACCTACAAACCGTAACGGACAAACTAAATTTACCTTTTATAGAAACAAATATATTTCTTATTTGGCTACGCCTCTTTGAGTGTTTCATATAAAGATAATTAGGATATTTTCTGTTTTTTTAACAATGAAGAAAACGGTCACTATTTGTATTTAATTACATAAATGCCAGGCGAATACAAAAACACGAATTACTTAAATGGTGATTGCTCAACATAAAATAAAAAACATTACATATCAAGCAAGGTAGGCAGATACCGTTTATTTAGAAATTGTTGTAAATTAACTGCAAACTTGTTTCCCATACGCGGTAGATGAATGTAAAGTAAGTAGGATATACGATATTTTAAAGAGGGGCAAGCATCAAATGTAAATAGAATTGTTGGTTTCTTGGTTAAAATCATGTTTATTTAGTACTGACGCAACGGATTGTTAGATACAGTATAAGCAAACATAAATGGTTATAAGGTGTTTGTATCATGATAACTGTTTCACAGTTCATAAAATGTACCTATTATAAAAAGCATTAACATAACATAACGATACCGTTATACTACAATATTGTGGACCCTGCTTATAGCATAAGGTCATATTGGGTTTAACAGATGGCGATAGAACATGATTAACATTCTTTTAGAGCAATAAATACGTAATAGTATATTTAGTTGTATCCCAATAGAATCATTTTCACGTACCTATATCAAACGCGTTACATGTATATGCATATACAAAACCAAAAAAATCCAGTTAAACATTTTAGTAATGTTACCATTTTATTTGTTTTTATTGTTTTATTTGTACACAATGATAACTACTGTGGAGAATCAACTATGTTTTTGGTTGGCAGTCGTGCCTATATCTTGCACTAAATCTACCCCGAGTTCTTCAGCTGTTTAGACTCCGAATTGACCTTGTCTCGGAAGGTTTCTTTATTGCATCTTATAAACTAATACAATGAAACACATACAGTTCAACTGATTGACTGGACATGCCCGGAGACCCGCTCCAAGCACGCAATTTATGTTGGCCCATATTCCAAAACGCGTTTCTGATAATGGGTAATACAATGAGTTTATACAAAAAAACGTCAGCTCGCCACGTATAGCGTAATGTGGGGAGGATTATATACGAAGTTTTGGTGCTAAGATGATAGCCGGTTTACACGCAAAAGAAATGATTAAGAAAAGGAACAGCCGTGCGCGCATTAAACGCCCACTTCAACAATTTAACATAACTTAATATAATGTACAAAAAATATTACACAAGTCGCGAAGTCGCTGCACTACATAATTCAGAAAACATAGAAATCCAGTTGTATATGTAACTCAAAAACATATAGGTTTCTGCTTGAAGAAACAAACGTTCTACACTTTGCATCAGATATATCAAGGGTGATAAGGTAACCAGGAAACCCGATCGTTTCTGCAAAATGGTGGTAAACACATGGTTGACACTCCCTTGTCAGTTGGTTTTCTTGCAAAAAAACTTCTTCTTTAAACGGAGTTTAGTTAAGGTTTGCTTTTAGTGTGAAGCATTTGGTGTCTTTTCAAATGAGCATTTTGGTTAAACGATTTTTCACACACAGCGCATGCGTATGGTTTTTCTCCAGTATGAAGTATTTGATGTCTATTCAAAACACTTGCATATTTGAACGCTTTTTCACACACATTGCATTGGTATGGTTTTTCATCTGTGTGAATCATTTGATGTGCTTTTAAAGAACTTCATCTGTGTGATTTTTATGGTGCTTTTTTAAATCACCTGCTAGTTTAAACAATTTTTCACAAACACTGCATTTGTAAGGTTACTCTCCGGTATGAATTATTTGGTGTATTTTTAAATTACCTGCTCGGTTGAACGTTTTTTCACATACACTGCATTTGTAGTCTTTCGCTCCAGTGTGAATTATTTGGTGTTTTTTCAAACTACCTGCTTGGTTGAACGATTTTTCACAAACATTGCATTTGTAAGATTGCGCTCCATTGTGAATAATTTGGTGTCTTTTTAAATTACTTACTTGTTTAAACGATTTTTCACAAACATTGCATTTGTAGGATTTTTCTTCATTGTGAATTCTTTTGTGTTCTTTCAAATTACCTGCTTGTTTAAATGATTTTTTACAAACATTGCATTTGTAAGATTTCGCTCCAGTGTGAATAATTTGGTGTCTTTTCAAATGACTTGCATGTTTAAACGATTTTTCACAAACATTGCATTTGTAAGATTTCGTTCCAGTATGAATAATTTGGTGTCTTTTCAAATTTTTTGCATGTTTAAACGATTTTTTACAAACATTGCAATTGTAAGATTTCGCTCCAGTGTGAATAATTTGGTGTCTTTTCAAATTACTTGCTCGGTTGAACGATTTTTCACAAACGTTGCATTTGTAATGTTTCGCTTGTGCCTGAGTTGGTTGGTAGGTTTTCCAATGAACAGAGGCGACACATGGTGTTTTACACATTTTTAGTTCAGTATTCACACTTACTTCACGTAAAAAGAAGGGGGATTTATTTAAAATGAAAAGGCGTGTACCCTCTGCAACGTGTATATTTAGGATTAAAATAGATAAAGCATGAACAATATACTACATTGATGTGAATGTTATAAATCGTAGCCAATAGAATAATTACAATGTTAATAAATTTTGGACCCGGTCACAAACTTGACTAAATCTCCAGCGTCATAGAATAATCTAATCCTTCAATATGACATAAACGACTAATGCTGTACGATAGTGTGGTTGAATGGTATACGTCCTCGATACACATACCAACTATATTTAAAAAGGTCTTGGTAACGAGTCCAAATGGATTCAAAACCTACCCCTGTTCCAAAATACAAATACTCTTGAGTTTTTAATTAATTGCAAAAAGCCCCCTGATAAGCTTATGTATTTATAAGCGATTTAAATAAGTCACATACGACACTCTCATTTCAATATATATATATATATGTAGTCAATGAATGTTTCTTATTAATTGAAATAGCGCAATCATGGCAGAACAGGTTCTATCCTCAATTTATTTACATTTCCTTTTTCACTTTATTTCATCTCCATATATTCTGGCTAATGACCAAGCATTATTCCATTCTTTGAGCGTTTAGCGATCACTCACAACTACATTGCAACTAATTGAAAGGCGAACAGAATTACAGTTTGCTTTACGGTCGCAAAGAAACAAAACAACTACTGGCACCATACTGCATTGCTAATCATCAGTTTTAACATAATTTTGTTTTTCGCACTTTAAAGTGATTGTTCTACATTATTATTACCAATCTTACACGTTTTCCTAAAACATTTAACGTATACGCATGACTCGTTATACCCGTTATTACTTAGTTGCTTCTGTAAGCTTGTTTCTGGTTGACTGACTTCGGTGATCTCGCTTCTATGTATGTGGCATATTCTTGTTTCCGGCTTTGTATGGTGTTTCGCTCAATACCTTGCATTGTTGTCAATACTGGTAAGACATGAACGGCCACGTAGCCGAATGGTTAACGATACTGGATTATATACTGCTTAATCTTAATATAAAAATAAAAGGGCTTACCGACGATCCCGTCATAAGAACGAAACTTAGCCAGATAATAAAAGTACTGTCAAAGTAACGCATAACATTTATATTGGTTATTAGTTATCAAGACAACTTTACAACCTGCGGTGGGCCTAATGCTGAATCTTTATTCAAAACACCAAAAATAGCCATAATGTAAAAACTAGAAACCGTAACAGACAAAGGAACTTTAGCTTTTTTAGAAACAAATGTATAATATAAATTGCTTATTTTATAAATTGCTTTTTTTAATTAGCGACCACTAAACTACATTGCAACTGAATCGAAGGCGAACAGAATTACAGTCCGGTTTAAGAGTCGCAAAGAAACAAAACAACTACTGGTACCCTATTGCATTTCTAATCACTAGTTTTACTCTTGATTCGTTTTTCGCATTTTATAGTGATTGTTCTACAATAATATTACCAATCTTACACATTTTCCCTAAAATAGTTAACATATACGCATGACTTTCGTTTTCACTCTAGGCCTACTCACTATCTGCTTCTGTAAGCTTGTTTCTGGTTGACCGACTTCGGTGATCTCGCTTCTATGCCTCGTGGCATTTTCTTGCTCCGGTCGTTGTATGACGTTTCGCTCATTACGTTGCATTATTATCAATACTGGTAAGGCATGAACGGTCATGCGTAGCCAAATGGTTAACGATACCGATTAATATACTGCTTTAATATAAAAACCGGCTTACTGACGAGCCCATCATAAGAACGAAACTTAGCCAGATAATAAAAGTACTGTCAAAATAACGTATAACCATTTATATTGGTTATTTTTTATCAAGACAACTTTAAAACCTGCGATGGGCTTAATACTATATCTTTATTCAAACCATAAATAACCATGAAGCAAAACCTACAAACCGTAACGGACAAACTAAATTTACCTTTTATAGAAACAAATATATTTCTTATTTGGCTACGCCTCTTTGAGTGTTTCATATAAACATAATTAGGATATTTCTGTTTTTTTAACAATGAAGAAAACGGTCACTATGTGTATTTAATTACATAAATGCCAGGCGAATACAAAAACACGAATTACTTAAATGGTGATTGCTCAACATAAAATAAAAAAACATTGCATATCAAGCAAGGTAGGCAGATACCGTTTATTTAGAAATTGTTGTAAATTAACTGCAAACTTGTTTCCCATACGCGGTAGCTGAATGTAAAGTAAGTAGGATATACGATGTTTTAAAGAGGGGCAAGCATCAAATGTAAATAGAATTGTTGGTTTCTTGGTTAAGATCATGTTTATTTAGTACTGGCGCAACGGATTGTTAGATACAGTATTAGCAAACATAAATGGTTATAAGGTGTTTGTATCATGATAACTGTTTCACAGTTCATAAAATGTACCAATTATAAAAAGCATTAACATAACATAACGATACCGTTATACCAACATATTGTGGACCATGCTTATAGCGTACAGTCATATTGGGTTTAACAGATGGCGATAGAACATGATTAACATTCTTTCATCCGTGTATTTCAATGTGTTAAACGTCGCTGCAAAGTTTCCAATAGCACTCTGCAGGAAGCCGCAAGTTTCTGGGATCGATACCAGCCGAATGTGAAACTATGGAAACAGATTCCACAGGAACAGGTAAATTTGAGGTTAAAAATGCCTCAATGATTATAATAAATTTTAATATTCTTAATCTAATAATAAAAAAATTTAAGTTTTATTTTTTGTTATGTGGGTTCGCGCTTTTTTTGTACTTTACCGACCGTGGCGTTGGCTGAGCTGGCTTCAGAATGCTGCCAAACGGTCACTTGCGAGCTGCGCAGCGGAAAGTCTACTTTCCACAGGCCGCCTACTAATTATGGGTCGACACATATTGTTTTTGTCCTTTTTTTTTTTTTTCGTCAAAGGTTTGACAGGCATGGATTGTGGCTCCTACATCTACCAGAATGGCTGATGGATTTGCAATAAAACTTTAACATTTGTTAGCGCACATGGTCCAGATATGCAGAAACCACAATTTTGGGTAATTTAGCCACGGGAATTCCCCTGGGAGGTGAAAAACCAAAATGGTAATTTTATCTAAAATAGCTTTTTTGAGCATAGGGATTGAACGTCTACTTCAATTTGAGTTAGATTTGGTATAATGTAAGAACATTAGCAACTGATATAACACTTTAAAAAAATACAAAAAATATCCAGGGAAATACCCTAAAAAACAAGATTTTGTTCTCAATCATGATTGTGACAGGCGTGGCTTGTGGCTTCGACATTCATCAGAAGGGGTAATTAAATCATAATGAAATTTTGTAATTTGTTAGAGTACATGGTCTAGATATGCAGAAATCAAAATTTTGGGTGATAAATTCAGGGGGATTTCCCTGGGGCGTTAAAAACTAAAACGCTATTTTTTTCTAAAAAAATTGCCTTTTTTGGGCATAGCGCTTGAACGGGTGTTACAATTTGAATCAGATTTGTCGGAATGTAAGTGCATTAGTCACTGATTTAACACTTAGAAGAAATAATGAAATTACCTAGGGAAATACCCAAAAAATAGGATATGGTCTCAAATCATGATTGTGACAAGCATGCCATGTCGCCCCGACATCTACCAAAAGGAGTAATGAAATTGCAATGAAAATTGGACATTTGTAAGTCAACATGGTCTAAATATGCAGAAATCAAAAATTTGGGTAATGATTCTAGGAGAATTCCCCTCAGACGTTAAAAAAAACAAAACCTTTTTTTTCTAATAAATTCGATTTTGTGGCCATAGCGCTTGAACGGCTGCTCTAATTTTATTAAAATTTGGTAAAATGTTAAAACATTAGACATTCTGTGCTAATTAAATAAAGAAAACATTTACTGAGGTCAATTCCCATGAAAACGTTCCTGAATTATGAGTGTGACAGGCATGCCATACCGCACTGACATCTCCAACAAGAAGTCCACAAATCAGATTAAAACTTTAAGAAATGCTACATAACATGACTTACTTATGTAAAAACAAAAACTTATCTATTAAACCCAGGGGAATTCCATGAAACAATGAAAAACTAAATTGGACTATTTGGGAATTTAGCTTTATTTCACTACAGCGCTTGAAAAGAAGCTATAATTTAAAACATTTGTGGTGAAATGTTCGTAAATTTAAGACGTTTATTCTTTATTTAACTAAATATTGAAAATATGTTTGGTATGTTAACTATGGGACCCATGCGTTTATGCTTGCAGAAACAAAAACTACATACTCAGTGCATAAAATACAAATTATGGTTAGGGACCCTGTAGCATGAATATAGGGCATACAACATGTGTTTTACAAATAGTGATGGTGAAACACGTGGTTGACACTCTCTAGTTATTATAGGAGGCGTTCAACTAATTATTCTGCCTATCTCTCCAATGCAAACTGACCTCACAAAAACGACTGTCACTCAAAATCCTGACATAGGAAGTCTTAGATTTTTTTCACAATTTAAAATTGAAGCTTGGATCTGCAACCCTAAACTCAAAAAACCCTACAAAATTTTGTTTAAAAATTTTGAGCCCATACCCCCTCGTACAATCGGCAACTTTTTTTCCAACAAACAGCTAGCAGATGCACAATCAACACCTTTATTTTACAAAGCACTGCTCCACGATTACAAAACTTTACAGCTAAACGAGAACACCGGCGCGCAGCCTAGCACATGCTGCTTTCAGCCAAACAAACATTGGGGAATCACCACCATTGTTACTCAGCAAAACACTCGTTTAAAAACAATGACTCATGGAGGGTACCACTCGTCACATCCTGCAGTTCATAGAGGTCTTAATTGGTTATACGCCATCTATAGTAGCCACGATTTGTAAAGTCTTAGTCTCAAACTCGAAGTCTAACTCTTGATTCAGTTAAGTTGTATTCTGCGTCTTATTTAATATACAGTTATTATCGCGAAGCAAGCTAAGTACGGTATATTTTACTGTTCAAATTCCCACAATATATAGGGCAATTTACAAGGGGTGCCTCTAAATACTACAGGACCGCTTGGATCACTTAGATTGCTATGGAAAGTAATTCTAACCTTGTTCCAAACACTAATCTCAACCCCAGAACTAACTTTAACCCCAACCCTAACATTAATATCATGGCTTTTGTAATTACGAGAGTATAGTAATCGATCCAAGCGATTTAAGCGCTCCTGTAGTATATAGAGGTACTGATTTACGAGGTGCGAAAAGTTTCACATCTACACGTTTTACTAAATGTGGAAGATTAAGAGGGAAAACTATGTTAACGATTTAAACTGCGGGAATACAAAAAAGCCCGTACAAGGTGATATAATTACGTATTAAGTAATAACACGTGAGAGTCGGTAAATCTCAAGACGCAAAAAAACGACGATTTAAAAACATAGAAATAAATTAAAACAAATATTTATACAAGATGCTACAGTTTTGTTTACCTTTTTTAAATAAATCGTCAAATGCTTTACATAGAAAAATTTTGAAAGCCAATTGTCAGAAATTATTATTTTGAGCTTTTTGTAATGAATTTATTCAAGGAAAGGTTAAGAACGTTTTATCGTGAATGGTAAAACGGGCGAGATCCCCCGGCAATCGTCAAATTACCTTGAATATGCATAAAGCCATAAACAAACGTTCTTACACAGGTCAAATTGATAGTGACCAAATATGCATGATTTCAAAACACATAGGATAGGATAGGATAGGATAATCATGTTTATCCCCGTGAATGGGAAAACCTAGGGGGTTATCACACGGGCAATCGTCAGATCACCTCGCGCCCATCGTCGGGTTACCGGAGCTATTGCAGTGTGTTGTATATGATAGACACGTTCGTTTAATTTAGTAGAACCCATTAATCCGCTGGGTTCGGGCAATGTCCGTAAAGTGCCTTGCCCAAGGACACAACCGACTAGCTAGCGACCACTTTTGCACCTGCAACCTTTCGATTGAAAGGCGACGCACTTAACCGCTAGACCATCGGGCCGTACAATCTTAAGCCGTTTATCCAAAATTCAATTATATTATTTTTCAAATAATAACATACATTCGGCGATAATTAATTAACAAACAATAGAAACTAACAAATAATTAAATCCGACCAAAAACAGGAATGAAATATCTATAGGCTACCATACATTTGCACTTAATGAAGTGAAAGATCCAAAGGATCAACTAGTCAAACTACATTACTTTCAGTTTATTACTTTTTCGCCCCAGTTTTTAAATATGACAAACGAATATAATCATGACACAAGAACGGATAAAGACGGCAAAACGAACAGTCGTTAAAACACGTCATTAAAAAAAGTATATTTGCCCGTCCGGTTGGTCTAGCGGTTAAGTGCGTCGCCTTTCAATCGAAAGGTTGCAGGTGCGAAACTGGTCGCTAGCTAGTCGGCTGTGTCCTTGGGCAAGGCACTTTACGGACATTGCCTGAACCCAGCGGATTAATGGGTTCTACTAAATAAAAGGAACGTGTCTATCATATTGAACACACTGCAATAGCTCCGGTAACCCGACGATGGGCGCGAGGTGATCTGACGATTGCCCGTGTGATAACCCCCTTGGTTTTCCCATTCACGGGGATAAAGATGAATATCCTATCCCATCCTATATAATTTAATAAATATAGCGGACGCGGCCGCCAAACCTAGGCGAAAGAACAATATTAAGCGATCCAAATTTAATTAAGACCAAACGATATAGAGCCCTAAAGAAGAGTGTGCGGTAAAGCGCTACCAATACTGATGGGAAGCCGGCTTTAGGAGAAGGTAAGGCCCGAAAGCGTGGACCAGAGTGGAAAAAGAAAAAACAAAAAAATGAATAAACTACATTAAGTTTATATATATATATATATATATATATATATATACTGTGTGTAATATTGCTTGAGGTTGTTTAATATGCTATAATATAATTGAGGTGCGGTTTGATGTGGAATGAATATATATATATATAATATATATGAATATAGAGAGAAAAAAATAGAAAAAATAAATAAATAAAAAGATAACAACGAGCAAATGGCTTCAGCAAAGTACAGTAGGTAATAGCATTACAATGGTAATTAATATAAAAAATATTTACCATTTCGGCTATATACAATATATATCAAAACACAAAATTCATCAGTTATACATATATATTTATATACAGTATTGACAATTGACATATATACATAAAACATTTTTTAGAAACTGTTATGTTAATATTTTATAGGAATCAGTTAGAAGCTGTTTGTATCTAAGTTTTAATAAATTAAGTGAACCCGTTTTATAGTTGGTAGGTATTTCCCCTTAAATTTTCACACCTTGTATTTTCAATAAGTTTTGACCTAGTTTGGTTTTAGCTCTGGGCAAAAAGTAGTTTAGCTGGATTCACTATCCAAAAAAACAGACGGGCACAGTTTTGTTTTTATACCTATGCATAAACTTAACAATCTCAAGCTTATATATATCGTCTAGCTTTAACAGACTGGATTCATAATAATTTTCATTTATAGTTAAGTGTCTCAGTGGTGAAGAACTGTAAGCATAGTGTATTTGTTTTACAATTTTATTGTGCATTCTATTTAGTTTTTGTTTACAAGTGCTACTAGCAATGCCCCATGCCATTATGCCATATTGCAAATGAGAATATACAAAGCTGTAGTATTCAGTGAGTAAGGTAATCAATACACTGCATTTTACCTGCTCTAACAGGTTGTTGCAGATTTAAATAGAAAATTTATTTAGTTTATTCAATTCACGATTGCGATTATGTTTGAATATAATATACTTGGCCTTAGTATAGTTTAGGGTTAGTTTATTAGAGTTAAGCCATCTTTGAACATTGTTTAACTCATTATTTACTTTGCAGGAGATGAGGATTTTTTTCAGACATCATTAGCACTGTGTCATCTGCAAACAAACGCACTGTAAAATGCTTGCAAGTGGCAAATCATTTATATATATCAAGAATAATAATGGACCAAGTATAGAACCTTGTAGCTCACCACTCTTAATTGTGTTAGGATTTGATAAGTAATTTAATCCCAAAGCCAGCTCGCCCCTCAGTACTGGGGTCACGCTTGTACACTTTTACTCAGGCTTAAATAACATCAAATTTAATTATTTAATTTTGATTTAATTTGTATCGTTGAAATTTATTTTTATTAATGTAAGGTTTAACGACCACGTCGTTTTTTTCCTTAATTTGTAATGTGTCTATCCACTGACGTGTTTTAACTACTCTAGTTTTGCCATTTTATCCAGTCTTCTTAATTTAAAATAATTTTTTTATTCTTCTTTATTGTAATGAAGGAGCAAAAAAATAAACTAAAACTGGATAAGTAGTTTTTAGCATATTTAGGACATTACCCTGTACACCATAATTGTACAGTTTTGAAATTAATATGCTATGGTTAACTGTGTCAAATGCTTTTCTTAAATCTAGAAAGATAGCACAGGTAAATTTGCCATTGTCTACGTTTGACAATATGTAATTGTAAATACCTGTAATGGCTAAAGATGTAGAGTATCCTTGGCGAAAACCGAACTGGTTATTACATAGGCCTATAATATTTTCAGTCTCCAGGTATTTGTATAGTCTTTCATATTTCAATTTTTCAAAATTTTTAGAAAAGGGTGATAATATGCTAATTGGTCTGTAATTTGTAGCCAGATGTCTAGACTTTGATTTGTAAAGAGGAATAATCTTTGCTACTTTGAGATCATTTGGAAATATTCCATCTCTCACACAGAAATTAAATATTTCACTGAGGTAAGGAGCTATGATGTCCTGAACTATTTTAATTGCTTTAATTGGGATATTATCTATTCCAGGTGATTTTTTCTCATCCATTTGGTGAATGATGCCTATTAATTCATTTGGAGTGATTGGAGCGAAGTAAAAAGACTGATTTTATTTTAGATTCCACCACATCACATGGAGCAGTCCTTATGTCTGCCGCAATATTTTTACCAATATTCGCAAAGAATGTGTTAAATTCATTGCTTATTAATTGTTTATCAGTTATCTTATCATTGTGGGCATTTAAAACAGAGCTTGGATAATTTTTCTGAACCCTCCTTTTACCCAATAATTCGTTGATTTATAGTTTTCCATCTCTATGCCATTACAGTTATAATTATTAGGTTTGGTTTCGGATATTGCAATAATATCTGGTAGCTCGGGGCACTGCACAAGCAGATCTTGTATTTTTGTGATATTGTTTGGAAGTGATCTAGTATTAAAATGAATTAAACTTATATCACTGTGGTCTGCACTTTTTATTTCCTTACAAAAGAAGTCAACACTGGTGTAGCAGCATGATGTTGAATTTATCATTAGACAGTTCCCCTCACAAAATGTTTCACAGTCTAGTTTATAGTCTACCTCATTTATTCTATCAATTAGAAACATATTATTATTCATATAAAGAATATCAGATATATGTTGAAATGGAAAATTGTCTAAATTACAATTATTTTAGAAATATGTTTTTTTCATTATTAGGTAGACAGAATAAGTTCAATGGTTAGAGTTGTACACTTAAGGTGATACCAACTACAACATATATCACACAATATACAGTTTTGTCTGTTTTTACATTGCTTATTGCATACATTACAAGGATAAACTTTAACAGGACCCATATGTAATCATTATATACCTGTAGTACAATAAAAAGATGGTATTCAATTTAATAAATTTGATTTCATTACTGTTCAATTGTAAGTCTAAATTAGACAGTACCTTTATATAACTTGGTCCATTTTGATTTGAATACGTTTTTTCTTGCAAAATCAAACGTTGTACACTTTGTACCAGATTTATCAAGAGTGATAAGATAACCAGGGAACCCGATCGTTTCTGCATAGTGTTGGTTGACGCTCCCTTGTCAGTTGGTGTATTTGTAAAAAAATCTTCTTTAAACGGAGTTTCTGTCAGGTTTCTCTTCTGTGTGACGAATTCGGTGTTTTTTCAAATTTCTCTCTTGTGTAAATGATTGTTCACAAATATCACATGTGTAGGGTTTTTCTCCGGTATGACTCCTGCTGTGTATTTTTAAATCACCTGATCGGGTATAGGAATTTTCACACATATCGCATTTGTAAGGTTTCGCTCCAGTGTGAATAATTTGGTGTCTTTTTAAAGTCCATGATTGTGTAAATGATATTTCACAAATACTACATTTGTAAGGTTTCGCTCCAGTGTGAATTATTTGGTGTTTTTTTAAACTACCTGTTTGGGTGAACGATTTTTCACAAACATTGCATTTGTAAGGTTTCGCTCCAGTGTGAATCATTTGGTGTTTTTTTAAATAACGTGCTCGTTTAAACGATTTTTTACACACAACACATGAGTATGGTTTCTCATCTGTGTGAATCATGTTGTGCATTTTTAAATCATATGGTTGTTTAAACCATTTTTCACACACAACGCATTTGTAAGGTGTCTGCCCAGTGTGAGATATTTCATGTATTTTCAAATAACTTGCTCGTTTAAACGATTTTTTACACACAACACATGAGTATGGTTTTTCTTTAGTATGAACTATTTGATGTCTTTTTAAAGCACGTGCTTGTTTGAACGATTTTTCACAAACATTGCATTTGTAAGAAATCCTTTCATAAATTCTTTTGTGTACTTTCCAATGACATGAATGTCTAAATGATTTTTTATTATCATTGCATTTGTAAGATTTTGCTTGAGCCTGAGTTTGTAGGTAGGTTTTCAAATCACCAGAGTCGATACATGGTGTTTTACACATTTTATAATTAAGTATTCGCAGTAACGTTATTTACCTAAAAAGTTAGGTTTATTTGGTCAAAATGGAATATCATATACTACATTAATGTGTATATTATAGAATATACTGTTAAAATATGATGATGGTTGGCCCGGGTCACAAACTTTACTAAATCACCAGCGTCATAGAATAATCTAATCCTTCAATATGACATAAACGACTAATGCTGTTCGATCGTGTGTTTAAATGGTCAACGCAACCAATACACATACCAAGTAAATTTAAAAAGGTCTTGGTGGCGAGTCCAAATGAATTCAAAACCTATCACGATTTCAAAAAAACTGATACTTTTGAATTTTTAATTATTTGCAAAACGGCGACACATATTTGTCGCCAATGAATGCTGAATATGCTTTTTATTTAATTGAAATAGCGCAAGTGTCAGGGTTTAATTAATATGAAATGCAGTTATATTTTAACCATAATAAGGCATTCCTCAATTTATTCCTCTTCACCTTATATCGTCTCTTTATATTCTGTCTCCTGGCTAAGTATTCTTCCATTAATTAAGCGTTTCACGACCATCCACAATTTTACCTAAACCAAAGACGAACAGAAGTCGGGTGTAAGAGTCGCAAAGAAACAAAACAAGTACTGGCACCATACTGCATTACTAATCACTAGTTTTAACATAATTTTGTTTTTCGTACTTTAAAGAGATTGTTCTACAATAATATTACCAATCTTACACGTTTTCTTAAAATATTTAACGTTACGCAGGACTCTCGTTTTCACTGTCTTCACTTATCTGCTTTTGTAACATTTACTTAGGGTAACTCACCGAAGTTCTTTTACCTAGAAATATAAAACGCGGAAAAAACGGAAGACGGAAGTGAAAAGTTAAACCCCTTAACAAGGGGCTACGGAACTAAAACTTATAGAATTTGTTAATTGAACCGTGCTCTTTCGAATGATAATTTTTGTTTTTAAAAAAATGTAAAATATTAATATCTAATATGAATATTATTAATATTCACGCATTTATAGAGTTTTCGCCAGTTATTCCTTTAGATATGTTGTAGCCCTTGCCAATACCTTCAAATTGATATATAAATTATATAGTCGATAGGGGTAAGATGGGCCAGGGGGTAAGATGGACCACATTTTTATTTAGAGCTCTCGCTCCCCTATTATTAAAAAAATACTCATTTATTTACATTTAAATTAATCATGCGTATCGATAGTATCTAACTTACGTTTTTGGAGCAAGATTGATGCTTCGTTGTTTGTTTTAGCGCGAAATTTGTAGATCAATATTTTTAGGCCTATAGAGATTTATCAATTAGTAAGGAAAACAGGTTGAAACCTTATTTTATGAAACGTGTATATGCCAGCGAAAGTTATTATGCCCCAAAAACATGAAACAATATGTGTACTAAGCCTAGGAGAATTGTGGACCATAGGGTAATTGAGGTTGCAGAATAAATCTAGGTTAAACAGTTCCTTTGAATTTTATTGGTTTCAAGGGGGTCGTTAACGTTGGCCATCCATTATAAAAATACTACTACATTTTTTATTTTTAAAGTAATGTGTTTTTATTGCTTTTTTGTTGGTATAAGCACCTAGTAATTTTTATTTAAACAAATTTTAAATTTCTGCATTTTTACTGACTTTTATCTAAATTGTGAAACGAATGGTCCATCTTACCCCATTTATTGTTTTATAGTCTTTTTCCGTCCAACTCATGCCGCGGACATATAAAAAAACGTCTAGTAGGGGATCTTGGAGCGAGGTATCAATGCTAAATGCCATTCGAGAAGCAAAAAATGGAAATAAATTAAGAACAATAGCCAAAAAATACAATGTCCCCCGCACGACTCTTGCGAGACATATAAAAGGTTTAATAGAAAAGCCAGCAGGATCCACCCATCTTGGTCCTTCAACTTTCATAAGTACTTATAGTGAACAGCAGCTTGTTGAACACATCTTGGAGTTTGAAAAGCGAGGTTTTCCTATGACTGTTTCCGACATTAGAAAATTAGCTTTTGAGTTTGCCATGTCAAATAATGTTAAAAATCCATTTGACAAAGAAAAACTTATGGCCGGAAGAGATTGGTGGCATGGTTTCCGACAGCGACATAAAGATGTACTCACAATTAGAAAACCTCAGGCATTATCAATTCAGAGAGCAATACATCTGAACAAGCCATGTGTTACAAAGTTTTTTCAGCTGCTAGAGAGTACTATGATTAGATTAGATCTATGGAAGAAGCCACATTGTATTTATAACGTAGACGAAAGTGGTCTAAGCTTAGTACCTGGAGTAACCAGCATTGTAGGGAGAAAAGGGTTAAAATGCTCCAGTCAAATAACAAGTGGTGAAAGGGGGCAGATTCAAACAGTTGTTATGGCTGTTAATGCAGCGGGAGAATATACACCCCCTATGATAATATATAAGGGAAAACGTAACAACCCTTCGTTGTGTAGAGGACTTCCTCCAGGGACAGTGGTTAAACTTACCGAAAAGGGGTATATAAACAAAGAAACATTTTTACAATGGATGGAGCATTTCTGTTCGTTTAAAAGACCTGGTACTGCTCTGTTGATACTTGATGGACATGGATCTCACACACTAAGCATTGATGTGTTGACCTATGCACGTGCCCATGATGTGGAAATGCTAAGCTTACCTCCTCATACAAGCCACTACCTTCAGCCCTTAGACAAAGTACATTTTAAACCATTAAAAGACCACTATCGAGAAGAAGTTAGAAAACACCTTAGGAACAACCCCGGTGCTGGTGTCACACGATGTGATTTTCCAAACCTGTTCAGTAAGGCATATGTTAAAGTAGCCACAATACCCAATGGAATAACATCTTTTAGTGCAACTGGATTGTATCCAGTGGATATGAGTGTTATACCAGAGCATGCGTTTACCCCAGCACAGACTACACATCAGTCTATAAGTAATTACATTGAGCCACATCTGGAGTACATAGAATCACAACAGGAATACATTGAGCCACAACAGAATTACATTGAGCCACAACAGAATTACATTGAGCCACATCAGGAGTACATTGAGCCACATCAGGAATACATTGAGCCACAACAGAAGTACATTGAATCACAACAGGAATACATTGAGCCACAACAGAATTACATTGAGCCACAACAGAAGTACATTGAATCACAACAGGAATACATTGAGCCACAACAGAATTACATTGAGCCACAACAAGAAAAGCAACCACAAGAATACAATAAACAGGCAGGGTCATCTGATTTAAATAAATCATTCAGTGATTTATTACCATTTCCATCCACTATTCCAACTAATAAACAGAAAAGAAAAAGGGCAATTATTACAGGTTGTAGAATTTTAACTGGATCTTCTTACAGGGAAGAACTTCAAAGTTATAAAAAACAGAAAAAATGTGTTAAAAAAATAAAAAAAATTGTAAAGAAAAAGACAACAAAGAAAAAAAGTCAGCCGATTGCAGGTCCAAGTGGTTTAACTGACAGCACAAATATGAATGATCCTGTGAATGTCTGTGGGTTGTGCTTAGGTAATTATTTTGAGGATGATATAGATGACAAAGAAGATTGGATCCAATGCCAAATATGTAAATGCTGGTACCATGAGACATGCTCTGGTGCGTATGGACAAACTTTGGCGGCATTTACTTGCGAAAAGTGTGAAGGTTGAGCATCCCCAAATTACCGTACCTTAAAGTTAAGTAACTTATTTATTGACAGAAAAAATAAAGTGTATTTATATATATATACAATATTTAAAAATGAATTTCAAATTTTAATGGTTAAACTAAAAAAAATAATGAAGTGTAATGTAAAAAATAAATTTTAATTTTTTTATTAAAGAAATAATGAAGTGTAATGTTTAAAAATGAATTTTTAAAACTAAGTTTACAGGTTAAAAATGTTTTTAATAAGAGTTTAATAATTGAGTTTTGTACATAATGTTTGATGTTTTTTTTGCAGAATAAGGTGATTTAACTTTGATAGTATAGCCTATTATATTAGTTGGGTATTAATGTCAGCAAAAGGCAGTTAAAGGGAAAATGATTGTTTAAGGTAAGCAAGCTTTTCTTTGTCACTTCTAAAACATTTTGTTCCTAAAAATAAAAACCTTTTTTTTTGTTTACAGCACTACAATGAAAGAAACATCCATCAATTTTGCACAAAGAATCAAAGGTGCAGCTAACATTCGATACCTTTGGTGGTGGAATACAAGAAACAAGATAGTTAATACATTGACTTGATTGCAGACACTTTAATTTATATGCAGTATATCATACAAACCAAGCTTTTACGTTCGCATGTTATCATTATCTTTTATGGTCCATGTTACCCCCATAGAAGGGGTAAGATGGACCATACGCTCTAACTGTTTTTTTTCACAAATTGGTAATAGCTGAAGCAATTTGTTTATTTAAATAGTGTTTTAGCGCAATAAACAAATAAAACTATTATTTTTTTCCATTATTTGTATGCGGCCCATCTTACCCCAACATGGCCCATCTTACCCCATCCCATGGTCATCATGGAAAATTAAAAAAAAATGTATTTTCTAAATTCAGAATTAAAAATCGTTTTCTTGCAAGGTATACTATATGAACAGCTAGCTTATAGTCTCATAAAAGGGTTTGTGGGTAACGTATCATGGCCAATATTTACAAATGTGTATTAGGGTGTCCATCTTCCCCCCATCGACTATATACAATATCCGCGGGGGGCTATATGCACGAAGCGTCTGAATATTCATAACTCGTTATTTAGGGATGCTGCGGTTTTCATATCCAGATGAACATTTATGGAGTTTTTGCCAAAAAATCCTTTGTATATGTTGTAGCCCTTATAAATACCTTTAATTTAATGTATAGTTTATATAGAATAACCGCAAGAAACTATATGCACAAAGTGTCTGAATATTCATAACTCTTCATCAAGGGATGTATCGGAAGATGCTGCAGTTTTCTTATCCAGATGGATATTTATAGAGTTTTCGCCAATTATTCCTTTGGATATGTTGTAGCCCTTATAAATACCTTCAATTTAATGTAAAGTTTATATACGATAACCGCGGGAAGCTATATGCACGAAGCGTCTGAATATTCATAAGCGTGCGGCGTTTACAGAGGAGTGCATTGGAAGATGCTGAAGTTTTCTTATCCAGATGGACATTTATAGAGTTTTCGCCAATTATTCCTTTGGATATGTTGTAGCCCTTTCCAATACCTTTAAATTGATATATAGATTATATACAATAACCGCGGGAATGTATATGCACGAAGCGTCTGAACATTCATAACTCGTCATCAAGAGATGCATTGGAAGATGTGTGGAGAATCAAGTTCTTTTGTGGTCGGTTGGCGTGCTTATAGCTATAGCACTGAACCTGACCTGAATTCTCCAACTAATTAGACTCCGAATTGACTCCGTTTCGGAAGGTTTCTGAATTGTATCTTATAAGCTGATACAGAAAAATACATACACTTTAACTGGTTGCCTGAACATGCTCGGAGCCGCGCCCTAGCAGGCGATTTATTTTTGGTCCTTTTTCCAAAACGCGTTTTCGATAATAATTCATGCAAAGACTCTATACACAAAACATCAGCTTGCAATACATATGGCATGGGGATTATATCCCGTTACAGGAAGTGAGACACAAAGGTTTTTAGAACAGGCGCACGCAGATGTGCCGCAATGAATAATGGCTTAATTAAACAATTTAAAAAACTTAACATAATGTGCAACAAATATTACACAAGCCGCGAATGCTACATAGCTTCTTTTCCCCCAATAATTTTAAATTTTGAAAACGTATTAATCCGCTATGGGATCTACATAAATTATTGTAGGAATTCGCGGCTTTCAAATGGTGGCGCGAAAATCATTTTTCAATAAATCGAATAGGTTGTGTCTCATCGATGGCGAAATGTGGATGATATCTGTAAAATAAACTGAACAAGAGTTTCCGTATAGGGCCTATAAAATAACTATCAGGTTATTCGCTATGCTCAAATATTAGTGGTCCATGCACACGGCAAAAATCAAACCAAAGCATTATTCAGACGCAAATTACGCTATAGACAATAGACATAAAAAAACATACTCGTATAAAAAACTTAGTCGGCGTGGAGCATCCTCGACACGCAATGACATAACCAGTAGACATAAAATACTCATATAAAATAGGCCACTCTAGACGATACTCAATAGTCCTGTAATAATCAATAATGCTTTAGTCGTGATCCGTACCATATTTGCATTTCTCACCAATCCTTGAGCAAAATGCTGAACAACTCGGTGACAGTCAAAGATCCGTCTCATACACAAAACGGCCACCACGAAAACGACAAACTTGTAAGTACGTGAGCCCAGGTGATCGCTCGGGTTTGCGACGCGTGTCGTGAAGAAAAGTCTTTTCCGACTCGACCAAAATGTCGAAAATATTGTTTTCCTCTTCGATTGTGCTGCTCGCGAATAATGGTTTCTTTATTAGACCCCATGATTTCTGGCGTTTTCAGCGCTTCCCTTCGATCCACCGTATCTTCTTTGTGCTTTATGCCGGGTGGCGTGGTATTCGTTTCTTCCGGACGACGACGTAGACGGCCACTTCGCCCATCCACAATGAGATTGAAACGCTTTATAAAGTCCAAACCAATCACGGGATGGCGAACGTTTGCGGTCTGAAAGTTCCATTTGAAAGATCCCACACCTTGTAAGGAAACGTCTAGTTCCTTGTTTCCAGTTGATGGGCAATTCGTTTCGCTTAGTTGTAGTTTTCCGGAATGTTTGTAAAAAATAGAACGTCTGTCTTCCAAATTAGGTAAAAGAGAATTTGATGCTCTTGGGTCCACCATAAACTTTAAGTTATTTGCGACGTCTTCAACAAAAAATAAACTGGACTTCGCGTGATATCCTGGACTTGACTTGTGGAATGTTGATTTGGGTTTTGTTCTTGCTGTTTTGCTGTAGATTGCAGACCAATTGCAGCCTGGGTTGCATTTTCGTGCTCGGTTACCAAAATGTTTATGATACCAGCAAATCCTCACTTGCGGTTTTTCTGTTGGCAACGAAAAATTGAAGCGATTGTTTCGCCAACACATCTTTCTTCGTAAATGCGAGACCTGCGTGTTCAAACACGTATTGGAGATTCACCACTGTGGAGAATCAGGTTCTTTTGTGGTCGGTTGGCGTGCTTATAGCTATAGCACTGAACCTGACCTGAATTCTCCAACTAATTAGACTCCGAATTGACTCTCGTTTCGGAAGGTTTCTGAATTGTATCTTATAAGCTGATACAGAAAAACACATACACTTTAACTGGTTGCCTGAACATGCTCGGAGCCGCGCCCGAGCAGGCGGATTATTTTGGTCCTTTTTCCAAAACGCGTTTTCGATAATAATTCATGCAAAGACTCTATACACAAAACATCAACTTGCAATACATATGGCATGGGGATTATATCCCGTTACAGGAAGTGAGACACAAAGGTTTTTAGAACAGGCGCACGCAGATGTGCAGCAATGAATAATGGCTTAATTAAACAATTTAAAAAACTTAACATAATGTGCAACAAATATTACACAAGCCGCGAATGCTACAGATGCTACGGTTTTCTTATCCAGATGAACATTTATAAAGTTTTCGCCAATTATTTCTTTGGATATGTTGTAGCCCTTATAAATACCTTCAAATTGATATATAAATTATATACAATATCCGCGGGGCGCTATATGCACGAAGCGTCTGAATATTCATAACTCGCTTTACAGGGGGGTGCACTGAAAGATGCTGCGGTTTTCTTATCGAAATGGACATTTATAGAGTTTTCGCCAATTATTCCTTTGGATATGTTGTAGCCCTTTCCAATACCTTCAAATTGATATATAGATTATATACAATAACCGCGGGAAACTATATGCACGAAGCGTCTGAATATTCATAACTCGCTTTACAGGGGGGTGCACTGGAAGATGCTGCGGTTTTCTTATCCAGATGGACATTTATAGAGTTTTTGCCAATTATTCCTTTGAATATGTTGTAGCCCTTGTAAATACCTTTAATTTAAGATATAATTTATATACGATAACCGCGGGAAGCTATATGCACGAAGCGTCTGAATATTCATAACTCGCTTTACAGGGGGTGCATTGGAAGATGCTGAAGTTTTCTTATCCAGATGGACATTTATAGAGTTTTCGCCAATAATTCCTTTGGATATGTTGTAGCCCTTATAAATACCTTCAATTGAATGTATAGTTTATATACGATAACCGCGGGAAGCTATATGGACGAAGCGTCTGAATATTCATAACTCGCTTTACAGGGGGTGCATTGGAAGATGCTGAAGTTTTCTTATCCAGATGGACATTTATAGAGTTTTCGCCAATTATTCCTTTGGATATGTTGTAGCCCTTTCCAATACCTTCAATTTAAGGTATAGTTTATATACGATAACCGCGGGAAACTATATGCACAAAGCGTCTGAATATTCATAACCCGTTATACAGAAGCTGATTTGATGAGAGATGTTAGGATTTTTTTATTTAAATGGATGGCTTTTTGCCAACTTATGCTATAAATTTGTGCTTGTATTTTGTTGTTGTAAATTTGTTTGCACAAACATGTTGCTGTTTACTTGCAATTGACTTGTTTGGCTCCAGCGATATCTATATGATGCGAAAGAAGAAGTTATCGGCCCCGGTTGATGGTGCGGCATGTTTTTAATCGGCGTCGGTGACGCTTTAATCACGTTATCAAACCTCATTATCGAAAGTTGTATATATTCTGTAGTTTTCATGACATTGTTCCAGTTCATTAGAACACTGTTACTCTGCCAGTTAAATCCTTGAGCTATTTAGAAATCGTTTGTACGAAATCTTTGTAAGAGAATCTAAAGGAAAAAAAAGTGTGGACAACCAAGGTAATATTATGTTTGATTTATTTATTAACAATACATATTTTTAACCCTTTGTTATTGTTAATGTAAATTGTATAAACCGTTTTTATATATTTTAGAATCATCGAGGTCGAAATTCATTTCGCCGAGGTTCGAGGATGCCCGTCATTAGATATCCCAGGGGGATATCTGGTAAACAAACAGCTCGAATTATTCCCGAGTCGAAGTGGGAGAATAAGATCCTATACCTGGCGGACAGCAATGCTCGAGATCTAGTGTCTCCCTGTGTAGTTCGTCCATCAGAAAACCTGAAATATAACTTCTGCCCCATTTCCATTCCAGGTGGGAAATTCACACATGGGGATATGGAGCTGCAGAACTCCAGCACGAAATTAAATAACGTGCTAGGGCGAACGTGGGTTCAGTCAAGGTGAACGGGGAAGGAGCGAGGGCGAACGTGGGTGCAGCGAGCGCAAGCGAGTTTGGATCGAGGCCAAACAGTCAGAATAGCGACCTTGCATGGGGCTAAAATCAGACAACGTGATTCGGAATCGGTTTTACAGGCAATTCATTCGATGGAGCATTTTGATAGTTCGTCCATTCATAGTTGGTGACTTCTGTCAGACAAGCTGTGCAAACGAAACCTCTCCAAAATTGAGAGAAAGAATGACATTAAAAGTCTTAAATATTTATATCAAAAGTATAAAGATGAAATTAATTTACACTCTTCCACAGTTTCGGCATATTCGATGGATTTCTCAAATGATCGGGATAAGAACAAAACAACAAATACAAGTAATAGTAGTAATCTTATTTCGAGTTCAAATTCATCAGCGTCACAGAGCCCCGAACACGTGAGTTCAAGTGAGGTAAGTGGTATCGACGACGAGATGGAAGAATGTGATTTATGGCGCCCATACCCACCATTGGTAAGGTCTTCTGTATACGTTGGATGAAAATGATTGGAATGAGGTAAGAGCATCCGTGTCTGGGTGGACGTGTGAAAACGAAAAATTGGGGTGACATTTTTCGACGAAGTTTAAAAAATAGTAGGCCTAATCCTTTTTGTGTTTTCAGTTTTATGTCCCACCATTGGAACGAAAAGCGTACGAGTAGTCGAGTGTTTAATTGTAAAGGTGTTTGCAAGTTTAAAACATGTGACATAAAGATAGAAATTAATTGGTACAGCGAAATGAAAAGAGTTTCACGTGACTTACACTGGGTTGCTACAACACGGTAAACTTAAGGTCCGGTCCTCGCATTTGAAGGGACAGCGTCGACAGGAAATGCGCAAGGAACTTGCCAATGTAAATACTAG
The DNA here is from genome assembly GCA_000149265.1 of Ciona savignyi. NCBI lineage: Eukaryota > Metazoa > Chordata > Ascidiacea > Phlebobranchia > Cionidae > Ciona > Ciona savignyi. The sequence goes on along the minus strand of CH002563.1, from coordinate 73,836 downwards.
GGCAGGTTATCTTAATAATTTACGGCAATTACCAGCAGATGTCTTTGAGTCTGGAAATTGTGACGGTGCTCCATCAAAAAGTGTACTGAAGAAGGTTCGATTTCAGGCGAGAAAGATAGAAGTCGCGTCGGAGAATGATACAATTGCGCTCGAAACTTTAAAAAATGCACAAAGTATTGACAAAGATCACAGTCAAACCCTTTAGGTGATTATATCGATGCTACCGGTAGCATAATTACTTCAGAGAAGGGTAAACGTCCGTACTATGCCTACGAAATAGTTGTTCGCCACCCAATAAAAGGAAAATGTTACATCCAATGCTCCAGATGCGACGGATGGTACCATTTTTTTTGTACCAGGACGTCTATTCCAGAAAATGTAATAGGATCCAACGTAAAGTGGTACTGTGATAACTGTGAGCTTTAAGCGGGTAGTTGAAACGCACACTTCCAAACAATGCTAAGGTCTTTTCTACCAAACTTGTGATGGACTTTTCTCCACACACCTGAACTGTTTTTTTTACGTTACTGTGTTACTCGTAGAACGCAAAAAAAACAAAAAGCTGTGTGGAGAACATGCACATACATCTCTTTATCTGTCGCATCTCGTATGTTAAAATACGTGAAATGGTACAATATAGCAAGGCATTATAAATAAGGTGCGTTCAAATAAAATATAAAAAAATGCGATTATCTATCTTTGTACAGCCAAAGTCTGCAGTGGTGCAAGTTAGTTTATCGTATTTTTTCCTAATGGCATTTCTAAACATCGGCGACCAAGAAGGTGTTACAAAGATGAACTTGTTTGTCGAAATGAGATAACGCAAATACCTATTCATCTCAATTAGACAACTGCAGCATCTTCCAATGCACCCCCTCTGTATAACGGGTTATGAATATTCAGACGCTTCGTGCATATAGCTTCCCGCGGTTATCGTATATAAACTATATCTTAAATTGAAGGTATTTACAAGGGCTACAACATATCCAAAGGAATAATTGGCGAAAACTCTATAAATGTCCATCTGGATAAGAAAACCGCAGCATCTTCCAGTGCACCCCCTGTAAAGCGAGTTATGAATATTCAGACGCTTCGTGCATATAGTTTCCCGCGGTTATTGTATATAATCTATATATTAATTTGAAGGTATTGGAAAGGGCTACAACATATCCAAAGGAATAACTGGCGAAAACTCTATAAATGCGTGAATATTAATAATATTCATATTCGATATTAATATTTTACATTTTTTTTCAAATCAAAAATTATCATTCGAAAGAGCACGGTTCAATTAACAAATTCTGTAATTTTTAGGTCCGTAGCCCCTTGTTAAGAGGTTTAACTTTTCACTTCCGTTTTCCGTTTTTCCGCGTTTTATATTTCTAGGTAAAAGAACTTTGGTGGGTAACTCCCTTAAAAACGAAGATATGTTCCTGACTCATAATTGTGACAAGCATGCCACATTGCACTGATAATCTCCAACACGGATTCGTCAAATCGGATTAAAACTTTTGTTAGATAACCTGACCCACATATGTAATTGTTAGATAACCTGACCTACATATGTATTGTTAGATAACCTGACCCACATATGTAAAAACAGAAACCTATGTACTAAGCCCATGGGGAATTCCCCGAAGCCATCAAAAACTAAATCGGGCTGTTTAGGAATTTAACTTCATTTTAATACAGCACTTGAAAAAAGGCTTTAATTTAAAACATTTGTGGTGAAACCTTCGTAAATCTAACACGATTGTTCTTTTTTTACCTACACATGCAGAAGAAGTTTGGTTTGATAACTATGGGACCCATGCGTTTATGCTTGCAGAAACAACTATATACTCAGTGTATAAAATACAAAATGTGGTTAGGGACCCTGTAGCATGAATATATGGCATAGAACATGTGTTTTACAAATAGTGGTGGTTAAACAGGTGGTTGACACTCTCTAGTTTTTACCAAGACAACTTACAACCTGTGTCGGGCTTAATGCTAGATCTTTTTCAAAATGCCATAAAGTATAGAGTTGGTCGCCATTACAACAGTTTAGTTAATAAAGTAGTTGCGTTAGTGATTTGAAGTTTCAAAAAATATTTTTTTTAATGTAATCTTTATTTTTTGACGACCCCAGTATAACTCAATACCATAGAGAACTAATATTTTCTGTACACTTCAAAAATTATCTTTATGTTAACGAAACATCTGTATAATTTGTTGAGTGTTTTCCGCTATATACCATCGTCTACCCAAGATTGATCAGTTTTATTCGGTCGTGTTTTTAAATAAAAAGCAGAAATTTATTGTTCTTTGTTTGAAATACGCGGCAAACATGCCAGAAAATAAATTTTGAATAAATCTCATAATTTTTGGAACCAAATTACTTTGCATAGATTCCCTAAACCAGGGGTTCTTAACATTTTTTGTCTCGTTTACCCCTTTCCGAATGAAAAAAGTATAATTTACCCCCATCTTCTTGGTGGCCGTGGTCAAAGTCCAAATTATCTAGTAAACAGTAAAAATGGAACATACTTACGCTGCTGAAATAAAAATGTTAGCACACTTGCGTAGTGATAAACTAAAGTCATATTTGAATTATAAA
>CH002563.1:44730-62397 GCA_000149265.1 Ciona savignyi | reverse complement strand
CTAAATTCCATCAACTGTTATAATGATATAAGTTTAGTGTTTTCATTTCCCTAGTATTAAATAATGACCATATGCATAAGTTATACATAATGAATAAAACAAAAATTACATTTAGTTATCTTTATGATGTTTTAGCTTCATTAACTCGACTATAAACGTAAGGTGTCCAGTATCACTCTATAGGCCTAGTCTATATAAATGATTTTATGTGGAGTTTCCATCCGTTAGAGTAACAACGACAAAATAAACAACTTTATTTGTTTTTTTCTATTTTCCCTAAGTACAGCTTTAAAATATCATGCAATACAATACCACAAAATATAAATAAATTATGCAAAGAAACAAACATGGCCTCCAAACTGACTATAATCTCAATTGTGGCAGTCAATTTCAGTTAAACTTGTACAATTTTCATATTGAGACTTTTCGGAATGTAACTCAATTCCATTATCAATTACAGCATAATGCATGGAGTTGTAGGATACCGGTAGTCTAAACAAAAAGCATAAAGTCAAAAAATACTTTTTATTTAAGGCTTTTTATCATTCTAGGCTCTAAGTGTTGGCACTTATTTTAGATTTACGCTTATAGCCTTAACTAATTCACTTTTTCTAACCACTGAAACTTTCAGAGAAACTTTACAACTCGAAAGGAAGAGAGCTAAGAAGAGCTTTGTTTTCACTGAAGCAAATCTTCCAAGTGAGTTTTAACCTTATCTTCGAACTTTTTATTTCCAGGTCGGATTTTTTACATTTCTCGCCAAGTAATCACACTCGAAACATGACACAGCTACTTGAAATTTAATGACTCATGTTTCCTACCTTTCATTTACACACAAGTGTTATCAAAACTTTACATGGAACTGTATAAATAAGTGAATTGAATTATGTTAGAATGAGTGTGTTAAGACTCGGTGGCATATTTTGTCAGAAAATGTGCTTACTAAAGTACACTAAAAATATACTAAAAAATATATTTATGTATATAATAAATCGATTTCATTACGTTGCAAATTCAAAAAATTATATATTTTGACAGTTGGTGTGCTTATTAATAAAGATATACTTTTATTATAAAATTTATTTATGTTTCATATTCAAAAGGTTAATATGGGATATTCTAAACAAATAGCACTTTCTACAAGCATTTATAGATTCTCTGTTTTCCTTCGCAAAGTGCATGGTTAAGTGCGGCTGTGTAGCAAAAATTTCAGGAATTTCTGCAGAAACACAATGTGTTACTTTCTGAGACGAATTGTGTACATTTCGTACAGCGTTTGTTTTATCATTAGACCATCGTTGTGCTAGACATCTGCGCTGCGGTAAACGCTGTTTACTCTTTATCTTCGCGACTGTAATTACAGTCAACGAAGTCATTAACCTAAATTTAAATGACCGCCTCTAAGGCAATGGCAATTACCGACAGTCGCTTATGAGAAAACGCCTTTGTAGAAATAGGAATGTCGCATTAAAATTGTCTTCGGTTACGCTTTATTACGTAATAACCAACATGGTATTAACCTATTTTTGTTTATAGCATTGTCTTTTTCCTTGCGCGTTTTATTTTGATTTTTAAACCACATAAATTTTGAATTTACAAACAAAACGGCTGTGAATTAATCACATATCCATTTAATTAGACGCATATATGCATTGATTGCCCGTTTATATACAAACGTGTTCTGTAAAATACCAATTTCACAGAAACTTAAAACTGTGCGGTAATCGATCTTACGTTTGTACAATGGCATTATTTTATCATACGCTAACTTATGTAGGTGAGTTAAGGGATTTATACATGTCTTCGGATAACTTCTAAGGAAATTCCGTATTATATTTATATATACCGGCATATACATGTAGGCTTTGTCCACGGTTATCGTTGTATAATTAGTGCTATGGGTTCAAATGTAAAAGCTTTAGTGATTTTACACTAAGGCATTTAAAGGCAGACAGTAATTTTTAAATATACAAGGGTCAAAACGAATAGGTAAGTTACGTCAGAAGAACTATTCCGTGAAACCAACAAATTAGTGTTATAACAATGTGTTGTAAATGTACATTATTTTAAACGCGACCAGTATACCTATTTCGCTTTTAAACTGACCGAACGAGTATTAAAACGAAGAAATTGCTAAAGTGGTTGTGTTCTCGGGCAAGGCACAAAGACGTTACATGAACACTGTGGATTAATAGGTTCAACTGAAGCGATAGAAACATCTTAACCCTACACACAACACACTGTAATAGCTTCCGTAAGTCTTATTCAACGGTGTGCGCGAGGTAATCTGAAGATTACCCTATGTTCTTACGACCGTTGTATTTTCTCATTTATGTAAATAAACATAAAATATTCTATGCCTTAAAGTCACATTTACAAAAAAACGTCACCAATGTTGTTTATATTTAGATAACATGTATAGTTTAACTTTAAATGAAAGACTAACGAACATTTTTTTCTGATATTTTGGCTCTGTAATGTGTGTTTTTGCTTTGGAAGTCTTAAAATGTTGTGTCTACAAGAGTATTTTTGAATCTACGGTATGTGGAACCCGTAACACTATACCCTGTTGTACATCCGTACAAAAGACTCGCGTAATTCAATAGCCATGTACACGGTTATGAATACCTCGGGTAAAAGTTAGCCATAGTTGTAAAAAATGGGCATTAAACGTAACTCAATAGCCATGTACAGTACACTATTACGAATACCTCGGGTAAAAGTTAGCTAAGATGGTATTAAGAACTGGCATTATTTTATTTATAGCTAACTGTTTTTGTTTCCACGATAAAAAACACAAAGCAGGACCTTTGTTAAAAAAATAAAAAAACAGCAAAATGACAGTCGTTAAAACACGTTTAAAATCCAATAAATTATTTACTTAATGTATATATAGAATTGCACACTAATGTACGTAGACAAAAAGTACTGAAATAGTCGTTTGTATATTTTAGGACTGACTACTTTAACGAATGCGTATAAGACAGAAAGCACTTTTCGTATAGGCTTATTTCTTTTACCTTAATTTATATATAGCCCCCCGATATGTTTCGGCTAATATGTTTTACCATTGTCTTATTTACACGCTTTAATACTAAAAGGTTTTTCTTTTCAGTTTTTTAATGGTGTAACACCAGCACAATTAAGTACCGCTTGTACAGTAACATAAGAATTGGCGAATTGTTATATAATAATAATACCTAAGTTTAACTAGTACAGTATAATATTCTTTCGTTGTAATAACCGCAACATATGGTCAAATATTGGTTTAAAATCTATGATATCAGTGCCTAAACCAGCAAAACACACAGCCTCACATTTCTGTTAAATAATAAACATTCTTATTCGAATCAGTTGATATTTAAGAATAAATAACTTTATTCGAATAATTTTGAAAACGTACAAACAGACAATGTTTGATTTTTGGATCTAAACAAGATATGGTATTGTGTATTTTATTGATAGAATTATAACGGATTAAAATCATAATCATTAAAACTTACATTATTAAATAAAAGCAAAAATAAGGAATTTTCGAGTTTTATCACTTCTGTTCCGAAATCGTAAATGAAACTTGTGATACTGTAGAACAAAATATAAATTGGCAAAATTGAAATTGAAAAGTTGTCAGAATCAATTTCTCCCCGATTCTAATTGATTGGTTCTAGAATCACTGTAAAATTCGGCATATAATACCCACGATCCCTTTTCTTGGTAAAACATTCCATACGTAATTTCCTAATTAATTCAAAGATTGCGGAAAATGCGAGAATATTAACGTACGTGACCTATCTTACTTATTAGCGCATTCCATAATTCCATACGTAATGTTCAAATTAAGAAGCGTAATTCACGGGACAGCTGCTGGCATGTTTCAATATGCATGTCGTGTCTACTGCGGTCTAATTACCCGCCGGTGTGTGTAACCCTCTATATTAAGCCTTAGCTTTAAGCTTCTATTAAACCGAGCTGTCAGTTATCTGTGTCTGTGGATTAATACATCTGAACTAAGGGACTTAGCAGACCAACATACAGATTGATAACGTTCATAATAGCTTGTACATTAGATAGTTTAAATTTTAAAAAATGGAGGTAAAAAGCAAAAACGACAATGGCCATAGTACGTCATAAATCACGATTACACATTTGGATAAATCAGGGCTGTCTGTAAAATGCTCACTATTGTTCTGATAAAAATGTCCTAAAATTCTACCTAGTTAAAAACGAAGAAACTCGGTAGAAGAACGTTATAGCACGTGGTGATTACACATTAAAAAATGTTTTTTTTGGGGAAAAATCAGAAGTTTTATTTTTATTTTTGAAAGTACTTGAATAAGGCAGATACTTCGTATTTGAAGATAGAAATATGAAGAAAACTATAAAACGACAGTCGTTGTAGCACCTCGTTATCGTGATTACACGTTAGAAAATGATTATTAAAAATTAGTTTTTCTTTCTAAAAATACGGGATTTAAAAGGAAATAGTTTTTAAACTAATTAAAGGAAAACGAAAAATAAACAACCATCGTAAAAACACGTCATGCACACACATTAAAAATGGTTATTAAAAAATGAATATTTGCTTTCGAAAAATACTGTATTTAAAGGAAATTTATTCCAAATTCAATAAATGAAAACGAAGATCGACATCCGCATAGGATATGATTACACTTAAAAAAATGTCAACGAAAAATTACGGACGCCGCTGTGAAATCCAACACAATTCGAATCTGATGCAACCCGGACGAGAAACAGCATTCTTCCGTGTTTAAATGTCCGTCGTCCGGCTCGCGTCGCAGGAAATTAATTCGAAACACTTGGGTTTACATTCCGCTCTTTCGCAGCAGTCGCCCAAGGCCGTGCAGACGATGCTGGCTCTTATCTTTTTCCTTGACAGCGCTAAAAGGTCGCGATTTTTAGCAAAACTTGTCTGAAGCATGACTTCACGGTCTTTGCAATGGAGATAAAAATATCAAAATATCATGTTAAAGGCGGCTTTAACGTTGAAATAAACCTGAATGACTAGATAATAATTTGTCGACTAAAATGCAATTTTTTTGACTAAAACTGATAATTCATACCGATCAAAAAGTTCAAACTGCATCTAATGCGTAGTAAATTGGCGAATTTAGCGAATTAGTTTATGTTTCCCCTTAAATAGCTTCGTTGTACACATAAACACTGTATGTACCGTTTTTAAGTCCATTTGAAATAACGGTATTGGTAGTATGGTTAACTATATGTTTGGCTATTAGTGCTTTTGGATAGAAGAGTAGCTCATTTTTATCCCCCGTGGTATAGTAACAATACTTGTTAAATTATGTCAGATCACCTCGTACCCATTGCCCGGATAGTGGAGCTACTGAAGTGCGTTGTGTGTTTGATGTATTGTTTTGAATTGGTTCATTTAAATACCCCTAAATCTGGGTACCGTTATTTATTGCCTTGTCCAAATTTGCTTGGTTTTACTTGAACCAACCACACAACACTAGCACAGCGGTAAAAATGTGCGAATATTTTAATTTCACACACGCTTTAAAATCTAAGCAACAGCACAATGTTAATATTTTATTTTTAACCAGAATAATAATGAGATTTTAACCTACTCTTCAATTTCGTTACTTTTTCCTAATCCTGCCAGTTTTATTATTAACGTTTATACATATTGTTTTTTTTTCAGCCTGACTTTTCTGGAATAAAACACAAAAAAATCGATAATATAAGTAAGCACCAACAGGGCGCTTGCTTTAAAAAATCCTCTGGGTTAATAAAAGGATTTTGTACGGTCGTATGGCCAAATGGTTAACGCGACCGATACATATATACGGACTTACATACAAAAAAAACGGTTTAGCAACAAACCCATTAAGAGTTCGAAACTGAGCCCTGTAAAAAATAGTAGATTTTTCAGCCACAACCTAACAGAAAGTAGCCAAGGTAAATATAGACCCAACAACATGTCGGGCCCAGACCAATAAACTTTACCTCAAGACCAACACATTATGTACAGACTACTTTTTTTGCTGTGTTTTGTCCGAAGTTAAGCTACGCGTTGTTAAAGCAAAACAGCAACTCGTATATCAAACGAAATTTACTCACGAAGATATTTGAAAAATTCATGTAGTTGGAAAACACCCCCGTTTTTGTGGGTTTTTGCCTTTGCACAAACTCTATTGTTGGCAGTGTTTTGGTGCAAGATATATTTTGCCTTTTTTCTGACCAATTCATGTTAAGAATTTAACGTTTTTATTTTTCCTGTCGCTCGAAAAAACTAGGAATTTGGAAAATTGAGTAATACCTTAAACCAGGCATGGGCAACATATACGGCCCGCCGGTCGGGTCCGGCCCGTGAAGGGATTTTGACCGGCCCGCTGACTGTATTAAACCATACCCTATAATTAAGATATTGAATGCTATTTATGTAATAATCCGACCCACCAAGGACTTCATTTTCCCAAATCTGGCCCGTCAAGTAGAGAAGTTGCCCACCCCTACCTTAAACCCTATCATAAAAGAGCAGAAACACGAGAATTTTACGAATCGCCAAGCCATCTTGGCAGTATTGGTTTGGGGGATTTTAGCTTTTACAGTATTAAATATCGCAGTCATTTTTTTGTAACAGGGTTTAACTAAGAGAAAAATCTTGTTACATTTAAAGCTTGCTTATAATGTATTATTCCAAGTAGATATGGGTTAAAGGTTATGGTAATACGTCTAAAATTCCCATTTTTAAACGAAATGCAAAACATTATTATTTAGTTTAGATATAACCGGTGACAAAAAACTAATAATCGAACTTAACTTTTAGCTATCGGTTCTTTTGAATCGAGTAAAAACTGCCATTATTTAAATAAGCTGCCAACGAAGATATTTTGTAAATCAGCACCTTATCTTTAACAAGACTCCCGTACTATGGATTTTGAATGACGCCAAGTTATAATAGCGTTACGGGACTTAGTACATGCCATACAGTTTTGTGTTTTTTTGAACTTTTCGTTAACGGACATTGCCCGAAAACGGACAGTCGTTATGCCATGCAAAATAAGTTAAATTTGTTTGTTATGCTTCTGATTCAGTAAATGCAAATGTTAAAAACAAAGTAATATTAAAAGTTAAACACATTGCATTAGCTTTTAGGCATACCCGACTTAAAACACAGGGTAGACAATCACTCCCTTTTAAACGACTTTAGAGAAATCCCACCCAGGGGTAATAAACATAAACCCATTTAATCCTGCTTAAATTACACCTCCCCTTTCCAGTAAACTTTGAAATGACAAGAGACACACACTCAAAGCATTACGAGCAATGGTGTAACATTTCAAGTGCCTGCTTCTGTTATTCTGTTATGGTTTAAACGTAGTGGTGAAAATTCCAACTTGTGTTTTAAACACGCGTACACGTTTCAAGTACGTTTGTTTGCCATGCTTTTTTAAGTTTTTATGCAAACTTTAGACAGTTTAGTGTAAGCGTAATGTTAAGATAAAAGTCTTATAATGTAAAGTGTAAACAGTTGCGTTTACAGCACTTAGAACACAAAATAACACTAAATTATAAGGTTTTCCAAATTGCGGATTTACTTAAAAATGTTTTTGTTCGCAAATACTAGTTTCGGAGTCAACAATTTTGACTTATCCGTGCCCAATTGAGCGCAGACAATCTCTGGTCACGTGGTGCATTTTCACGGTCGAGTGCGGGCCAGGCATCTGTAGGGTCAAGGGTCACGCACCAACGTAACAGTGCCTTGGCAATTTGAGCTCAGATAAAACATATCGCGTAGCCTACTGGAAGCCCTAATCTGCCCGTTACTGCTGGTTTAATTGCCAGTTAACTGCCCTGCTTCACTATCAATCAAATAATCGAATTAGTAAGTTTCTGTATATTCTCCTAGCCTAAAAACGGCATTTAAGGCATGGCATAGTTTACTAAACATTTACGTAATAGTAAATGAAACCCTTAAAGATTTTTTTAAAACTTTTGACCCTTTTTGTTTGTTTTTTTCCCAAGTCACAATATTTCCATATTTTACCCAAAAAATGCAGTTATGTACGCCTTTTCCCAAGGCATTGGATTATTTACACTTTTACCAAAAAAATGCATTTTTTCGCTTTCACCAAAGAAATTGCATTTGTGTACGCTTTTTCACCAAAAATAGTACATGTTTGTACGCAAAAAAATAATAGTTCACGAACACTTTTACCAAAGAAATTGAAGTGTCGTACTTTTCAGGTGAAAGTGACGTTTCCTTTTTGGAATAACTTTGATTGTAAACGCCATTCAGTCACACACGTGTGTGCTCTACTGAACGAGGATTTTTAAACCTTTTGAAAGCGTACCAGCCGCTCTAGGCAAACACTTCGCTAAAAACCACAAGTGCGTCGCAATTTGGACCAGACTGTACACTTTAATGCTCTGAATGGCGTATTTATCTAGCTTGTTGTAAAGCCTGTGTTGTTTTGCGTACTGTACGTACTCGTTGCATGCGTTTTCATGCCGTACACGGTAAATTACGTCCTTTAATTCCTGTTTTGTAGCATATAATGCATTTTAACGGCCGAGTTATGCAAAAAAACTGATACCGGCTTTTAACTCTATACTTGCATTATCTTATATGACGTCAATGGTGGCATTGTGACGTATTGATCTCGTAAACCACCATCCATTTTAAGCCTTTTAAGGCAGTGTAACCACCCTTTGCCATTTTCTTTACGGCATTAACATAGCTTCGTACTTTATAGAACTTGTGTGTTATACCAAAAACAACATATTTTTGTAGCAAAAATGCGTAAAATTAATACTATTACTAATTTCCGTATTAAGAACTTTTCCATAAGTTGCCCATGGCACAAAATTGTCATTCAAACAAACTAATCTTGACACAAAGGTATAATCTCAACTGCATATTATTGTATTCCATAGTAATGTTGCTACAAATTATGACATGTAGTCTGCTGGTGTTAGCTCACGTCGCTGTAGCTTAAAATATAGAACCGTAGATGCAATTTAAGATAGCGGTAGGTGTACGCACATTCAAACATTTTACTGAGAAGTTTTAGTAAATTTAAACTAGGAATGTTACTTTACAGATCTTACCCATAACCGTCCAGTTTATTTTTTATAATGATTTTTGCTTATTTAAAAGACCATATAATAACCGTAACCGTCACTCCGGTTACCCTACCTTAACCTTAACCTAACTTTAATGGGTACGATCTTATAGCAACTTTATAATTACCACACCGCGACAATTAGTACAGGTCAAATGCTGAACCATAAAACTTTAACGGACATGCACTGATTTAGCCTTCGTTATTACACTCCTTATCTTATGCTATATAAACTGAACTAATCTAGATAAGCTCGTGCTAAGGCCATTTCAAAGGCCACAAGCTTGTCGATTGTGGCACCTAAAATTACACTATCAATCATGCAAATAAAATACGTTAGCGTACGTTTTTAGGCGACCTTTGGTAAAATCCGTACCTTACGGTTATTGTTTTACTTAAACAGATCTCTGTGTAATTTTAAAATGTTTATTTTGTTACGCGTCAGTAGTTTCGGCTGCAGAATTGAATTTTGAAACGAACCGGTTTTAAGCAAATTCACGAACTTACGTCGGTTTAGTTTATTTTTTGCTTTTTTATTACATTACACAACGGCATAATGATGTTTTAGGAGTCAAGATAAAACAAAAAAACTTAGGATTTAATTAATCTTCTTTTAGGTAATGAATGCTAAACTGTTATAATAATTCGGTCGGTTAACTTAATGGGCATGGTTTCGGCCGTTTACCGAAAGGTTTTTAATGGTCGGGGGTCGGCAACCTTTCGCACTTAAAGAGCCATTTTAACTTATATTTTACAAAATAAAAATCTCTGGGAGGCGCAAAAAGCGCTCGCTACAGTAGAAATAAAATGTTAATAAGAGCCGTATTAGAAGGATAAAAGAGCCGCAGAATGCCGACTACTGGCTTAATCTGTTGGTTACTGGTGAAAGGCAATAAGTGGACATCGCCTGAACCCACTAGAATTGATGAATTTACCTCCGCCATTTTATACAAACCCAACTTTTTAGACATTGCACAAAACCAATAAAAATGTTAATGTTATCCTTATTAAAATGACCGCATTTGAACTTAAACGACTTTAACTTAAACGAAACGCGATCCGCGCTAACATAATTACCGGGCCATTTACCCATCAATTAGCCTCCATTGCTTGTATTTTGATATCCACCTCTGTTAAGCGTTGTGTCACTAGGAACAACAATGCGACAGCCGTAAGGTCGCACAGTCGCCGACCTCTGGAGTAGCAAAACAGCGTTAACTATAGCTTTCTATTTTGTCTGCAAATTTTAATGTGTTTTTTTTTGTATTTTTTTTAAGCCATTTTTTTTACCGGATTAAGTTTCGAAACATGACCATTGCATACATTACTATAAACTTCGTATTATAAACGTTATATTAAAATGTTAAGCTTAAAGCGATTAGTGAACAACATTGTTTTGGTACAAAATCGTTTAGATTTCCGTGTATATCAAATGCACTTAGCAATATGTCTTTTGTGTAGTTTGGAGCGAATCACTTAAAACCCTGCAATTTCGGTGCGAAAAATCAGAAAAAAATGCGCGAATTCTATTTTAGACATTGTTTTCTGGCAAGTTGTCTTCTCTTGAAACTGCGACCGCAAATTTTTCCCTGTTTTGAACGCGCCAGGCGGTAAGGAGAAAATGCTCAAGATACACGTGGCTCCTTATTTGGCGCACGCTTTCATTGTGACGTCATAGAGCGTCGAAAAGCGATCGCGCTAACCGGAGATGCGCGATTTGTTTTCCATTGCGGCGTTGACCTTATTTGCCTCAAATTCTTTCTATTTTTGAACTGATATCAAGTAGACAACAAATCTTAATTCCATGAAAACAAGTATTTGTGGAAATGCACACAAACTATTCAATTACCACATGCTTCTTGGGCGCATTTCTAACACTTTGCACATATGAGCCACTTTTCCATTAACGACACAAATTAAGCTTTTAAGTGATCGACTTATTACAAGCTTTACAAATCTACCTCTAAAAATAATGCCACCTTGCACGTGTGTCCAAAATTTCCCGTTATAATTGATCCATTAATTAACAAGTGCTGCACACTACCTCCACATGTGAGCCACCTCCATACAAGTGTCAGAAATTAACCTGTATAAGTGAGCCACCTTTTTACAAGTGCTGCGCACTACCTCCACAATTGAGCCATCTTTATACAAGTTTGATAAATTACCCTTTACAAGTGAGACACTTATGTACAAGTATTAAATATGTACTTTAACAAGTAAGCCACATTCCCACCCCGGCTCAGATACGAAGGTCCTTTCAATCAGTCCCACCAACCACAAACCCATAGCGGGGCATTGAACTTAACACTAAACCAACAAACGGCGCAATCACAGGGTAAAAGAAACCCGACCAAAATAGCAAACACTCTAGCACTATCTAAATATCTCAGATTTCACAAAAGAATTTCAACAAAAGCTTTTTGTCCTGCTTTCTTTGGCCAGTGTAAAATTATTCCTTTACAAAATACTAAATTAGCGTGTTTGTTTTTTTGTTCATAAAGTTGTAGTTTTTTTGTGTCCAATTTAGTAAATTTTGTAATGAAAGTTTTTTTGTAAAAAGTATATAATGTAGGATACGTTTTATACCTATAAAAGGAAAAAAGGCAAGGGGAGTTATCACAAGGGCACTCTGTAACCTTCAGATAACCTCACATTCACCATCAGGTTACTGGAGCCATCACAGTGTTTTGTGTATGACTCCTTTAGTTTTGGTTAAACCACTGGTTTCATGCAATACCCTCTAAAACCCTAAACCTACCAGTAGCAGTCAGTTTCAAACCTACAACCATTCGACTAATAGGCGATACACTTTCCCACCAAACGATTCGGTCAAACAAGTGTTACTAACCATACGTTTACCCACAGGATGATAAGGACTTGGTGCACCAGTTTGTCAACGCAGATGGATTGTCGTGTCTCATTAAAGTGGGCGCAGAGGCAGACCAGAACTACCAGAACTACATTCTGCGAGGCAAGTGATCTAAACTTCATCATATTTAACTTTGTGACTTTTTAAGTGTAAAGAAGGATGAATGGGAAATGTCAAATTATCTCGTGCCCACTGTCGGGTTATCGGAGCTATATTGTAGTGTGTTGTGTATGATTAAGAAGTTCTATTAATTTTAGAACCCAATAATCCGCCCGGTTCAGGCAATGTATGTTAAGTGCCTTGCCCAAGGACACAACCGACTAGCTTTCGACTAGTTTTGTACCTGCAACCTTTCGGCTGAAAAGTGTTGCACTTACCCACCAGACTAATATATCAGACCAAACCAACAGCATAATGGTTGTACACTGTTGCACAATTATATTAAAAGTATATAGCAAATCACAATGGTTGTGCTGTACCACAAAGAAACTTAGTTATAAACTGGGACATTTTAACCCTTTTTTGTACAACTGAGAATTTATACTGGAACATGCAGCAACACTAAATTAATTTACCGCAATTTTTAAGGACAAAAAATAAATTTACCTTACTTTTTAGCAACAAAAAATAAATTTACTGCCTTTTGGAAATAACACAAAATAAATTTAACTCATATTTAAGTGTATTCATAGCATAAAAACCTAATATATAACTCTCTAAATATTATATTAATAATTCTATTCTAAACCTGTTAAAACCGGTTTCAATAGCATTGGGGCAGATCATGTTGTATGTGGATGGTATGGATGGGGTCATCCACCATAATGATACTGTGAGATGGCTGTACTCTCTAATCGCATCCAAAGTAAGTATGGCTTCTTTGTTTTGATAAGCATAGAACTGGGGTGCCTGTAAATAGTACAGGATCGCTTGAAGCGCTTGGATCACTTAGATTATGGAAAGTAATTCTAACCCTGTCTCAAACACCAGTCTCAACCCCAGAACTAACTTTAACTCCAACCCTAACATTAATATCATGGATTTTGTAATTACGAAGTATAGTAAGCGATCCAAGCAATTCAAGGGCTCCATGCGATCCAAGCGTTCCTGTAGTATTAAGAGATACCATAGAACTGTGGTTATTTGTCCTGTTGGTTAGAGTGACTAGGATATGTTTTATCTCTGTGAATGGAAAACGTAAGGGGATGTAACACACAAGCAATGGTAAGATTACCTCACGCCCAGCGTCGGGTTATTAGAGCTGTTACAGTATGTTGTGAATGATTAAGACGTTCCTTAATTTAGTAGAACCCATCATTCCTTTGGTTTAGGCAGCTTTGCTAATATCCTTGCCCAAGAACACCGACTAGCTAGCGAACAGTTTTAAACCACCAACCCTTCGACTGAAAGTTGACGCACTAACTTACCAAGCTAATCAGTCGGATTAATGTTAGGTAAAATGGTTGTTAAATATCTGAACAAACTTGATCGGTTAATCTGTCCTTTTAAACAAAAGATTTTGTAATCGAAACACATCGATAACTAAGTGGTTGCATTCTTGGGCAACTGAGCGAACGTCACCTGAACCCAGTGGATTATTGGGTATCACTAAAACTTAAAGAATGTCGATCGTATACAACACACCTTAAGCAAAAAAATGTTTGTAAAAAACAGCAGCTGGTTTCGATTCCACAACCTTTCTTTGATAACCGGTCGGATTCTTAACCCCAAATTTTTATTTTTTCACTTTTTGTTTTTAATTCTAAAATTCCTGCCCGTTCCAGTTTCGACTGGTTGTGAAGACAAGTTTGAAGCTTCTGCTGGTGTTTGTTGAGTACTCAGAGACGAACGCCCATGTGTTGATGAATGCTGTGCAATATGTGGATTCAAGGAAACGTGAGTTGTTACGATGCCTTCTTGTTGGCGAGGTTTTGTTTTTGTGGTGGCACTGTCAGCTGAAAAGTGGCAGGATTTAAACCAGCCGCTAGCTAATCGGTTGTGTCCTTGTGAAGGCACCATCAGCTGAAAGGTTGTGGGATTGAAACCAGCTACTAGCTAGTCGGTTGTGTCCTTGTGAAGGCACCATCAGCTGAAATGTTGTGGGATCAAAGCCAGTTGGCTATAGTTTCATATTTATTAGACATAAATGTTCAGAATCCAAGTTGGAACCTTTTTATAAAAAAAAACATTTTTTAAAAACCTTATTGTATAATCATGTTATTAATCATAAATTTTGCTTAAAATTAAAGTAAATCTGTTAGAATTACATGCACATTGTGCACAATATAGATGTAAAATGGAATATGCAAATCCTACATATTTCTTGTAATGAACCTAGTTATGTCGGCAACGCTTACAAACTTTTAGTTTTCAGTCTTTTCTTCAGTTTTTACACTTTATAAAAGGAATCGGAATAATGTAGTGGTGGCGTAACTATTTTTTCATAAAATCGAGGGTCAGTTACCACATAGGCAATCATCAGATACCATCGCGTCTACAGTTAAACTGGAGCTATTGCACTTTTAGCAGCCGAACCCGTGTTTTCAACCAACATTTTATGGAATTCCCGCAAAATTACAAGAACGTGATGATCTTAAGGGGAGGATCCCATAAACTATGTATCCGTCAACGAAAGATTAGAAAAAAGGGCATTTTTTGCAAGGATACAAGAATTAGTGAATTGATGTTTCAACAGTGGGGTGGGCGGACACAGTAGAAGCAACACATACAGCTATATAAATAAGGAGAGCTCAAGCAAATATTAAGACATTCACACTGATTTCTTGGAAGTTACTTCACATTTTATTAAAGCTTTCTAGCTGTTAAAAGTGAAAGCAAAAAATCTTAAAAAATCGTGATAAATGTACACTTTAAAAAGATATTTAGAAAATCTAATTTCTAGGAAAGTGGCGTTAATGACTATATAGTAGTGCTCAGGAAAGTTTGAGACATAAGATTGTCATTCATAAAAAAAATGTCCATAAAATTCCAACAGATTTTAGCTATTTTGAATAGAATTTGTGAGGTTACGAAAAATTGCTGATGTCAGCAAATTTGCTAATTTTTTACATCAAGCGAAAAATTTTGATTTGTACTTTTAAATAGGACCATGTCAATAGAAAAAAAACATGCAATTCTAACATATTTAATGCAGTTTTGGTTAAATTTTGTAAATTTTTCAATCACATGATAATAAATCGGTGTTTGGACGGCGCCATTTTGGATTCTGAGTCCTCATTGCACTGGAAGAAAAGCTTCCTTGGTCAGAATTTTACCTTCATAGTCATACAGAAATGCAATTCTTATTACAAATTTTCAGTACAATATTAGTTGAATGTATTTTGGATCTATTTTTACTGTAATTTTTTCAATTAAAAAATCAAATACTCAACACAATTTAATATTTCTAATCTGACAATCCACCTATGTGCATGAGGTAGTCTGGCAATTTCTTGTGTTATAATGACAACACCATTTTAAACATGGCTACCTCCTTCTGATATAAATTGAATTAATTCTAAAACCAGTATAATATTGGGTTAAACTAAAACAATGGAAATGTCTAATTAATATACAAATACAATACATTGGATCCATGAATGGTGGTAAACATGAGATGTTCTGACAATTTTGAATTTGAATGATCAGAATTTTAAATGATCATACATTTTTTAGACAAAATTATATTTTAAAATATGCAGAAACCTTATTTTGTGCCCCAGACTGCACCAGGGCAACAGTTCAATTAGTCCTCTATTAACCCCTAATACCCCAGGTTGCCCCCTTTGGTCAAATTTGATGGAGGTTTTGGGGGAGAAAGATGGAATCGACAGCGAGCTTCTCGTCTACTCCATGACGCTCATCAATAAAGCGCTGAGTAATGTTCCTGACCAGGATACCTTTTATGACATCACAGATGCACTTGAGGAACAAAATATGGACAGTATCGCGCAGGTTTGAGGAGTTTTACGAAATTAAAGAAAAAGTCTGCAAAACACTATTTTTAATTTTTGAATATTTTTAATCATTTATTCTTGCTTTATGGTTTTACAGCTTCATGTTTTTTTTGCTAATAGCCTATCATTTTAAATTATGCAGAATTATGCTTGGGTTTAGCAGCCACATGTGGGTTAACGGCCACATCTAATTATACTGAAACTTGATAATTTATTGGTTTTTAGACGTGTTCTAACGACTG
Source organism: Ciona savignyi (assembly GCA_000149265.1). Lineage (NCBI taxonomy): Eukaryota > Metazoa > Chordata > Ascidiacea > Phlebobranchia > Cionidae > Ciona > Ciona savignyi. The sequence continues at coordinate 46,220 of CH002563.1, read as the reverse complement.
TCGTTTTGCCGTTTTATCCTGTTTTCCAAATTTTATTAAAGGTCCTGCTTCGTGTTTTCATCGTGGAAACAAAAATTTAATTAAACTAAACTATAAAGCTACAACATTACTTTTTTGTAAAGACTATTTTAAATCCAGCTTACTTTGTATAAGGAAAATATAAGAATTTTCCATTGTACAATATAAGTATTGTTTATGGAAATGTTCTAGTGGTAAAACTGTTAATACCACCATAATCGGGTAACTTAAGAGGCGTTATCATACATTCAATTGTTAGAATACCTATAATGTGGGTTGCTGGAGCTATTGCAGCTATTATGATTAAGACATTCAATCAGTTTTAATTTACTGGGTTCATGCATGTTTATTGTGCCTTGTCCAAGTGCACAACCGACTATCTAGCAACCAGTTTCGATCCTACAACCTTTCGGCTGAAAAACAAAGCACTATACTAACCCACCAAGCTATTTGCCTGGAGAATAAAGAATATCTGACGATTGCTAATGGTGACACCCCTGACATTTCTATTTCATTACGTGTTTTAACTACTGTAGTTTTGCCGTTTTATCCTGTCTTCCTGACTTGAAAAAATTGTGCTATTCTTCTTTAATGTAACAAAGGAGCAAAAATAAATAAATAAACTATACTTATTACCGGGGATAAACAATATGGATTCAACTCCATAATGTTCAACAAATATAACATAAAAATAAAAAAAATTATACAATTATTTTTAACTACTGGAGTTTTGTCGTTTTATCCTGTCTTCCTGACTTGAAAAATTGTGCTATTCTTCTTTAATGTAACGAAGGAGCAAAAAAAAATAAAAAAAATAAACTATTTTAATTACCAGGGATAAAACATATGGATCCAATTCCATAATGTTTCATAAATAAAACATAAAAACAATAAAAAATATACAATTATTTGCAGAGACATTTGAACAAAAAAGGCAACGACTTGGATTTGGTGGAGCAGTTTAAAATTTATGAGGTGAGTCTTATTGATTGTGTGCAGGGCTGGAAATGACAGTAGCAGGGCTGCGCAGAAACTTACGATCAAATACGGACATTCACAAAAAAGTATTCATTGTTTACAGGATTTTTTTTGTTCATTGAGGGACAAATGCAAACGTTTCCTAAAAAAGTCCATACTTTCAGTTTATTTTTAATTATATACAAAAGCGTAACATTGTTTTTACCAAGACTGGTTGTGTGAATGTAATTTCATTTATTAATAAATAAATATGAATGACAGACAGTTGTGTAGAGTATGCGAGGGTGAGGATAATCATGAAATAAACATCTATGATAATATACTCTCCCCACTAGTTGGCGCTGAAGCATGAAGACGGAGAAGAAGAGACGTTTGACACTTCGACTGCAGCTGGGATCAAGTGAGAGAATTTGCATTTTTCTTTTATTCATTTTAAATTATATTTCTCTATTTGCCTTTTTCTTTTCATTCATTTTCCCATTTTTAATTATATT
>CH002563.1:31301-44630 GCA_000149265.1 Ciona savignyi | reverse complement strand
CACACGAGGGCACATGTGGTAATTACTTTTAGTAAAATAAAGTTAAGTTTTCTATTTTGGTAAAGTGGTGGAATGGCCAACACGACAGACAAACATAAAGACTTTATTACAAAAACTGTCCCCGTGACGAGACCATCATGAGTTCGAAACTTGGCTCGTTAAAAAAAAAGTTTTCTATTTTGAACCCGGTTTATTCCAGATGGAACCGGGAACGCACCAAGTCTGAATTGTCGGTGGATCGTAAGAGTCGGCGTCGCAATTCGCTTACCACGATACCGACCCCCGACTCTGTGCCCGACGAACCCACCACGCCAGAACCCAGCCCCCAGAAAGTCATCCCCGACCCAACGCAGAGCCCCAAACCCTGGATGCAGAGAAAGTAAGGGAATTTCCCCCACGTTAAAAAAATCGATATATGTCTATAGTATGTGGAATAATATTAGGGGTGTCAGAGATCCAAACTACATTGTTGTAAGAAAAATTAACCCTAGTGCCCTTAATATGCAATGAAATTCTACTTAAATGAAACATAAGATTTTAAACTGTTAGTATCAGCCATTATAACCATACCTCCATGCATATACTATCGAAAAGAAGCCCCTTTGCGACCCTGGAAAATATGCCCTAGAAACTAACACCGATAAATCAATAGATTTCCCCACCTGATAGAAATTACAACTTTTATCCACCATTTTGTGGTTGCGGTAAATATGTTTTATCCTATAAATGAGAAAACGTAAAGCGGCGTTAACAAACGGGCAATCGTCAAAATACCTCGTGCCCATTGTCGGTGTACTGAAGCTATTGCAGTGTGTTGTATATGATTAAGGCGTTCCAATTTAGTAGAACTCATTAATTCACTTGGGTTAAGCCATGTTTGCTAGATGCATAGCTATAGACATAACTAGATGAAATTATTGTGGTTTTCTGTGTTGTTCTGCGTATTATTGTCCATTATTTTGTTTAAGTATTGTCCATTTTTTTTAACGAGTCATCAATTTTTTTAACAAATTGTCAATTTTTTTAACGCAAAAAAATAAAAAAAATTTAAATTTTTTTTAACATGTCATCCATTTTTTAACCAAAAAATTTACAATTTTTTTAATATTTTTTTTAACGCGTCATCAATCAAATAGCGAGACGGTGCCCAAAATCATGGTTAATGACCCGGAAAGCACAACAGAGGTCACAAGAAGACGAAGGTTATTCCCCTGTTTGCCTCAAATCATTGCAGCAACAATGATTTTGATTGTGATGTAACAATGCATCGCGCGGTGCCGCAGTTGATTCTAACCGCGCAAAACATAAAAATAACATAAAACCAGCGCTAATAACATAGATATAACAACTAATCAAAAACTGACTTAGTGATGTAGCTGGTATATTTAAAATAAATATTGCCAGTTTTAAAATTTAAACTGGCTTGTTAATTTTGTTTCATTTTTTTCTTGTTTGCATCATCTTTTTTATGTAAACACTGATTTTGTTTTGCCAAATTAATCATTTTTCCCCAAAAAAATTGGTTTTTACCTCGAAAAATTTATAGTTACCCTAAAAGTTTGTTTTTTTCTCCAAAAAAATTGTTTAACATAACTATATTTAAAACGCATTTTTAACAAAATTATTTAAAAACGTTAATTTTTTATGACAATATTCCATCTGATATACCCACCCTTGACCAGCTACATCACTGCTAACAATATATAACTGGTATCAACAACAGGTGAAACCGCATAAAATTGCATGCGCAAATTAACACAACCAAATTTGCATGCTCACCCACAGGTTTAATGCAGCACTTAACGGCCGAATGGACACCATGAATGACCTCAAAAGGAGTATTAATCTCGACAACAAAAGGTTTATTTTTTTACTTTTTATGATCATTTTTTTAAACTACAACCAATTTTGTGATTCTTGTTCATTGTACTGATTGTATCCACTTTAAGTTTAATGGAAACACAGCTGTATCTAATAAAGAAATCATTTAAAAGTTTAAAAACTTTACAAGAAAATTACTGTGAAACGTTTAAATTTAGACATTTTTAAATGTCAATTTCATTAATTTGATTAAAAGTTAAGTTTTTTTTTTTTGCTTAGACTATCCTACAACTCCATGCATTATGCTGTAATTGATAATGGAATTGAGTTACATTCAGAAACGTCTCAAAATGAAAATTATTAGCCTTAGGTTTTTTTGGATCTGTAATAAATATTTTCTGATAATTTTTTCTTATTTTAAATTTACCTTTTTCTCTATCTTTTTTATATTTTAAAATTGCCTTTTTCCTTCACTCTCTAACATTAACAACCATGCAGAATAAGCAGTGCTCCTTCCTACCCTTCATCCTACTCCTCTCTTGAGGATAATGAAAGAGAAAGAAGGAGAAAAGAGAGACTCGCAAAATGGAATGAAAAGGAAAAAAGGTTAATCAACATTTCAACAAAATCCCCAGCCACCACTTTACAATACAAAACCTAGTATAATCACAACAACAAAAATAGATTCTAATGCAATCATAAAAGAGTTTGTAAAGTGAATTTAGTGTACATCAAACTTGACTTTAAAACAATTTTTCTAAGATAAGTTTTCATACATAATTCTGGCTGGTAGTTTCATATAGCCACATGTCAAAATAGTAAATATCCAATTTAAAACCGAAAATCGTATTTTTTGTTCCAAACTCCTCAGCTACCGACGCCAAATTAGGCCCACGCTGGAGAATATAATAGAAACTGAAAGAATTAAGTTAGAACGCAGGTATACACGTCGTAGTATGCTTTCAGAGTGATTCATAACTTGTTTGGAGTTTGCACTATCCACAGACCTTTGTGTTCACTAATGTTTAGTCAAATTATTTTATTTGACCAATTTTTATTTGGATAATTTTACATTGGTTTTAAAAAACAAATTTTGTTTTTAGCATATTTGGCTTATTAGTTGTAATTTTGTAAGCTGACTAAATGTAATATCCACTTTGAACATTAGTTTTATTCACAAAACCCTTCAGACCAATAAAATAAATAATCAACCTTCCTAAGCACTTATCCCTTTGAGCAATTTAACAAACACAAAACTCTCGTGTAAATACCCAGTGGTAAGCACAAGTATCTTAGGATAGAATATTCATGTTTATCTCCGTGAATGAAAAAACGCAATGGGCGTTAACACACGGGCAATCGTTAGATCACCTCGCGCCCACCGTTGGGTTACCGGAGCTATTACAGTGTGTTTTGTATGATTCACACATTCCTTTAATTTGGTAGAACCCATTTATCCGCTGGATTTAGGCATTGTCGGTTAAGTATCTTGACCAGAAACACAACCTACAAGCTAGTGACAAGTTCGCACCTGCAACTCTTTGGTTTAAAGGCGACGCAATAAACCACTAGACTAGCCGGTCGAATTGATCTTATACCCTACTGTGTACAAATATCATGTTCACCCTTGTTTTCAGAAGTATGTGCATCATAATTTGATTGTATTCGTTGCAATTTAACCACCAATTTTGCATGCATGGTTGCAAAACACTAAAATTGCAATTCTAATTCTGCATGGTTTTAATAAGATATTTTTTTTTAAACTTTTGATTAACTTTACTCGTTTTCATTTTAATTGACATTTCTAACTTAACTTGGTAAGTTGAAATTTTTTTTTTAAATTATTGATAATTATTTTTTGTGGGCTGGTGAAAAATTCTATGTACATTTGTCAATATAATGAAAAAACAGGATAAGCGAAAGACAAAAAACAACAACCTGTGTTAAGATGTAGGGAGGATTCTTCACAAACTTAATTCTTTTTTAACTTTTTGTTTAAAAATTCATGAGCCTAAATATTTTTCTCACTGGTATAAATTTCTACCTTTGTTCAGTGGTCAAAATCTTTGTTTTAAAGGACTTTACTTTTCCAGCCAATAACATTTTTGTTATTTACGAATAATCATAAATCTTTTATATTTTCTCACAGACGGAATTATTTAAACACAGAGAAGTCAACCAACCAACATGCCCATGAAAATGGGTACACCAATGGGAATGGTTAGTCGATGCGTGTATTGCCTTAGTTTGTCATTTAAATGACTTGGCAGACTTTGTTTCAAATGCGAAAGGTTAAACCAAATGTCTGACCGGTTAGTCTGGTGATTTAGTGTGACGCCTTTCAACCGAAAGATTTAAGGTTCGAAACTCGCCGCTCGCTACTCGGTTGTGTCCCTGGACAAGGCACTTAACGGGCATTGCCTGATCCCAGAGCAGTAATTTCGGTAACTCGACGGCGGGCGCGAGGTGATCTGACGATTGCCCGTGTGTTGGTGACCAGTCAACTGAACCCCTTACAACTGAACCCCTTACAACTGAACCCCCTTTTAACAGAACCCTTTTTACTGAAAAGGGGGTTCAGTTGTAAAGAGGTTCAATTGAACTGGGTTCAGTTGTAAAGGGGTTCAGTTTAAAGGGGTTTAGTTAAAAGGAGTGCAGTTGTAAGGGGCTTAATTGTAGGGGTTCAGTTGTAAAGGGTTCAGTTGTAAGGGGTTCAGTTGTAAGGGGTTCAGTTGTAAAGGGGTTCAGTTGTAAGGGGTTCAGTTGTAAGGGGTTCAGTTGTAAGGGGTTCAGTTGTCATGGAACCCCGTGTGTTAACCCCCTTGGTTTTCCTATTACCTGGGATAAACATGGATATCCTGTCCTTATCCTGGTGGCCTTGCAAGATGGCATAGATCAGGGATCGGCAACCTGCGGCTCTTTCATCCTTCTGATAAGGCTCTTACTAATTTTATTGCTACTGTAGCGAGCGCTCAATAAGTTTAATACCCATGCACAAGTGAAACAAACAAAACAATCACGTCTTCATCTCACATAGTATTGTTTTCCTTTTATTCTGAAAAAATTATACGGCTTCTAGCAATAAAGACTTTTACCTGAACCAATTGAATAAATGACTAAAATTAAAGTTTTGTATTAATTACATACAAAACTGTAAAATACCTCCTGTAACCTGACTGTGGTCACAGAGTAATATGACCAATGCCTACTTTTGAACACCTTTACCGATAAAAACAACCCCCCACCCACCTGACAAATGATATTCTCCTTCAGTTCAAAATGCCTTAAAAGACGAACCACCGGAGGCGCCACCCCCACCCCAACGTTCATCTGCGTCAAGTCGTGTCTTGGAGCAGCGAAGTAAGTTGTCATGCGATGGTTGTTTTACAAACCAACTAGCCTACTTTCTTTATTGTTTTTTTTAAGTTTCGAATCTATGATGTGCTTGTCACAAGACCATTTTGATATACAATTCAGTATATGAACCACTTTGTTTAGTTTTGATTTTTTTCTGTTTTTTTTTTGTTTTTTCTTTTGTGTTTTTTCAGTTCTTTTACCATATTGAGCTTGTCGCTAGACCATTGTTGTATATTCCGTATATGAATTGGTAGCGTTAACCATTCGGCCACACACCCGTTCACTATTGTCTATTGTTTAACAATTTGAGCCAGCAGATAACATCATACATGTAGTAAAAATTGATTGTTTTACTGTAAGAGATTCTGCTGTGAATTAAATACAATTTGTCCAGCTTCAAACATCAGTCGGCTTAAATCTTACAAAACAATAAACAAAATGTAATGCTGCATTATATACAACTGGATTTAACTGAAGTCCCTTCTCAAGGGGACAAATCTATTAGCTTGAGGCTGGTTTAAACCCCATAACCCTTTTAACTGTAATGTGACGTTCTAACCAGTGATCGGGTTCAAAAAAACAGGTTCTCTTTAGTTTTTAGCTGTGTTCTAAGGACTGTTGTTTTGCCGTTTTTTCACGTATACGAATTTCGATCAAAGGTCTAGTTCGTGTTTTCATCATGGAAACAAAAAATAAACTAAGCTAAAAAAATCCCCTTTTTTTTGCAGAGAAACAGCGCGAGCAATTGATGCTCCAGCAACAACAGCAGCAACAAAGAGAGGATCGTGAGAAATCTGACGCGGAGATCGTCACGACTTCTGTCCCACGGAGTCGTCACCGCCGTCGTCACGATAACGAGTCCCCCAAACCCCCTTCCGAAGCCCCTTCCCCGGTCCCCTGTATACCCCAGTCGAACGGGGAGACCCATTTTCCGGCGAAAACCCCACCACGGGAGTCCGACACCAGGGTGACTCCTGAAATCCCACAACAGTTTACAAAAACTGAAAACGAACCCCCGAAAAAAGCCCCCACCCCCACGAGCGAAGTCATGTCCTCCGATCAGAAATTACTCATGGACATGCTCTACTCAAACCAAGAGGTTCGTTTGAAACAAGTCGACAGTGACGAGGGGTCAAACGAGAGTGACCCCGTGGGGGTTTCCCCTGAAAACGGGGTCGAAGAATCATCAAACATCCGAGCGATCGCAGAAAAACTCCAAGTTTCAACCATCGACATCGCGCAGCGGTTAAAACCCAAGCCGACCCCAGAGGAGGACAAGGGGACCCCGGTGGACCCTCCTGCCCCTGTGATCCCGAAAAAAGACAGCGACATCATGTGGGAGAAACTCCTCCAAAAAGGAGCTCACGTTAGTGGGGATTTTGATAATTTTTTTTAAATTTTATGAATCTATTTTTAAGGTTTTAAAACCATGAAATACTACAATTGAGTAAATAGTAAATACACATAAAACAGCCCCTTCCCCCATCACCCAACGTAACTAATTCAGTGGAAATTTTTAATTGTTTATTTTTATTTTTATGACTTTTATATATCTATTTTATTTAAGGTTTTTAAAACTAGTTCCATTGAACACAATGTGTCAGCAGAGCAATAAACCCATCAAATACTACACTTGAACAAAAACACATAAAACAGCCCCCTACCCCATAACCCAACATAACTAATTTTCTAAACAACCTACATACTCATTAAATTGAACACAATCTGTAGGAAACTTGATAAAACCATTAAATCCTAAAAGTAAAGAAATGTGTATAAAATAGCACCCACTAATCTAATTGAGTAAGTAAGAAAATGAATTTTCTAAACATCCTACATACTTAATAAATTGAACACAACCTGTAAGAAACTTAATAAAACCATTATGCCCTAAAAGTAAAACAATGTGTATAAAATAGCACTTATTCCTCTACCCCAGTAAGTAAGAATAAGAATTTCCAGAACAACTTGCAAATCAGTGGTTACGACTTCACCGATGTCACTGATGCCGATGAAGAAACCTCCACTGCCCCTCCTGTACCCCCATCTTTCGGGGGTATTCCCCCTCCACCCTCTCTCGGTGGGCCTCCACCACCCCCTCCGTTGGGAGGGACCCCTCCTCCCCCACCAATGGGGGGAATTCCCCCACCCCCACCACCTGGGTCACCCCCCATGATATCGTCACCCAACAAGCGACGAACGGTCCGCTTGTTCTGGAAAGAAGTGAGAAATCAACAATTCTGTTTTGTAGTTTGTACTGAAATTGAGCTAATATTAATCACACTCTATTTATCCTCTGTTTTTATTGTGTTACCCCCTCTTTATAGCCCCTTGTTTTACCCCTTACTCCATTTACCTACTGTTTATCAAACCTTTTTGCATCTGCTTACCCACCCCACTTACCCCATGTCTATCTGCTCTATATAACCCTTCTTACCAATGACATTTACCCCCTTTTACCCACCCCATTCACCCATGCTTACCCACACAGACTAAATCAAACGAGACCAGCAATAGTGTGTGGGCCGATCTGGACGACATTTCGGTGGAAAACGATAAATTCCTTGAACTCTTTGCTTTGAAACAAAAGGATTCAGTGCAAAAGGTAAAGTTTGTTGTTATTTCTACATTTTTACTATAGGAAAACCATTATTTAGCTTTATTGGTAAATTTCATTTTGAATACAAGTGAAGTATCGGTTTGAAAATTAATAAATATAAATTTAGATGTTTATTCTTCTGAATGGGAAAACGCAAGGGGCGTTAACACACGGACAATTGTCAGATCACCTCGTGCCCACTGTTGGTTATTGTAATGTGTTGTGTATGAATTGGACATTTCTTTAATTAGGTAGAACACATCATTTCACTCGATCCATAGAGTGCCTTGCCTTAGGACAAAATCGATTAGTTAGCGCACTAAGCCAGTGTGTGTTTAGGCAAGCCACTCAACGGACATTGCCTGAACCTAATGAATTAATAGATTCTACCAAATTGAAGGAACGTGTCTATCATACACACCACAGTGTTATACCTCCAGTAATCCGACAGTGGGCGTGAGGTGAACTGACGATTGCCTGTGTAGGCCTATTAACTCCCTTGAGGTTTTCCTATGCACAGGAATAAACATGTATTTCCTATCCATCTAATTGTCATATATCCAATACCATTACAGAAACAGGCGGTTGAGAAACGAAATGAATTGAGAGTATTGGACGTGAAACGTTCGAACGCGATAAACATCGGACTCACAGTACTACCACCCCCTCGCACAATTAAATCGGCCATTTTGAATATGGATGAGTTTGCACTGACCAAAGAGCAAATTGAGGTCGGTTGTTTTTTTTGGCTTGGGTTTGAATCCAGAATCACTGAATTCTTTGATAGGTTTTTACTAGGCCTCAGTAAAAAAATAAAAATCTGAAAATCTCCCAAAATCTGAAAAAATCAAAAACTTTAAAAATCTGTAAAAAATGGAAAATCTTTCAAATTCTAAAAAAAATTAAAAATTATTCGAAATCTAAAATTTTTTAAAATATTTTCAAATCTGTAAAAAAAAAATCTTCCCAAATCTCCAGAAACTCCTTGGAATGGTCCCAACTGAAGAGGAGATCACTTCCATCCAGGATGCTCTTCAATCAAGTCCGGATGTTGCACTGGGATCAGCGGAGCAGTTTCTTCTCACCCTCTCATCAATATCGGAGTGGAAGCAAAGATTTGAGTTTTGTGGTCGTTTAACCTCGACTATGATGTTTTGGAAAAAGTGAGATTTTTAAAAGAAGTGGGTGGTGGGGGGTAGGATAGGATATTCATCTGTATCCCCGTGAATGGGAAAACCAAGGGAGTTAAGACACGGGCAATCAGATCACCTCGCGCCCACCGTCGGGTTACCGGAGCTATTGCAGTGTATTTTTATATGATTCGGACATTCCTTTAATTTGGTGGAACCCATCATTCTACTGGGTTCAGGCAATGTCCGTAAAGTGCCTTGCCCAACGACACAACCTACTTGCTAGCGACCAGTTTTGCACCTGCAACCTTTCGATTGAAAGGCGACGCACGTAACCGTTAGACCAACCGGCCGGGTCCTGTGTACATCAATGTTGTTAACATGAGATATTGGGCAATTGACTCATTTATGGTGATTTAGACTGTCAGCTGAAGAGTTGTGGGACTGAAACTGGTCGTCCCTTGTGTCATTGGGCAAGCCACTTAGCGGACATTGTCTGAACCTAGTGGATTATTGGTTTAAAAGTGAAGGAACGTGTGAATCATACACAACACCTTAATAGCTCCGGTAACCTGACGATGTGAGTAAGGTGATCTGACGATTGCCCGTGTGTTAACTCCCTTGGTTTTTCATTTATGGAGATAAACATAAGTATTCTATCCTGTCATATTGCCAGTGGATACTCTCCCTTTCTGACCCCACAAACCCTATAAAACCCATATTCCCTCAGGAAGTAGCCGACCCTCTAGTTGACCTCCGTGACGGGATTGACGAATTGAAGAAGAACAAAACTCTCAAAGTCATCCTGGCTGTTCTGCGCTCGATTGGGAACTTACTGAACAACACTTCTGTAAGTTTAACTAATTCGATTGTAGGATCAAAATTGTAGGATCAAAATTGTAGGATCAAAACTTGGTGGCCAATCAGTTGTGGTCTTGGGCATGGTTCAAGCCCGACAAAGTAGTCTAGTGGTGAAGTGCGTCACCTTTCAGCTGAAAGGTTGCAGATTCAAAACTGGTCGCCAGCTAGTCGATTGTGTCCTTGGGCAAGGCACTTAACGGACATTGCCTGAACCCAGCGGATTATTAATGGGTTCTACTTAAAAATTGAAGGTATTAATAAGAAATTGAAAAAAGAGTATTAAGTTTATTTTTGGTAAAAAATAGAAATATTAAATTAAAAAATTAACAATAAATGAAAAAAATTATTAAATTAAAACAACATAAATTTTCCTACAGGTTAAAGGATTTGACATATCGTACTTAGCGAAAGTGCCAGAGGTGAAGGACACTGTCCACAAGCAATCACTTCTTTACCATGTCACACAGTGTGTCAACGATAAACACCCCCCATTTCAACTGACCTATACTCGGAGTTTGGAGCACTTACTCGCTGCTCCAGGGTAAGAAGGAAGGAGGGATAATGTGTTCTAACATCTATTTTTTCTTGACTCCTGAAGGACCCAAGCATGTGTCTAGATTAGAACACGCATTATGGCGGCCATACTTGTATTTTTATCCAGAACTGACTGTATACATGCATTCACACAAAGACATTATGGGTATTGTAATATAAACACTGGATAGGATAGGATATTCATGTTTATCCCCCGTGAATAAAAAACCAAAGGGGTTAACACACTGGCAATCGTCAGATCACCTCGCGCCCATCGTCGGGTTATCGGAGCTATTGCAGTGTGTTGTGTAGGATTCACACCGTGGGCAAGAATTGCGTTGTATATGTATAAGTGTGTATTGAATGCTGTGTATAAATGTATACTTAAGTGTGTATGGTACATGTATATGTTTAAGTACCATTTGCATAAGTGTAAGATAAATACAGTACATTGTATAAGATTAAGAAGTTTTTAATATTTTCAAGGTTGACTTCGGGCTGTTAGAAGAAACACTCATGAATTTGGAACGCCGATGCAAGAACTCGTGGGATTATCTCAAAGTCATCCATAAACACGAATCAAAGGCAACTTTCAGAGACAAATTATCCGATTTCCTTCTCAAATCAGCGGAGAGGATTATAACACTGAAGGTCGTGCATAGAAGGCTTATGAACCGGTATGTAAGGCTGTGTGGGTTATTAGAGGTTAGGATAGGATATTCATGTTTATCCCTGTGAATGGGAAAACCAAGGGGGTTAACACACGGGCAATTGTCAGATCACTTTGCGCCCTCTTTGGTTTACCGGGGGCTGGGTTCTGACAATGTCCATTAAGTGCCTTGCTTAGGGACACAACAACCGACCAGCTAACGGTCTGTTTAGAACCTTCAACCTTTCGGTTGAAAGGCTTTGAACTAACCGCCAGACTAACCGGTTGGACAGGACAGAGGCATAAGAAAATACAGACAAACGTACACAAGTGGCAATTTGTGAGATAAGTGACCCATGTATTAGCGGTGTCTATTATATAAAGCTCATTAAAACCATTTTTAGCGATATATGAATCAGTCACGCTAACAATTCTGCCACATCTGTTCCAATGCCTTTAAACTCCCACATAACAACACTTAAGAACAAATATGATTTCTATTTCCAGTTTCCGGGCCACTCTTCTCTACTTCGGGACTTCCCCCCGGGTGTCGAAAGAGACCTCGGTGCAGTGCTTCGCTCGAATGATTTCGGAATTCGCGCTCGAGTATCGCACAGCGCAGGAGAGATTCGTCTCGCAGAAGAGAAAAAAGCACGTGAAAGGAGAGAGGAACAGAACGAGAGGGAAAATGATAACGGAGGTAGGTGGATGGAATCGGTGGTTTTGTGATATATCCTGGTGGGTGGGTCATGTATGGTTAGTTGGTGTATTGGTAGTAGATCAGGTATCAACCTGAAGATTGTGGGATCGAAATTTGGCGGTAGCCACTGGCTAGCTGGCGGCTGGTTTCGATCCCACAACCTTTTAGCTGACGGTGCCTTCACAAGGACACAACCGACTAGCTATTGGCTGGTTTTGATCCCACAATCTTTCAGCTGAAGTTGTCTTCACAAATATACAACTGACTAGCTAGCGGCTGGTTTCGAACCCACAAGCTTTCCAGTGCCTACATATCACTGATGCTCTCACAGACTAAACTAACCAGTCGGATGTAATCCACTATTGTAATATCTGGGTTTTCGATAAAACAACTATTCAGCTGACAGCCTGACAATTATTAAAATAAAGGACACAACCATGGTAATATTGCCTTTTCATGACAATGACACACAACTCTTGTATTTCTGGGTACCTTTCTCTTAACATTCTTTATATACACCTTTTAAATCTTTAACCCTTTTAATATCTTCAACATTTCCACTCATTTATTTTAGGGTGACATTTTTTCTGATGACGTTTTCGTTCCTACTGACGACGAACTTATGAACTTTGTGAGTTCCCTTTTTCCCTTTATTCTCTTCTCTTTTCAATTCTTCTCTCGTTTTCTTATTTCATTCAGAATTTACTTTTAAACTTTTCAAAGTTCTTTAAGTTCAATTTCAGTTAAGAAAGTGAACAACAATTTAACATTAACCAACTGGGTTAAGGCAATGTCCACTAAGTGCATTTCGCAAAAACTCAAACCATCCAGCCAGCAGCAAGTTTCGATCCCACAACCTTAAGACTGCCTGCAGACCGTCGCACTTTAACCAATTAAGCTTACGAGCCGGACAATTGCTAAAAATTCTCCAAAATCAAAAATTTCCAGACGCGAAAATTCTCGGCCACGGAAGAACAGATGAAACAGAAACAGATGGAAACGTTGTTACGTCCAGCTGATGTTCAGTTCGAAAAACGATCTCGATCTAGGAGTCAAAAAGGTGAAATAAATATCGAAGTTTTAGAATTTTAGATAGTTTTAGTCATTTTTTGACAAAATCACATAGTTGTTTTAAAGTGAGACAAAAAATTGCGCAGAAAACAGACTGCAAAACAAACAGTTTTTATCTTTGTTAAAAAGGTAGGATAGGATAGGATATTAATGTTTATCCCAGTGAATGGAAAAACCAAGGGGGTTAACACACGAGCAATCGTTAGATCACCTCGCGCCCATCGTCGGGTTACCGGGACTATTGCAGTGTGTTGTGTATGATTGACACGTTCCTTCAATTTGGTAGAACCCATTAATCTGCTGGGTTCAGGCAATGTCCGTAAAGTGCCTTGCCCAAGGACACAACCGACTAGCTAGCGACCAGTTTCGCACCTGCAACCTTTCGATTGAAAGGCGGACACTGGCGTCATTTAAAATGGACACTGGCATCAAGCCTGAGCAAATTACACCAAAATGAACAAATTATTTAAAAAATTAAAAATTTAAATTATTTTTTTCTATAAAGCGTAGTACACCCATTTAAATGTAACTTAGGTGGTACACCAACGGTACCTCTAAATACTACAGGATCGCTTGGACCGCTTGGATCGCATGGATCGCTTGGAGC
>CH002563.1:9317-19580 GCA_000149265.1 Ciona savignyi | reverse complement strand
TCAATGTCATTTTGTCTATATCAATAAAGAAAAAAGAAAATCCCCCCCCCCCAATTTTCACCAAAACACTTGAAATCCATATATATAAAGTGTCAGTGCACATTATTATTTTGAACATATCATTAAAGAAAAATAAATAAAAAAATGCAATTTTCACTCTTACTTGAATTCCTTTATTTCCTACTTTTTTCAGCGTCAAACGCGAAGTGTCGGCCCCACTACCCCTGTGAGCCCCACCCCTTTTCGGGAAATCCCCTTCAACAACAACAAACCCAGCTACAATTCCGACGTCTCGTCGATGAACAGCAGCAACCCCTCCCCTTCACCCTCCATCCAAAACGACCCCACGGGAATTCCCCAAACAAACCCAACGCCAAACAACTCTCACCCTGGAACCCCCAAGACAGTCACCCCAGAACCCAACAACATGTTAACTCTACATGCACCACCACCCACAGCCCCTCCTGACCCCAGCCCCAAGGGAAAGCCCCATTACCCATCTGATGAAGACGAACCGCTTACGTTTTTCACAGCAATGTTACACAGGTTGGTGGACAGATTACACAATGGAACATTCTAGAAGTTTATTAGTTATTACGTCGAATCTATACCTAAAAGTTAAACTAAAGAATACAATGAATTATTGGTTAAATCCAGAAAGCACTGTTGCGTCAAGAGACGCACAAATGTCGGTTTGACCTAAATATTTTTTATGTAACATCGCTATTTAGTCTTGCAACATGTCAATAACACCCAGTGGGCCAGAATAAATGACCCGGCTGACTGGATTTGGCTGCAGGTCGTAGTTTGCCCATTTCTGGTGCAGAATGTCCTAAGTCATAAGAAGTGTGTCAAATCGTTACCCGAAAGGTGATGGAAACCATGTGTTAAACAAATCTGAAGCAATGTCTCCATCATACACAACACATTGCAATGTCCATTTAAATTGTATAGACTGCAGACGCTGCAAAGTATAGCTTCCACTGGGTGCCAGGTTATACCATTCTTTGCATTTTTTTGCCCAATTTTCAATTGTAACACATCGTACATAGTCAAAAGGGTGCAGGTTCAAAACTAAATCAAAATATCCGGCGGTGCGTGTTTAAGTTATGGTTTCCAACAAACTTAAATTGTCTGACCGCTTAGCTTGGTGGATGAGTGTGTCGCTTTTTAACCGAAAGGTTGTAGGTTCAAAACTGGGCACTCATTTGTTATGTCCTTGGACACAGTATTTAGCGGACATTGCTTAAACCCAATAGATCAATAAATTTAAAAAAATTGTAGCAATATCTTCATTATACCTCCAGTAACCTACCTCTGGGCACAAGGTGTGTAGGATTAGTAAAATTTATTATTTAGTTTTGCTGCAATTTGTGAAATTTATCCTCATTTTTTCTCACTCCAAGTTTAACAGGCTAATTCCGAAATTGACCTGCAAAAAAATTAATTCCCAAATATTGAAATTTTTTTTTAACAATGCGACACCTTTCTCTCTTAGCCTGTTGAGTTAGCCCAGGGGTGGGCAACTTCTCTAGTCGACAGGCCAGATGTGGGAAAATAAAGTTCTTGGTAGGCCGGATTATTACATGAATAGCATTCAATATCTTTATTACAGGGTATGGTTGGATATAGTCTGTTGGCCGGTCAAAATCACTTCACGGGCCGGACCTGTTGCCCATGCCTGGGTTAGCCTGTTCCCCTTCCCAAAAATCGAAATATTTTTTTTTAAGTTTTTCGGACATCATCCTGTTGGAGGATGGAGGAATCGAGATCGTTCCGTTCCTCCTCGCTTGTGAAGGAATTATCCCGTTCCTCGATACCATCGGATCGACCGCGTTTGCTCCAGTGAGGATCGACTTCATGGGGAATATTAAGGTGGGTTTGGTGTGGAATAATTTGATGAGATTAATGTCAGTGGATGTTGGTTAAGTAACTTGGTGGGTTAGTCTGTTGCCCTTTACCCAAATAGTAGAGATTGTGAAAAACCCTTCAATCCAACTCCACGCACACTGGCAGAAATTGCGAACAAAAATATAAATCAAACACAGAATGATTCTACATTCTTAAAGTAAAGTTAAAAAACACATAGACTTAGGGAAAATAGAGGGTGACAAACACTGTTGTGGCCTATCAATCGAACATACACTCACAGAACACAGAAGGAATTTATACCCTCCAGAAAAAAATGGTTTTTATATTCTTTATACCCTCCAGAAAAAAAAAATTATTGAATTACTATAAAAATAGAGTCAGGAATAAAACTCTTCTATAACCTTTCAATCCAACCTTCCAAACCAAACTAACAGAAACCAAGAATAAATAAGAAATCGAAAACAAAACTGTTTCACTCCTTTCAGGAAAAAAAATGTTTCCAAGAGTAAAAATCACTGCTTTAACCTATTAATCCAACTTTTCACACTTACAGAAACACAAAACGATTTCACACCATCCAGAAAAAAGGATCAATATTTAAAAACACGGACTTACGAAAAATAGACAGTGAAAAACAACCATACGCTTGCAGAAACTACGCACGAAACAGGAATCTGACACCAAACGATTCCACACGCTCCAAGACATCCTGCATCAGGAGATCGTGAGCTCGACTTCGAAGGTCCGAAACTCGGCCACCGATGCCCTCATGTGGCTGAAACGTGGACTGCGGTTTATCCAGAAGTTCCTCGTCATATTTAAGAATGGAGAGCGAGACCTGACGGTGGCGCTAAGTAAGTGGGGGTGATGGATGAGAGGTATATATGGGTCAGTCGGTCGTGTGGCCGAATGGTTAACGAGACCGACAAAAACGGTCCGAGTAACGTTTCGTTTCCACCATGGGTTTTTTGGCTCGGTAAAAAAAATATAAATATATATATATGGGACAGTTAGTCGTTTGGCTAAATGGTTAATGCAACTGATACTTATGCAGAAATATATTTAAAATTGGTCTTGAGCCGAGCTAAATATGGGTGCGAAACTGTTGATATAGTAAAAAAATATAGGATGTGGACACAACTGACTAGCTAGCGACTGGTTTCGATCCCACAACCTTTCTGCTAACGGTGCCTTCACAAGGACACAACTGACTAGCTAGCGACTGGTTTCGATCCCACAACCTTTCAGCTGACGAACTGACTAGCTAGCGACTGGTTTCGATCCCACAACCTTTATGCTAACGGTGCCTTCACAAGGACACAACCAACTGGCTGGCGACTGGTTTCAATCCCACAACCTTTCAGCTGACAGTGCCTTCACAAGGACACAACTGACTAGCTAGCGACTGGTTTCGATCCCACAACCTTTCTGCTAACGGTGCCTTCACAAGGACACAACCAACTGGCTGGCGACTGGTTTCGATCCCACAACCTTTCAGCTGACAGTGCCTTCACAAGGACACAACTGACTAGCTAGCGACTGGTTTCGATCCCACAACCTTACAGCTGACGAACTGACTAGCTAGCGACTGGTTTCGATCAAACAACCTTTCAGCTGACAGTGCCTTCACAAGGACACAACCAACTGGCTGGCGACTGGTTTCAATCCCACAACCTTTTAGCTGACGGTCCAACTTGCTACAAATTAACCAACCAAACAAAAGCAATAAACGCTTCATCCGCCAACAGACAAAGCATACGCAAGGACACTGAAGCCCTACCATAGCTGGGTAGTAAAGGGGATTTTTGCAGTAAGTATCTCATGCACACTATTCTTGATTCTAATATTAACCTGTTTATCTATCTTTTATGGGTCAAGCTTTTTTAGAAAGTTATGGATTTAATGATTTAAATTAAACTCTTTATTTGTTATTATGATGCTATTATGTAGCGCTGTGAATAAAGGAGGAAATCCAAGCTTTAAATTGTCAGTTCACCACATAAATCCCAAATCATAAGTTCAATTTTAAGCCAATGTCAAATTTTTCTGGTCTAACATTTTAGGATATGCCACAATATCCTATCCGTTTACTGTCCGACCTATTAACTTTGGTGGTTGAGTGCGACGCCTTTCAACTAAAAGGTTTAAGGTTCGAAACTGGGCGCCAGCTAGTCGTTTGTGACCTTGGGCAAGGCACTCAATATCGCCGGTAACGGTGGTTGCGAGGTAATCTGTCAATTGCCCATGTGATAACACACATTGCGTTTTCCCATTTATGAGGATAAACCTTAATATCCCATCATATTCTATCTACTCAGCTTCCTTATAATCCCCTTCTTATTAAATCGTCCACTTTTACAGCTTGCAGTCAAGGCTGCCCCCTATTCCAAACATTTTATTCAAGCACTCGCCAATATACCCGACAACGTCAATGACCCAAGGTAAATTCTCTTTTCAAGTAATTCTAGGAAGCGAAATGATAGGATATTCATGCTTATTTTTGCGGGCACGAGATCGCTAGTCGACTATGTTCTTGAGCAAGGCACTTACTTAATAGACATTGCCAGAACCCAGTGGATTAATGGGTTTTACTAAATTGAAGGAACTTTTGAATCATACACAACACACTGCAATGGCTTCGGTAACCCGACGGTTGGCGCGAGGTAATCTGACAATTGCCCATGTGATAACCCCCTTAGTTTTTCCAATTACTAGGACAAACATGAATATCCTATCCTATGGTTGCCTTTTTAAAAGGGGGTCTTATAATACGATCAAACAACACTTTTATGTTCAGTGTTTGTTTTTTTTTGTTCCAGGTTTTTACAGATACTGTTACGAGACATAGACCAATACACCACGGCTATGGAAGTGGTTTTAAACATCGTGGACAATTACTACCAGGAGCACAAGTTGGATTCCGACGCAGTAGTTTGATACCAAGCGATGTTGGATAATTTTTAAACAAAATTTCCAAGGTCCTGTCAAACAAAAACGAAAAGCAGCAAGATGCTAACAGCTGTTATCTCTATAGCAGTATTGGGTATGGAACAATTTACAAAGGAAGATTTAAACATTTAATAAGAAGCACTAAAAAATAATTTGCGACAATAAGTTTTTTCTAAAATGAAACCGAAAGCCTATCCGAGCGAATAGCTTGGTGGGTCAGGGTTGTTCTTTTAGGCGAAAGGTTGCAGGTTCGAAATTAGGCACTAGCTTGTCAGTTGTGTCTTTGGTCAGTTAGCAAACATTGCATGAACTTAGTAAATGTAATGACTTCTACTCAAAATTAAAAGAATCTGTAGCTATTGCAGTGTGTGAAAGAAGCTGTAGCTGTTGCATGATCATACACAACACACTGCAATAGCTACAGTAATGCAACAATGGGTAAAAGATAATCTGACTATTACCCGTGTGATAACACCCTGTGTTTTCTCATTTATAGAGATAATTAAATATCCTATTCTTGATGTATGCTGTAAATAGCGTGGTTTACACTAACCTGCTAATGGTTGCTTCAATCATAATTTGTTGCAGCATTTACTGTGCATATTCCCAGCAAATTTATATCATTCCACAATTATAATAATTGAAGCTACTATCAACGCTTTGTTTAGTTTATTTATTGTTTCCACGATGAAAACACGAAGCAGAACTATTGATAAAAATTTGGAAAACGGGAAAAAACGGCAAACGTAAGGTCGTTAAAACACGTCTAAAAAGCAATAAATTATTAAATTTTGCTATAATTGGACATGGCCGCTAAACTCAATAGACGTGGCCGCTAAACTTGCGTGAAAACTAATGCGATTTTTAGCATACATCAAGGCTAGTTTTCTTTTTCGTTTTTAATGCAACTAAATGTACTTAAAAATGTATGTTATGTAAAAACAGTATTTGTTGCTTTTAAAATTGGGTGGGCTTGACTTAAATTAATTTCTAAAATTACACCTTCGTTTTAATGCTTAAAATTTCTTTAATAAATAGTGATTTTTCAATCCTATTTGCACCATATTGTTGAAGAGTTTCAATCATATATATAATATATATCTATAATATGTAATATGTTTGTTCCTGTTATAAGCTTGTCCGGCGATAACTGTGAATAAATTTTATGATGTGAATTTCCCTCACAAATTATTCAACCATAACTGTGGATAAACTTTTTTCCGTCATAAATTTCCCCCACAAGTTATCTCATAATAACCTTGAATAAATCTTTTAACACTAATTTCACTCACAAGTTTTCTGACCACAACCGTAGATAATTTTTTTAATACAATTTTGCTCAGAAATTATCTGACAGTAACTGTGGATAAATATATCTTTAATATGAATTTCCCTGACAAGATATCCACAATAACCATAGATAACCAATCAATATAGATTTCCTCACCAATTTTTTTCACTTTCTAAATTGTATTTTTAACTAAAGTTTAAAAAATATCGACTTTTAAAGCAGAGTATTTTTACACATTCCCCCATTTGCCCATGATACTCATGATGTTTTATTATTTCTAAATTTAAACTAATCAGTTATCGACAAAAATCGGAAACTTTTTTTTAACCAATTCTAAACTAAAATTCCATAATAACATGTTTTAATCTATATTTGATGCTCAAAAGGGTAAATCGTATCGTAGGTTGCACAGTTAATCGTTTATATCGTTTATAGTAGGTTTTTATTTTTATTAAAAAAGTGTATTTTTTCCATAAAGTTGCAACTTATTTCCATGTATTTTTTTCGTCATAGAAAACTAGTGGTTTTGTATACAATTGACACAATTTTCCAAAACGTCGAGTTTTAGTGGTTTTTCCAGTGTATTTAGTTTGGATCATTTATATTTGAACTAAGATACATTATCCAGTGTAAAATATGTGCATTATATGCATCTCATGCCCGCAGTCAATTTAATAAGCTATTACAGTGTGTAAGTGGTTAATTGATATCCCTATGGCTGGAAAGCCAGGATTTTTTTTATCTGCGGATATCCTAAAACATTTAATTCCCACAGTCAAGTTACTGAAGCTGTAACAGTGTGTTTTAATTTATACAGTATGTGGAAAACCAGACAATATCTACATATACCTCCAAATCCATGCCCACAAATAATAACCTGATTAAAAAGGTTTTGGACAGCTACATATGCCTAAAACAGTTTGCCAATACCCAATTCATCCAAGATACTTGTTCGTTTTTGTAGTAATTCTTTTTCCTCTTACACAAAAATATACTTCATATAAACAAATGTATATACGTATATATATATAGCTTGAACTTGCTCTTGTTTATTTCGCTTTGCACTTCTCCGTTTAGCTATTCGTGCAATGTCCACTGCGCGTGGAAATACCCGGTCAGAATTGACTGCAAATACTGTTTTGAAAATTCAAGTGACTTGTTGATGTATTATGATATGCGTGTGTAACTGTACTCCATGCTTGCACCTGGGTTTACGTAGTTAATAAACATTTTGGCTTATAAACGTACTTTTCATACTGGTTAGGATATTCATGTTTTATCCCAGGGAGTAGGAAAACGCAATGGGCGTTTAACAGACGGGCAATCGTCAGATCACCCCGCGCCCATCGTCGGGTTACCGGAACTATTGCAGTGTGTTGTGTATGATAGACACGTTCCTTCAATTTGATAGAACCCATTCATCCACTGGATTCAGACAATGTCCGTTTTGCGCCTTGCCCAAGGACACAACCGACTGACTAGCGACCAGTTTCAAACCTTTGTCCTTTCGGTTGAAAGTCGTCAAAAGGCGACGCACCACTAAGCTTTTCGGAAGGACAACAATAATTATCTTTATGGTAACTTTTAATATTAACAACCTAAATTAATATCCTGGGTCGAGTAATTATCTGTTATTTGTTTAATTGCTAAATTTCCTTGCTTTTTCCAATTGATCTCAGTGTATGTTTATATTAAAAATGGCACATATAGAAAGTATGGTGTTAGTAGTATTCTGAATCGGTATAATTTTACCTGGATCAAAAAGTTATACGAAAAAGAATTATGATGTTAAAAAGTATGTTAAAAAATAAAAAAATCACGCCGTGCTTGCTGTTTTCTTAATATTTTCAGGGTCACGGGAAATCGTTCAACCGTGAAGCATATTCTCGTAATATTTCGCTTACATTGTTTTCATTCGGAATTAATCCGATATTTTAAAGATTTACATGCGACTAGAGACAGAACGGTAGTCTGTTTTTTCTCTGCTGGATGGCGCTATTTATCAGCTGTACTAAAGCGGGGAGGAGGGAAAGTACTCACTAAAATTACGAACACTAATTTTAACCCATTCCTAAACACTAAACTCAACCGCAAGACTAACACTAACTCTAGCCCCATGTTTATTACACCATTTACGCATTTTAAGTAAATAGTGTTTGACAATCAAAAAACTGCAAAGAGATCGATTACTTTAGCCAATGCTTGGACAAATTCCAAAAATGCTCAGACAAGCTGAATGCGGGGTTATGATGATTTTGTTTATAACTAAGAAATAAAAGAGTTAAAAAACGGAAAAAAAATTCCCTGTAGGAGAATCGAACCACAGTCTCCCGCATGACAGGTGGCGACGCTTACCACTACACTAACGAGGAATACGATTACTAAGTGCGAAAACTAGTATAAGACCACTCAGTCGCGGGTGCCTCTAAATACTACAGGACCGCTTAGATCACTTAGATTGCTATAGAAAGTAATTCTAACCCTGTCTCAAACACTAATCTCAACCCCAGAACTAACTTTAACCCCAACCCTAACATTAATATCGAAAATAGTTACTCCCCAGATAATTCCAAAAAAATAAATAACGCCACCCAGCAGAGAAAAATCAGACTACCGTTCCGTACCTAGTCGCATCTTAAAGATTTTACTTATATTATTGCTTTTTTTAAAGAATCAATACAACTTTAGAGCTTTGCGTGTTAAAATATTGATAACAGAAATATATTCGTTACAGGTATATAGCTTAAACTGTAAATCAGTGTGTTTGTACTTGTTAAATCCTATTTCAAAAAGTGATTTAAGCTTTAATATTAGTATGTTTAGTTCTTGTTATTTAATTGGTAAGACAATTTAATAAATAGTTTTGTGTTTTTAATGTAAAATGTTCTATTTAACAAGGATTTGTTTACGAAATAACCGTTTTCTTGTTATGGGTTTAAAGAATTAATATGAGTTTCCTATTCCACTAAGCTGTCGATTGCATTATATTTGTCCGAATAGTTGGTGTGTTAGTTTTGCTCAATAGGTCAAAAGAATTCAAAATAGCTGCTCTCTAGTCGGTAAAAACTCTTAAGTAGAGAAAGCGTGAAACTGCACAGTAAAATGAAGATAGGGCATGATTGTTAGTGTTTAAGGTTGCAGTTTAAGATAGTTCAAGAGTCTAGATTAGTGTCAAGGGCACGGTTAGAATTAGTTTCAGGTAATGTCCGTAAAGTGGGTAATGTCCGTAAAGTGCCTTGCCCAAAGACATACCCGACTAGCTAGCAACCAGTTTCACACCTGCAACCTTTCGATTGAAAGGCAAGGCACTAAACTGCCAAACTAACCGGCCAGACAAAGTAGTTATTGAAATAGACCGACAACTAATTACCAAAACACAAATGATGGTCAAGACATGATAGCAAGAACAAAACGGCATCAAAAAAGGAGATTTATCAAATTTGGTGCCTTCAATAACCACCTGTTTTATTATTCCAAACAGGTTAAAACTTAGGCATGATAAGTTTGATGCTGTTGACTTGGATCGTTTAAAGATGACCTCATGTGAACCCCAGTATTTGAGCTCTGGTGAGGGGCTGCAGATTCACAGTAGCCCAGTTTTGCAAGTATGTTTGTTCTATGTTGTTTGCAAATCAAAATTGTACCTTTCATATTGAGATGTTTCTAATTGTAGGATAGTCTAGGAAAAAAAGCATTAAGTAAAAATTGTATATTTCATATTGAGACAGTTTGAAATGTAACTTAATTCCATTATTAATTACAGGATAATGCATGGAGTTCTTGTCTTAGCACAAAACCAAAATTGTACTTTTCATTTTATTGTGAATTAATTCCTTTATCAATGTCTAAAACAGTACTGCGAACCAATAAAGCTAAATGCTATTTTAGGTATTGATTTCGAAATCAATTAAATAATTATTCCATTTAACGATACCAATTGATTGTCGTTCAAGTTCAACCAGAGTGGTTTCACAAAGGACATTAAACGATTTTTTTACTTCAGAGTTTTTATTACTGAATTTCTTGTCCTAGGAAACACGTTATAACAATATATGATGCATTAAAAAGATTCACTTCAAAATCAATCACCTAATTTTGATTGGATGTATCATATTTTTCTATATTGTGCATTATTATCTTTTTAATTAAAT
>CH002564.1:714083-734545 GCA_000149265.1 Ciona savignyi | reverse complement strand
CCGCACCGCATTCTGACCCTTGGTTCGTGCCAAGTATTAGTTGCACGGACGCGTTGTTCGGCGATAACCCGAAAGTGGCAACAACCGAAAAACATCACTCAAAATTTAAATTCCGGGATTACAATTTTACGAGTTATAGTCTACAGAACCAATGTATTTGCAAAGCTACCCGGCGCCCCTACTCTACAGTGGAATGCCAATGTATTTAATTGAACTAGGGATGGGTAGGGGGTGGATTGTGGAAGCCAATTGGAACGATAGCGGCATACCAAATGTAGTCAAAGAGGCATAGTTTTATGCCTCTTAACTGCGGCAAGAATTTAAAATATTCATATATTTGAGGTGTTCTATACAGTGCACTAGAACACACACTGCTTTCAATTAATCAATCCCGCGTCCGTGGAGGCAGGGAATGCGCAAACACACTGACAGGCGAGCCTTAGCACTTGCCATTACCGCCACTTATTGCGACCAAAAGTCAACTTTTACACTGTCAATATTTCAAGGGTCATTGTGTTGGCGCTGCGCGGTTGGGACATTGAGAAAGATATCCATCAACTGAGCTATATTGATTGCTTAACGAGGAGCCCGTGCTGGTATAATACGGTTCTGTCAACATACAATTCAGCTCAACTTTCACACGCTTGAAGTTTCAATAGACCACTGTGTTAAACCGACATTATCATATTGCAAATACATCGCAGGTGGGACGTGGGCAATGGCAACGAAAGAAGTATACATTGGTGTAATTTTTCAGATACACGAGTGTGAGGTCGTTGGTGTATTTGTATTTTATCAGGTCTGCACGGGGTGGTGAGCCCGACCATCCTTGAAGAGAAGCCTCGAACGGGGGTCGTGCGGTGTATTGAAAAACGATCCAGGAGTCACCCACAGTTTCGTAACTGTGATTAATTACAAAGTGATATAAAACAACCAGGAATGAAAAGTTTTTACCAGGCCTAATTTCAATATTCTACAGCTCCGTTTTAAGTAGTGTAAGCTATGTAAGGATCGAGCACGCTAACTGTTCGGCCACACAGGCGTTCAGCAAGTTTGTTTATTGTCAAAGTCTTGCAAGTGTTCGGTCCCACCCGGCTCCTTTCACATCAGGAATATAATAACAAGCGTGGTCGCCACAAGACAGAACAAACAAATATCGATGACAGAAAGTCGTCTTACCACCCTGTTTGTGTTGCTTACAGACCACACGGCACACCTTCGCTTATTGCACGGAACTAATGTGCATTGCTTGAAGCGACTTTGTGTTGCTTTAAACTGGGGTTGAAAGTTCAGTCTTGAATAAAGTCCTAGAATCGATATAGACAAGTGATTTTGTTGTTTGATTCTGAAGCGCCGGGTGACTACATTTAAAAATTCTCAATAAATAGAATAATGAGAACTTACTATACGCAACCGTATGTAGGTATTAAAAGGCGCATTGTAATCGTCACTAATGGCAACTAAGTCCCTGTGAGATGAGCGTATTGATACAATTAGGTAGATTTTATCGTGACATGGTAACGCGACATATCCCTTAATTCCTGAATTACAAATAAATGTACCTGCCCATGAACGTGGTCAGCAAGCTACAATGTCTCTTTCACCTGACTCGATGAATAATGGGAAAATCAAATTAAAGGAGTCGCTAAACTTAGTTCCCCGTTCCACACACCGTGGTAGTGATTGACGTTCGGTAATAAAAAAGAAAAACATTTAACGGAATATTGCCACCACTCCCTATTGTTGATATTGCGAAGACTGTACCGATCGTCGGGATGTATTTTTAGAATTTACGTGAATTGCGTAAAGTCATATAGGGTCTAATTCAATGGGTGAATCAGACCAAAGTCGATTCACATTCTTTGCGCAGTAGCGAAAAGGAAGGCACTGTGCTTCTGTTTTGTTGCCATGGCGGGTATGGGTTTGGTGTTTATGCGTATGGCGCAATAATCTTACGCTCGAAAGTAAAACTGGGCGCGGTGTGAAATCACGCACGGTTGCCATCCGGCAAAGAGGTGCAATAATCATTACTTCGACGGCTTCCAAGCTCATGATTGACGCACAGTTGATCCGTGTCAAAACCCTAAATGTGCAGATAAAATAAGATTTATAAAAGAATCGTATAAGCCTTAAACTGCAAGTTTTAGGTAAAGACATTTTAAAATTCCAATAGATTTGGACGTAATTCAACACCTTAGATTCGTTATTTGTCTGATTGGATAATAAAGTATTCTATTTTTGATTTTATTTGAAAACAGATGAATGATTGATTGTATCTTCGGCATGTTCCGCAAATCTGGATTAACAAAGAGTTTACGCCCTTTATATCCGATATGGCTCTGTGGTCCCTGCGCTAAATCAACCGATGATTTAGCCAAGGTTGGAAATGTGACGCACCCGGTACGGTAGGGCTGGGTGAAACGTACGTCGGGGAAACAGAAAATAGGCGACGCGCCCCGATTATTGTCTGGGGAAACTTAACGACCACACACATTTCAACATCTGTTTTTTTGGCGGCACACGCTGCTCTATACGAAATGAGTTTCGCATTAGTAATTCGTTGCGGGAAGAACGGTATTTCATCATACACCGGAATTACAGGGAAATTGGGAGACCGCATAGCGCTTACAAATTAACAGACGACACACGCGATTCCACGATTAGGGGTTGGGCGTGGGCATAGTTCGTTTAAGTGGAAAGTGTATTGGGCGTATAAGGACAAGGCGCCAGTAAACGGTTGGCCCTGAGAGGCCGTAACAGGGTCAAAATGAAATCGGTTATAAAGAAGCTACCTATGCTTGACATCTTGGCCGAAAGATATCGAATAGTTGTAGATGGCCAACCCAATATTCTGTTAGTTTAACATTCCGACAAAGGCCATTTGACGTTCAATACCGAAACATACGTCGACGTGGCACCATCTTCAGTCAGACACGGCACCAATCTTTCTTTTGTTAACGTAAAGTAAAAATATTTACGTTTTATCCTCCAAAATCCCCGAGACGCGGAACGCTTAAGAAGGGTAAGCTGCGTTTCTTTCTACAATGCTGCGACATTGTGACGGTATTTGTACTCCGGATCTAACATGTTATTTACAGCTGTGTTTAGTTTGTAATTTTCTTGGGGGAATTACATCTAATATGCTCTCCTTTGCCATCTTACGGACAAACAAATCATTACAACATCGCTTTGAAACGCTGGTTATGCGCGGTGATAATGTCGGTGGCGATACAAGAGTCGAGCGTGTGCATGTCAAATGAGTGTGATACTGCAAGGCGGGGCAACAATGCCACTTAGTCTAAGGGTCTACAAGGTTACCGGGCTGTTTGTTCGAATGCTCGGCCCTGTGTTGCATGAAAGATATCGTGGCGGGAGATTATAATAGGCGGGCAAAGGGGGGAATTTCATTGGGAAGCACTGCCGATTTGGCAATGATGTAATTGTGAAGGTCTCGGCATCATCACTCAGAAATTACAACGTTAAGGGAGATAGTACGTGACTGAATGCTGTCATCTGCGGCATGCTTCGGTCATTCACAGCGCCACCTATTAAGGGCCATGTACGCCAAACAAATTATTCACAATTTAAAAAGGAATGGCGGTCGTCTCGGGTATGCAGCATTGATATGCCGGGCGCCTTGGCGACAACGAAAAACAGAATAGGGCTATTACGAATTGCCTCGAATTATGACACGGCAGTTCCCAGCTAAGTTGGTTATGATAACGCGAGACGTCTGTCATTGAGGAGGTGTGGCGGGCGCTTGGTCAACAACGGTAATAGATTGAGCGAGATAGCGGCGAGATCGGAATTAAATTGGAGGGTGATAACGGGCAAAGTATTAATCGCGTGTATGACCAGCTATTGGAAACATTTAACGTAATAGACTGAACCAGAAGAGAAAATTTAAAAAGGTGTGAAGTGGGTTGGTATGCTTTCGTTTCCTAGACGTTTACTGTAAACCGATTCGGCGACCGAAGAAGACTTGGCACCAAGGTCAACAGAAGCTTATTTTCGGGTGAATGAAGTGTTCATTCCCGCTTAAACCGGATAATATTTCATGTTTTGGTTAAAAATAAAACTATCCCACCAGTTACCACAACTTTGATACCGAAAATAGTGAGGATTTTGCAGTTCAAGGACGTGCGGTCTGCGACTCCTTTCGGGAGTTCAAAGCTGGAAAAACCGGTCCTGCTGGGCACTTGATCGGGTCGACTTATCTTTTACTTGCGGTTGCACAAAGTGGAATTAGTGCGAATACCTTTAACTGTGTTCAAAATAGAAACTTTCATACGAATCGGTTACCTGTAGCACTCGAAGACAAGTGGAAGGAGCTGGGAATAATCCATCGCGTGTCATCGTTGCTTGTATTTGGGCATGGCTTGTCGGGGAGGATCGTGGGAGTTACCACGAATTGATCTCATGCCATGATTCATGTAACAAGTTTCGGGTACAGGGATTGATGTGTTACGAAACACTCGCGCATTAGCGTAAGTTGTTGTTGTACCGAGGGCGGTAAAATCACACAATCTCACTTGCGACAGGTGCATAGTTATTAGAAGCACTTGAGGATGTCAAATCGCGTGGTGTAGGAATGTGGTCATTTCAATTTTATTCCAAGTCAGCGTGACGAATCATTTTATAATACAAAGTGAAACATGTTTACGGTCAAGTAAGTATGCGACTACTCTTTTCTAGAGATAACAACTTCTCTGCTTAACGATCAGAAATAAATGATAAGAGATTGTATAGCGCCGTCTTGCGCTGTACAATTGTACTTTCGAGTGACCACTAAGCGCCAAGGCGGAGCAATAATAATTGAAGATATACCGGATTCGGCATGTGTCCGATTGGTAAATTCGACCGATTCATATTCCAAAGCATTTAAAAACAGGTTTAGTGGTGAGCCCATCACGGTGTCAAAACTAAGCCAAGTAAAAAAGAAACAAAATTGAAAGGAAGTGGCAATGTATTTAGGAAAAATCCCAAAATAAAACGAATGCAAAAACACTGTTATGCAAATATCCTAGTTCTGTAAACCGTCACTACAGCGCGTTCGGACATCGTTGCATGGCGTGGAGAGATTGGATTCGAACGTGGCTGCGTCCTTGGGCCGAACAATTATAACCCGCGGGAATTCAATGACGGTTTTGCCGCGTAGGTTTTCCCGCAGCCCCGTACCACCGTTTAGTTTAAAATACCTTAAAATTAGAAAGATGTCACATTGGGCATTACACATCTTACTGCGTGCTGGACTTACTCTGTTATATTAGCAGGTGTTACTTCGTTCTTTAAATAAAACAGCAACTGCGATTCATTTGAAAACTCGTGCAATCTGCAAGTAGTTTAGTTTAGTTAAGTTAAATTTATTTTTTTGCCCCTTCGTTATATTAAAAATGAATAGAACAATTATTTTAAGTCAAGGAGACAGGATAAAACGACACAACTACAGTAAAACATGTCAGTGAATAGACACATTACAAAGGAGAAAAAAATGACGGGGCCGTTAAACCTTACATTATTAAAAATAAATTACAACAGAACAATTAAAATCTAGATTAATTAAATGTAATGTTATTTAAGCATTGAATAAACTTAAATTCGATTAAGGGCGTAAATTCGATAAAAATACAATCTTAGAAACTTACTTAGGGTTAAAGGTGTCTAAAGATTCCTCAGTTGAAATGTACTTAGTAACGGCGTTTCTCAAAGGCGTCTGATCAGGCAATCTGAAGAAGAGGCAAAGATATATATACATATTGGATACTTATATTTTATTCTCGTCAACCAGAACCGATTAGTTTTTCACAGAGGAAAAAGCAGGGGTCGTTATCACACAGGCAATCGTTATATTAACTCGCGCACACCGATAGATAGCGTTTGCAGTATGTTGTGCATTATTAAGACGTTCAGTTCTGTTAATTTATCCACTGGGTTCAAGCGGTGACTGCGAAGTGCACTACCGGGGACAAATACATATAGTCACATTAAGCAAAAATTATAGTCCACATCGCAATTTTAAGGCCAATAGTGCAGTCTGCACTTCTGGCACGTCTTAACTTTATTCCTATGATACTACCATAAAACTTTTATACTGCAATTGCTGAAGCTAAAGTTGAATGTGGCAACTAACTTTGCTTTTATTCAAGCATAATCTATCCTATGGGAAAACGTTATTTAAAAAGTTTTTAACAAAAAGAAAAAAGGGTTGTACATTGTACTATGATCATTATTGTTTTTTTTTTTTTAAAATCACCACTTTTAAACCAATCAACTAACCTTGTATCCACTTCAATGACGTTCGTATTGTAGAACAGCCATTCTACATGCCATAGAAAAGACTTTCTTCTGCAACAGTTATTACCAAGTTAAAAATATTGTAAAAAAGCCAAAAAATACTACAATATGATACCCAAGCCTATTACTGGGGCAGGCAGGCTGCAGAGGTTAATAAGGGAATTGTATTAAATTAATTTATTTTAATTAACATCTAAAAGAGCTGAATACCATATTATAATAACTTTCAGTTATTTATCAGGATATATCAATATATATCTGGCTTAATTCTTTTTGGTTTAAAAAAACAGTTTTACAATTCCGTGTAATGGGTCAGGGTAAATATACACGTTACACCAAGAATTAACACAATTGCACAAGAGAAGTTCAATTGCTAAAAGAATATCCAACTACCTGAAACAGTAGTAAGTGGTGTTCTCTTTTCGCTTGGTAAAATTTTGGGGCATTAACCTTAGTTGAATATTCATACTGGATGCTTTTTGCATTTGTAAACGCATCTGAAAAATGTTGATTTTAATTTTGTCACAAACTGGCACATATTAAAACTTACGCCTTTTGATTTGGGGTATGGTAAAGTTGTTGTTCGTTCATTATTGCAAACACATCGGTTTACTTCTTCTAGAAATCTGTAATCTTAATAAAATGTGTGTTAATCTGACACTTTCATACACATCACTGATCGGTTGCAACTTAGTTATTTTCTTGCAGTTCTATATAAAAGTATTTAACCGATACTTTAAGGCTAAAATAACAAACTGTTGTTTTTCAACATCTTTACAACAAAACCAAAAACCAACACCCCCTTTAGTACAATCTTACATCTTTGTTCAATAGGTTCTACTGACACCACATAACTGCAGAGAAATTTACAGTTATTATTAATATTTTAATAAACCATTTCCTTTACATATTACAGATTGTAGAGGCAATTCAAGCTTACCACTTAACAGGTGCGATTCTGTCAAATTTTCTTTCGGGACGTATTCACTCTTGCAACGAATTCCATCACAATCCATCAGTTTCTTGTGATGCTTCACGCACCCAACACTGGAATTGTAATGTATACTGTCATTTCTCATTATACAAGTAAATATGTGCTGAATAAGAAATAGTTACAAAATTTATTTAGAAAAGAGCGGGTTTTGCAACATACTTTACAAACATTGTTGCAATCTGATAGACTTTTGACTGAAACTTATTTCTTTTGTCAACTGAACTGTGGGTATTGGCTCTAGCAGTTTCGTCATCATTTTTTGACCCATCATGTAAGCCACATTATACAGATATCCAACCCAACCAAATGTAGGTACCTGCAGGTTTGAATTAAACACTTCGGACATTTGTACTTCGCAGCGTTTTCTTTACAACTCCAACATCTGCACACAAAAAAAAACCTATATTGCTAGTAGTTCAAGATAAATGCTTTAAGAATTAAAATAAGCAAAAGGTGTCTTGGTAAAACAGAAATCATAATCAAAGGTTATCCTATAATTTAAAATCAATAATTGTAAAACATGTCAGTGTGGACTAGCTTATCAGTAATAAGAGTTTTTAAGCCCATATAATAGTAACGGAAGGCTTGTAGCCAAATCCATAAAATACAACAACTGAAATATTAACTGGCTTGTAGCCAAATCTCCAATTACGTTTTGGTTGCCAATAAATGAAGAATGAAACCGAAAAACTATTTTCATGTTTATCAAACTTAATGGCCACCAGTAACCGGTTTCTCTATTTTGCACAGGTCCGCTAGGTCCAGCACAAGGTCGGGGATAACTAAAAGGAGGGAAACTGCTCATTAAGTCGATCGCGATCTACCGGTTGATCGCGAAGGTGGTACTGGTCGATCGCGGCGTGACATTAAAAAATATCATTCTAGTTTCAATGCCGTCACTTGATTGATATACAGGGCAGCCATTCAGATGACAACTGAATGTTGCCGTTCGGGTGACAAATCAAATCAAACAACGGCTCTAAGTACAGCAAAACTTGCCGAAAGCGCCGCTCTTTCGCCTTAACATTTTTGTAGTAGGTAGATCATTTTGACTCGGTCATTTTAAAAGTAGCGAGCATGCTGAAAAAGTGTGAGCACCCCTGCTGTACACTAAAAGGAAGATTATGATATTACAGGCCAGTCTGGAAAGTATGGCAGATCTCGACGAGATCTCGCGGGTGCACAACCCCGACCGCCGGGTGCACGATCCCGACAGCCGGGTGCACGATCCTAATGCATGGTGCAGAAATATCAAATACCAAGCAATTACGTTACATATTGCCAATTCTCTATTGGAACTTTCGTAAACCTATAGAAACGGCCGAAATAGAAATACACGGTACAATAAATAATATTTTTCTGTTTTGGACTTTAAGTTTGCATCAATTAATCAACTCTGGAAAGCACTTAATGTTCCATATTTTTTTGAAATGTGAATTCCCATATCGTACCCATGACTATTCAATCGATTTAATCCAGTCCTAACAGATAAAAATAAATTAGAGTTTCAGGCTTAGGATTAAAACTTGTCTTAATAGCTCAGTAAATAAATCGTTTGCATTTTAAACAGAACACTGATGTATTTTTCTTCGATAACTAACCTATAAACATGTTCGCTTTGCTTCTCGCTTTAGGTAAAGTACCGTACGTATCAGTGTTTGAGACTATTTGTGCGATTCAATCTGACCGCATCGAATGCTTAATCGACGTTTTCTGGGTTAAGGGAAAGCTTATTTCTGTGCTTTTCATTGAATGCGTACGATTAGTCGTAGGGCTGCGTTAAATGCGTTAATCGTTGACGAATGGTTTGTTATTATATGGCAAGTGCAGGTTAGCAGGGGTGCATTTTACGATTTTTTCGGGTGCATTTATGATAGTTTAAAAAATATCGCGGGTGCACTTGCCATGCTTTCCATACTGGCCCATTGCTACACAATCTGAAAAGGATTGAGTAAACTTCTCAAGCACTGGACACAGTGTGTTAGCAACCCATCTGAATGCCTTTTCCGAACAAAAAAATATCACAAACTTAATGTCATTAATCGTAGACAAAAAGTTACTGAGTTCAGTAGGAAAATTGGCCTTTCTCTTTTTACTAGATTGTGCCAAGTGAAGAACACCGGAGTTAACCCATTTGCTTAAACATAATTGGTCGATCATTTTCTCAGCAGTCATGTTTTCATCACTTTGAAATTTTGCTCGAATAATAAAGGTTTGACAAGAGATGGGCAAACATTTGTACAAATCATTTTGAAAAAACACTACTCACTACTTGCTCGTTTTTATGGGAATCAACTGTTACAATAATAGACTTTGGTATTGAGCTCCATCGATTTCGCCAATTCAAGAAATGAAGTCGAATGTCATTTTTTTTCTCTTGACAGGTTTTTGTTTCGTCTAAAACCCAGGATGTGTTAAAACATAATGTGGCTACGTCTGGCCGTGCTCTTTGCACGCGATCTATTGACTCGGACCAAACTTTACAGACTTGCTTCACCAGTAACAAATCGACAACTGACAAATACGACAGAATTTTATCCAAAATAATTCCGACGTTCATTAGCACAAAGCTACTCTGGTCAACGGAATCTAAGGCATCTGTTTTATTATTTTCCATGTCATAGGACGCATGAACTTGATCTGCTGTTCAATGGCTTAACCAAAATTACGGGGAAAAGCGACTTAGCGTTGGGAATTTATGGAATAAAAAAACAAAACAATAACCATCTCATGCTGCGAAACGTCATAGAAATCATACAAAATCCTTTGTGACAGACTCTCGACTTGTGGTCGAATTGATAGAGCGACGTATTCAGAATTCAATGTTTAAAAAACGGCCGTAGTAGTGATGTGGCAATCGCAAATTCGAAACACATAGTATGTTGGGACGCAGAGTAAAACTTTATCGACAATGATGGCTAAATCTATGTGAAGAAATACAATATTTCATTGTTGTATTACAACATATCCTCCTTCTTTATAATTGAGACGTTTCTCTATGTTAGTTCAACTAATGATTATAATTTTTTTTTTATAAGAATTGGTTTAACCCATGAGCTTTATTACCCTAATTAATTCGAGCGTCGCTATTTATGGGCTAATCAAATATGAATCGTCAGCCATCTTCAGTTTAAAACCATCCGCAAGCTAAGCGGTAGCTACATAAACATTAATGACTCTTTAACCCTATACAACACACTACAATTTCTCAAATACAAGCAATAAATATAAGCATCCTGATCTTATAGAACATACGCTTTAAAGTTAACTAACGAAGACTAAAATAATCGACAATTTTAAAATAGGGTTTTATTATTGTGGATCGCTTGGAAAGGCTATGGAGAAAATACAAATAACCTGGAGAGCCCCATAAATCTATGCAACATAATTAAAATAAGAATTTAAATTGCGGAATCAAATTCGTTTTATGCCGCCGTGTGGAACAAGAGCGTAGTTTACAAAACAGGTAATTGGCAGAATGTATTGAAAACACAAACATTCACTGGTTTAATCAACAAGCCTTTCAATCGAAAGGTTGAAGGTGCGAAACTGGTCGCTAGCTATTCGGTTGTGTCCTTGGGCAAGGCACTTTACGGACATTGCCTGAACTCACCGGATTAATGGGTTCTACCAAATTGAAGGAACGTGTCTATCATATATAACACACTGCAATAGCTCCGGTAACCCGACGATGGGCACGAGGTGATCTGACGATTGCCCGTGTGTTAACCCCCTTGGTTTTCCCATTCACGGGGATAAAGATGAATATCCTATCCTATCCCTATCCCATTGCTGAACTAAGTTACGTTCCTTTGGAAAGGTTTTTTTCCAGAGGTTTTACCCATCTCCTGCAAACACGTCAGCGCTAAAATAAACAACAAAATGAGAAAAACGAGAAATGATTTTGGAAAGTTTTCGATCTGAACGATCTGCGTTTGATACAACGATCGTTTCCTTCGTCCACCTGTAACATAGTGCTATGTTAGAGGTTTACATTACATTAGTGTGGACGGGTCCACGGTAGCCACCGGGACCAGGAATTTAGGGCATACAAGGCCCATTACTCCAGCGCCCCGAGCTATCATGAATCCGGGATAAAGTGGTCAAGTCGGCCCGTGTCCTGAAAGATGCTGACGAAATGCTTGACCGGAATAGATGCGAGATCATCAGGTGTTAGAGGATGAGCTTATATTTTTTCCCATTCACAGGGATAAACATGAATATCCTATCCTATCCCTATCCTTTAGTTTATTATTTATAGTTGATTCTTTTTTGACCAGGTATCAAATAACAGCAATTGTAACAAAACATTACACAGAAACAGAAAATTTCGGAAAAAAACGACGTTAAAAAAAGGTTACTAAAAGTATATATACATGTTAAATATAAGGACACGCAATCAAACTTAGACAAAATGATAATAATTAAAAAAAGCTTATTTTAGCTTAATAAGCTAAAACGTCCTAATCACAAAATATATCCTACACTACGGGCAATGTTTACGTAATACCAACCATGAACTAAAATGACGTCAAAGGGTCCAGCAGACACCATTTTGTCATCGTCAAATCGGGCGGTTAGGTTGACTCTTGCGTTCCCATTTAACTCGGGAGGTACAACTTGTACAATGTTGGTGTATGGCCGTCCATTGCGGTTTAGAGATTGCGTTTGTTCGTTCCCCAAACCTGCAATCTGGAAGTGGTATTTCTTTAAGTTTTTTTTTTACCGGGGTAGGTTTCGAATCCCTGATGGTTTAGTTACCAAGATTGTTTTGTGTAGAATTTTTATAAGCATTGGTAGAGTTAACCATTCGACTCCACGACCTTACTACTGTAAGTATATTCGGCTGGTAGGTTTCTGGGTGTGCGTCGGACTACCAACAGAATGGTTGTGGTATCAAAACTAACCGGCGGTTTGTAGGTTATGCCCTTCAGCAAGGCACTTAGTTGATGCTGCCGAATCCAGCGAAGTAGACAACACAGTAATACCGTCGGTAACACGACGGTGGGCATAACCTAACCTGACAAGTTTTCCCATTCATGGAGATAATATCCTAGATTTACTTTCCGAATATTACAGCAATATAGTCATTAAACTGCTGTGTATAGGCAGTGTAGTTAGGTTGCTTAAATTTTATTTATTAATGTTTACAGTAGCCGTTTTTTGCCTGGAATTAAAATGGGATTAAATCTGATCGACTTGTGTAAGTCAAACCTGCAAGTTATTAAAAAAACTCACAATTTGGGATCGAGCATATGATCTGACTTCTTCTTCATTTGAACGGTTAAAGTACGTCATAGTTGAAATGACGTCTCGTTTTTGACGTCCGCCATTGCAGTTTGGAACGCATGACGTATTTGTGCTGTCACATACGTTCACCTGTGAATAAACACAATCCAGTGATTGGAGATGTATTTACCAACTAGATTAATACGCTTTATGTCCGACCAGACTCATCATATGTAACGTGTTGGGCCGTGAGCGTAATGGTGGTAACGATCGAAAAGCTAGCAATATATGGCTGTGTGCTGAACACTTAGCAGATATTGGGTACCGTTAAACTCAATGGTTTAATGGGTTAAATAAAATTGTAGCAATATAACTATTATATTCATATACTGCAATAGTTCCGATAACCCGATGGTGGGTACGAAGTAATCTGACGATTCGGTATGTTTTACCAAGGAATGCATGTTTCTGTCTAAAAGTATCCTAGGCTATACGACTACTACTTTAATGTGAAATACTACATCAATTACCATTTCACATAAAATTTGGGGAAATACAATTGATTACCCGTGTATTAACACCCCTTGCATTTTGTCATTCAATAACATGAATATTCTGTCCAGCCTGTTAGTCTGGCGGTTAAGTGCGTCGCCTTTCAATCGAAAGGTTGCAGATACGAAATTGGTCGCAAGCTAGTCGGTTGTGTCCTTGGGCAAGGCACTTTACAGACATTGCCTGAGGCCATCGGATTAACGGGTTCTACCAAATTGAAAGATATCATATACAACACACGCAATAGCTCCGGTAACCCGACGGTGGTAGCGAGGTGATTTGACGATTGCCCGTGTGTTCATCCTCTTGGTTTTCCCATTCACGGAGATAAACAGTAAATATACTATCCTATCTATCCTAAGATAGATGAAAGTAAATAACAGGGAGAAATTTGAAACCAGCATTGCCAAGCTCTCACCCCACTTACCGTGCAGTGAATAAAAACATTCTGAGCTCTCCCTTCAGTACCTGACCAACCGAAAACTCTGACGGAAAATCGGCCAGACCTGGATTCCCCATTCGATAGCACGGTCACCAGTCGCGACACTGGACAACTATTCAGGAAATATAATTAATATTTTAGCCTACACACAGTTTATTATAAATATAATAATTAAGTTTATCCTATGGACAAGGCAACGAGGGATTTTATAAGACGGATAACCGTCAGAGTACCTTGTGCTCATAGTCAGGTTACCACAGCTACAACACTGTTTTGTATTATGTAACCAATTATTCCACAGGGTTTAACAAATGGGTGGTATTTAAGCCGGTCGCTCGATTTTCGGTCCTTGGGCAAGATACGTAGCACTGGACACATGCAGCACTCGTTAAACACCTTTTCCAACCGCGTCGAAATTGGTCATGTTAAAGATTACCAATCACCCGTCTGACAAAGACATCCAGTCTTATCCCTTACACCCCCCGAAAAAACAGGTAGGTAAAGGTACCTTTCTGGTCAGGTAACAGGTAGGTACACGTACCTTTCCGCCCAGAAAACAGGTATAAATATACAGGTAGCAGAAAAAATACCTTTCTTGCAACAGGTAAAGCAGAGGTTCCTGGGTGCTCCTGGAGGTTGTTACAAAGCAAACTTCCATGACAAGCACGGCTGTGCCAGACGGAAGCAACTCCTTCGATCTCAGATCCACGGACACGAAAACGACGTCGCCTTCCGCCAACGTGACAAGATTAGCGGGGCTACTCTCGATCGGCAGTAGCGATTGTTGGTACGTGATGTCGCGGAAAAGAGCAATGTCTACTTCGAATATTCCACTTGAGGTCGCCATCTCAATTTCTCTGCATATTTAATATTTATTTTCTCTGTAAAGTGTGATCGTGTGGCCGAGTTGTTCCGATACATATACCGGAATCTATACAAAAACAGTCTTAGGAACGAGCGAGTCATTATTTCGAAACTTTGCCTAGTTAGGGTATATCTATGCATAAAAGTTATTTTGGAGTGCTCTGTGTTTAGATTGCTGATTCCACCTTTAATTTTAAGTTGTGAAATAATTAAAAGCTTTTTATGGAAGAAAGTTGAGTGATCACCCTTGATGAATATGTCTTATAAATCCAGCATATCAGAAGTATCATCTCCTACATTTGTAGTTAAACAGGCCATTCTATCTTGTCCGTATCTCTCTAATACAGATTAAACGGTTAACAAGGGTGATGATATCCATCACAAAACACGAAAAAATCACACACAACCCATCAGATTACATCTCACCCATGATAACTGTCCCGTTTTGCCAATAACATGTAACAAAACATGAATATCCTGTCTTACACGGGTATAATCAAATTAAGTCTTGTCATTGATTAGTGTCCTGTTTTGTGGATGAAACATAAATATCCTAATATACAAGGAAGTAATCAAATACATCGTGCCTATGGTGACTGTCCCTTTTCCCAATAACAGGGACGAAACTTAAACATCCTATCCCAGATCGAAGTATCGAAAGATAATTTTGATGCAGACCTCTTGTAGGACTCGATTGCGATGGCTCCTTGTGAAGAAACATCGGATGAGACGGTGGCGTTCTTCCTATACACACATGTAAAGTCGAAGAGGATGACTGTGGATTTGATCGCTTTGTCCGCAACCTCCCAAGTCACCCGGTTCCGGATCCGATATTCTGATGGAGAGATCTGGAGAAGGAGAATTTTATCATAGAAGATTAAAGAAGATTTAATTTAGAATTTGAATGTGAACACAATGGACACGGAGGTTTCTTTGATCCAATAAACACTAAACATTTTTTCCTTGTTTTAAAAATCATTCGAAAAATCAAAAAGTTTACTTCCACATGGTCAAAGTCAGGGCTGTTTTAGTGTGTTGTGCCCAATAAATAAGTTAAGGTTCCTGAAAAATCCCATACATTTCCAGTTTAAACTGTTGAAGCAATGTCTGTTGAAGTTGATTATCAAAACATAATCAGCCAAACGGTTGTGTGTCCAGCCAATATTTGTTAGTGGGCGCGACATGGTTTTGAAAAAAAATTTAAAAAACTTGATTTTTTATCGTACTACCTGAAAACAGACAGTCCGACATGCCAATACGAAGCCTACCTGCATAACCGAGCCACATGAAGTGTCAATTGGCATCGGAGTCATAATGAGGTACCAACTTGAGCCTTCGTAGTGATCCAGCATTGCCGTGCATTCAACCGAGTCACGTGACACCAAACCCACCATAGACGGGTCGCTCGTAAGCAGCCCCTCTTCTGCCACCATGCGGCGGTCGAACGAGATGATCATGTTGCTGGATCCGCATATTAATTCAGGTCCGACTAAAACAACAAAGTTTAAGACATGGCACTAATATGTTTTTTAATTGAAATTAAATGATGTTTAAGATGTGGCACTAATATGTTTTTTAATCGAAATTATGAAATAATGTCCTGCTAAATAGCTTGGTGGGTTAGTGCTTCCTATTTACCAGAAAGGTTGTAGGATTGAAACTAAACAACATTGATCATTGTAAGAGGACAGTTGTAGAAGTGACGCTAACACATTTCAATTTAGGTTTTGAACTCTAGACCGATCAATGGCCTGCCGAATAGATTGGCGGGTTATGGCTTTGTAACTTAGTTAAGACATGCTTTATAGTTGGTACCATAGATTTGTTTTGTATGATACAAGCCCACATTTTATGATGGGGGAGACATGCCAATCCTGCCTCTTTGGGAATCAATGCCTACAATCCAATTCAAGCATCCCCCACAACACTAAATAATTGATATAGGCCTTTTAACGACGGCCGTTTTGCCGTTATTCTCA
Source organism: Ciona savignyi (assembly GCA_000149265.1). NCBI lineage: Eukaryota > Metazoa > Chordata > Ascidiacea > Phlebobranchia > Cionidae > Ciona > Ciona savignyi. Next base: position 718,191 of record CH002564.1, on the reverse strand, counting down.
GTTTCTAATTTTTAATATAAGGTCCTGCTGCGTGATTTTATTTTGGAAAAAAATTAACTTAAGAAAATTAAAAATGGTTTCAAGGTCCAAATGCTCATTCTTTACCACCGTTTACTTAATTGGCCACTAGACATTAAAAGCTTCCCCCTTAGTACTTGATCGCGCTTTTTCTGTTCACTATTTTCAAGGTTTTAAAGATTAAATTAAACATAAAATTTATACTCACGATAATCGCAATGCTTTCCGATCCAGCCTGGTGCACATACGCAGTGATACAGCCGAGCTAGGTGAACATTCTGGCGGCATTCACCCCCATTATTACACGGGTTAGGGTCACACTCGTGCACGCAGTCGTTCACATCGCAAGCTTCAGTTTCATCCCTGGGGCCAATACAGGCGTCGGTGAAATCTCCGAGGCAAATTCTGTTCCGAGACCAAATACCGGAACCTGGCATAAAAAGTTAAAACAGCTCAATTATATACTATTAATTGATTTCAGTGCAAGTCACATTTTCTTTCGTTTTTCACGTTTTGCTCCCCAAAAAAGTATGAGCTTAAGGGTATATAGTGTAAAACAGAAAAACGACAGTATTTATTTTAAGTCAAAACTAGAATTATAAATGAAGTCAAAAAAATAAAAAAAAACAAAAGAGCGTAAAATTCATTTAAACTAGTTGTTCAGTGTTTAAGTTTATTACACAAACCACGGATGTTGTCAAAAATGTCCCAAGTTAAATTGAAAAGCAGTTGTGTGGCTGAATATTTTGATGGAATAACCTATACAATACACAGTGACCATTTGTAAAAAATGCAAAAGGAAAGTTACATGGCATTTAACCTTACATTAAGAAAAGGGAATTTCGGTAGCAAATTTATTTTATATTAAAAAATGAAAACCGTAAGTGTGCAAGCACGACCTAGTAGTAAAGGAAGAGCCTGCTTTGCAAGAATGAAGTGAAAAAAATAAATAAAATGAAATTCCACTAGTGGTTAGCAAATCGTTTCAAAACACATAAAAGTATAAATAAGAAAAACTCACCACAGGTTTCGCTGCATTGCCCCCAGGAAGACCAACCACCCCACGAACCACATTGACCCACAATGCACCCCTCCGATTCTGTGAAGGGGCCGTCAACGACACACATCTGAGGGAAATCCCCAAAACATTCCCGCCTCCTGTTTCTAACCCCCTCGTTGCACGAAGACGAGCACGGACCCCATGAGCCCCAATTCAACCAATATGAACATCGTCCGTTGGAGCAGCTTGAACTTTCCATTTGATTGAAGAAGCCCTCAGCAGTCATGCCCTCCTGAATAACAGTAATTCGATTGATCAGTGTGTTAATAGGGTTCGATACGCATATCACTTGGATAATGATGATTTGTTTTTTATTATATATATATATATGCCAGATTGCCAGGTAATAAAAAAGGTTAATATGTAATTAATATTAAATTGGCAAGAAAATAAAAAAGCCATAAAACTGGACATTCCCTTCTTTATAACAGTATTTTGATTAAGCTGCTGAATTAAGCTATGGCTATTGGCTAAAAGGTTGCATGATTGACAAAGGTACTTATAAATACATTTTAAAGAGGGATAAAGTAAAGTCCTGTTGGTTGTCTAAGGCAATTAAAATTTAATCAAGTAATGGATGTGCTACCAGGGTTTGATACCTATGCGCTCCTAGGGGTGAGAAAACGCCTGGTGGTAATGATAAATTGTTTTTATTCCATAAATGCCAGGTAATAAAAAAATGGGTCCTTATTATCGTTAATAATAAAATGGCCAGTATAGAAAAAACAAAGAAACTGAAAATTGCAATTTAGCCTTGTACTTATATGGCTAAAACTAGGCCATCTATATTTACTTTAATACTATCAGAAATTAAAAAATATATAAAAAATAAATTTTCTATAATTTTTAGTTGTCTGCACATGCAGTATACCAATATAATTGGATCAGAACCGGAATATTAATACTTGTAAAATCGATAAATTTTTAAAACTAACTTAGTGGTAGAGTAATAGTACATAATATTTAATTCAAACATTTAAAATAAATATATAGCAAATTCAATTAATTTACTACAACTTTCGATGCACATACATCATGATATAAGAGGGCTTCACAGGATTATCACCAACACAGATATAAAATAAACATAATTAAAAACGCAACCAAATGATCGATACTCATAAAATTGGTTCATTTTTAAACTTACATAAGGGTAGAATATTAGGACTTAAAAAACTGAAAAACAATCACACATTTAAATCAAAATAAATAGCAGGTTGAATTAATTAGTTATCTAGAAAAAGATCCATTTTGGCTGCAAATAGAGCATGATATGATAGGAATTGTATGCCAATCATAATCCCAAACATAAACGTGAACTGGTTAAAAATAATTTACTAGCATGACACATTGGGACTCAATAGTCCTTTTACCTGGATATTGCGACTTGAATCTCCCAAGGCGTCAACATCCAACATGCCTCGATTACAAGCATCAAGTGAGTCAGCTCGACAAGTGCGTCTTCGAGTCGTAGTCCCGTTCCCACACGTCTCCGAACACCCACCCCACGTTGTCCACTCCTCCCACCTGGGGCAGGCTGTTCTTTGCCCAACGCACTCACCTATCTCCGAAAAGCCACTTTCCCTGCATAGCTCAGGGAAATCCCCCAAACATTGACGGGTTCTGACCCTGCTTCCTTGGTCACCGCATGTCCTATCACAAGGCCCCCAAAGCCCCCAAATACTCCAACCGGGGCAAGTACCGAGATTGCAAGCTATGTTAGATTGCAGTGGTTCGTCTTCGGGGCAGGGGAAATCCCCCAAGCAGTTCCTGGAACGAGTGCGGGTCCCATCTCCGCAGGAGGAACTGCATTCTCCCCACGACAACCATTCGTCAAGCCGTGCACATTCACCCAAAGAGCATTCCTAAATATATAAAGATAGAATTTTATGTTTGACTTAGACCCATCTATTATAATATGGGTGCAGTGATACCTGCCAATCACTTACTTTAGGATGGAATATTCATGTTTTATCCTTTTGAATGTAAATGGCGTTATCATGAATGCAATTGTCAGATATTCTTACAAGACATAAGGAAGTGTTTTTACATGTATATCTGTTAGATTAGTTGCAGAGACAGCTTCCCGTAACTAGTGCAGTGTGCCTTGTATGATTAAGATGTTCTTTTATTAAGTGCAACATATAGGGGAAAATATTAATGTTTTATCCTTCTAAATAAGAAATGCAGAGGGTGCTATCTAGGGATGCACAATATAGGATAGTTAGGTATTCTAGAATATTCTAGAATAATATATTTCGAATCTAGAATTTCGAATCCTATTCTAGAATGTTTAACCATCTATTTAAATTTGCTATGCTGTGCATATATTTTCTCATTTATAGTGAATTAGCCATATGCTTTTAAACTGTGATGAGAGTAATTTACGTAGTCCAAGAGTATTTTACCATTACATATTTTTTTAATCATATGTAACATCTCTAAACACTATCTGCCATGAGGGAGGATAATAGTCTAGTAGGTTGTTGTTGAAATGAATGGCTGAGAAAAATGCTCCCAAACACCAGACAATTTTTATTTCCCCAGTTTGATATCAAGACTAGCTATTAATGCCCTTGCCCAATTAAACATTAATTTACTATTTAACACAGTTATACCTAAGTAAAAGTATAATAAATTAATCACTGCAAAATCACCTAACTAAATAACACATAGGACATCATTAAATTGAATACATAGGATATCATTCATTGTGTTTATTGAAAACATAGTTGTTTAAGTGAAATATATATTGCAAATACTAACGTGTTTAGTCTGTAAATAACTCTTCCGCCTTTGGAATAATTGCGTCATATTTAAAGGTGCGATAAACCACGTGATTACAGCCTGGCGAACGTGACCTACTTTCTTTGTGCGTGCGTTCGTTTTAAGCGCGTCTGTCCACGATGCACGTGTATGGGACAACTGATAAGATAATGTTGTTGTGCTTTGATGCACGTTGTGTTTCCGAGCTACCGCTTTAGAAAATGTTCGGACGCTTTCGCACGATAGATGCACTTTCGGTATGGA
>CH002564.1:687479-708687 GCA_000149265.1 Ciona savignyi | reverse complement strand
TTCCTTCAATTTGGTAAAGCCAAATAATCTGTTGGGTTCAGACAATGTCCGATAAGTGCCTTGCCCAAGGACACAACCGACTAGTTTTTAAACAGTTTCAAACTTGCAACCTTTCAGCTGAAAGGCGACACACTGATCCAACAAGCTGTCGTAGTGAAGAATACATTAATCTACTGGATTTAGGTGATCTGTGTGCTAACTGCTTTCTAAAAAACATATTAGCTAGTGACCAGTTTTGAACCTAGCAACTTTTCAGCTGAAAGGCAACGCACCTACACACAAAGCTATTGGAACAGACAAAGTAATGTATACTTTGTGTATGTGAAAACAGTCTGTCTATCCATATGTTTGGGTGCCAGGCATGAAAACTAAACCCCTGCCTTCCAAATTACACCCGAAAAGGCTTTAACCCAGACAATAACTCTGCTGCCCTTTACCCACTGTTCTTCAGAGCTTTATAAGCCTATTGTTTTATTTAAATAAAACTGTTTGAAATTTATTGAAATTTTGCTTTGGCTTCATGGCCAAATCGTTTTGTTTGCAAATGTTTTGATGGCTGTTCCTTTTCTTGTCTTTTCCTGTTCCTGTGTCATGATTTGTTTCACTTTTTAAAAAAACTAAATAAACTAACTAAAACTTATATTTATAACTTATTTGACCTTGTGGAAGAAAAAATGCAACAAACTCTAGATACCGAAATGGGAATTCCAAATGTGTTGACAGCTTCCAAAAAATATTCATCACTTGATACATCTTTCCAGCCTAGTAAATAAGTTTCACGGGAACTCGCCAAATCTCCTGGATATAATTTCAAATTAAACAGATTGCCTGAATATAAAGTCAAGTTAAACAGAATACCAGAACATAAAGTAAAATAAAATGGATTTCTTCGATATAAAGTAGAGTTAAACAGATTGCCTAAATTTAAATAAAGTGCAACGAATCCCTAGATAACACAAATTGCTTGAAACCCTGTATGGTGTGTTTGGTAACAGAATATAATTAAGTTGGGATAGATTACTCCTCTTTTGGTATTATTGCAGGGAAAGGCAATTTGGATAGCTTGGTACTCACAATTGGAATTTTAAAGTTACTGCATTGTGTGAAATGATGTAGAAAATGCAACATTTTTTGTTCAACCAATTAAACTACTGGTTCCATACAACAACGGCTAAGAAAATTGCTGCCAGCTGTTATGTGAACAAACCAAAATGAACAAACTTTTTAGGATAGGATAAGTTTACACCTATACCCTTGTATGTTTACAGCTATAGTTCAGACAAAATTGGGCATTGTGTAAGTAGGTAACAATGCGCGAATAGCATAGAAATGGATATTTATGTTTATCTCTGAAAATAAACGCATTGTTTCACTGGGTTTAGGCAATTTCATTTAAGTGCCTTGCCAAGAAAATAACCGACTCGCTAGTGGCCATTTTAAAACCTGCAACCTTTAGACTAAAAGGCGATGTACTATTCCACCAGGCAAATGTTTTTGAATAATTTGTTTATTTTTATCCATTTCACCTAAGTATACTCGAGCAATAGCTGGATCGCGTTCTGTAGTCCCGTTTGTCGAGGTGATCCACATGACCGGGTCGAATTGTTGCTTTGAAGTCACTTGGTCCTTCTCGTTATAGATCGTGATGAACCCGATACCTGAACCCGGGCAGCATTCTCTACGGGTGGAGGTGGAAATGGAAAGCACTTTAACACTAGTCACTGGGGTAGTTTGGCACTTTAACAGGAGTGGCTGGGATAGTTTGGCACTTTAACACCAGTTACAGGGGTAGGTTAGCACTTTAACACCAGTTGCTGGAATAGTTTGGCACTTTAACACCAGTTGTGGGGGTAGTTTAGCGCTTTACCACCAGTTGCGTGGGTAGTTTAACACTTCAAGGCCACAGGAATAGTTTAGAACATGAGGGCCAGTTACATGGGTAGTTTAGCACTTTTTTATATTTAAGACATATTATAAATATTGTATTTTTAACTTTTAATTGAAAGATGACATTCAGGTTTCGTCCCCATGAATCAACCAAGCTATTGCTGTGTATTTATTGTATATGATTGACAGATTTTAGTAAAATAAATCTGGATAATTATTAAACTCGTATAACTGGCAGGGTAATTATACTTACGAATTCTGTGCGTTGAATAGAAGTTTCCATCCCGAATTCGCTTCAGCAAGTTGGCCAAGTTGAGCAGAAGAAAATCCACGACCGTTGCCACTCGCCCTACGATGAAATAAACATATCTCCATGTAACAACCAACCGAATAGCTTGGTGGATCAGTGCCTTGCCTTTCAGACAAAGTATTGTCGGTTCGAAACTGATCCGTAGGTGGTAGACTGTGTTTCTGGGCAATGCACTTAACGGACATTGCATAAACCCAGCAGGTTAATGGGTTCTACTAAATTGAACAAAAGTCTCTATTATACACAATGCAAAGGTGATCTGACACTTGACCTTGGTAACTTCACTTGCATTTTCCAATTTTTGTGTATAAACATGAATATCCTATCCTATATCCTTTAAGATCATTTACTTTGTTATTTAAGAATATGTTTATACAAAATCGTGTATGCAACTTCCCAAGTTTATGACGATTGTACTTTTTCCTTTTTTACGTGGTAAACCAGGGTCGTGCAACTGTTTTGCGCAATGGGCCACAACGTAGAAGTATAGAGATACCGCGGGCCATACCATCGAACAATTTAAATTTTTTTATGACGGCTTTCCTTTTTCGGCAATTGCTTCAGCTAAAGCTTAGTTTTGTGTCCTTTTTGTAACCATAAATGAAATACATCTTGATGTTTTTGGCAAATCAGGCAAACTACAATTTGATTGTGTTGCCCAATGGAGTATTTTACACAATACTATCACGTAATAATGTACCACTGCCAGAACATGGCAGTTTTTATACAACATACATTATGCTGTAACAATGGGAGGTCGTCACAGTACGATAGACGGAATTTAATCGCAGTGTAACGTATCTTTATAGTTTATACTGTAGTCAAAAATGCCAATCGTGCCGTTACAATTCAGAAAAAGTTTTTTAGTGAAATGGACTACGAAGCAAGTGTGTAGCGGGCCACGTAAATAGGTAAAGCGGGCCGTGCTGTGGCCCGCGGGCCGTATGTTGCACGCCCCTGTGGTAAACTGTCAGATTAATTACGCCTACCATCGGTTGTAACCAAAACTATTGCGGTTTGTTGTATATATGATTAAAACATACTTTAGTATCAATAGAACCTGAGAACAAGAGATCAGTCTAAATTCGTGGCCTAAGGACATTATTAACAACTAGCTATTGACCAGTTTCTCAATCCTCCAATCTTTCGACTGAAGGCCTCCGAACAAAGTCAGCAATATAATGAATTTTGTGATGGCCGTTTCGGTCTTTGTCAAACGTCTTGCACTGTAGTTTGTTAAAGGGACAGATACACGCACACATCATTCGCTTTAGAGAAGAGTTGTTTTTAAAAAATGCCTAAACTAATCTTCAAGAACCACTCAAAAATGGTGAACGAAGCCCACTGGAGGTGTTGGGAGGTGGGAGGTTCATATAGCTATTAGTTTCCCAAGAAAACTTTAAGTTACTCCAAAAACAAGTTCAAGTATGATGTTTTTGCTTACTTGTATAACAGTGTTCCCGAAAGCGAATCTCCAAGAGAAATCCCCTTGGGAAAGAGATCAGATGAACAAACAGTGATGAACTGTTCATCCGCCGAATGATGGTCCGCCAGTTGTGCCAGAGCGTGTGAACAACCCCAAGCGTCACCTGCAGCAAGCCATGTCATGTGTTTTATTGTACACACTTAACAGACATTGCCTGAACCCAGTAAAATGATGGGTTGTACCGAATTGAAGGAACTTGTCAATCATGCACACCACACGGGCACACAGCCATAGCTTCGGTAACCCGACGGTGGGTGTGAGGTAATATGATAATTGCCCATGTTTTAAAGCCCCTTGCATTTTCTCTTTTATGGGGATAAACATGAATATTCTATCCTATCCTATGCGACACAAGTCTATAGCCCAGGCACATTTGGTCGATAAAATTGTGCGTCACTTTTTAAGGTTGTTGGAACGAAATCAGACTGTTGTTTAGTCGGTTATGTCCTTGAGCAAGGCATTTAATGGATGTGGTCTACAAGCAATGGATTAATGGGTTGTCCTAAAATGTTAAACATAACTTAATCATAGACCCTGCATTTTTCCACATGGGGTAAACATAAATGTCCTATTGTATAAAATGGGTAAACATTAGTATAATATTGTATAAAATGAATAAACATAAATAACCCACGAAACAAACCTGTTTTCACATGTTCTTGGCCGGGAATAGGAAAAGAGGTGGTTTTTAAATTCCCCCTGTCATCAACAAAGCTAATCTGCTCGCCGTTGGTGGCGTTAGCGAAGTTGTCAGTTCCGTACACGCTGAAGTACACCATGAAATATCCGTTTCCGTATGACAACCGGAAATCGCCGACATTGCGATCCTGCAAGATTTCAGGATATTTTTTAATGGCTGGGTCTTGCACCCATGACTGTTGGGTCCATGAGTTGGTTTCATGTAAAATCAAAGTTGAAGGTGATTAATGGTCCTGGGTTTACAGCTAGAAAAAAATAAAAGGCCCAGAATAAATACAAACAAGTGTGGGACCTGGTTTTGAATCATTGACCATTGTGTCCATGAGTTGATTTTCTGTCTACGCAGCTGCTGTTACTGGTCGTATGTTTGAAGATAGGCGCGAAAATAGTGCAATGTTTTGTAACGAATGCATCATGGGTTTAAAACTAACTTTTACCATTAAGTACACATTGTGTGACCACGTGGTCACAAAATGAATGAGCGTATGTGAGACTTTAGCTTTCCAAATTAATATTTTAAATACAATTGTCACTCACAGGGACTGAAATAGCTGAGTTGAGCAACGTGGTCCAGCGAATACTACGATCTGGACGATATAACCGAAGGTACATCTTTCTCTCAAGTGTATCCGGGGAGTCCACCTTGTAAAATAAATATATTAAAAAGGCAGGAAAATTGGATATGAAAAATTGGATATGATTCGGAAACATAACTGCTGTGTTCAACCATATTATATATAAGTTATGATAGAATATTCTTGTTTATGCTACAAATGGGAAAGTTCCAAAGACGTTAGCATAGGATAGGATATTCTTGTTTATACCCTTGATTGGGAAAACAAAGGGAATTAACACACAGGCAATTCAGATCAACTCGAGCCCATTGTCGGGTTACCAGAGCTATTGAATTGTGTTGTATAGAATACACACAATCCTTCAATTTGGTAGAACCCATCAATCCGCTAGGTTCAGGCAATGTCCGTTAAATGTCTTGCCCAAGGACACACACTACCTAGCGACCAGTTTCGAACCTGAAACCTTTCGGTTGAAAGGCGTCGCACTAAACCACAAGAACGATGTTATCACACAGACAATCATCAGATTACCCTGTGCTCAGTGTCTGAAGACAAGAGTTATTGCAGTGGGTTGTGTATTATCAAGAGGTTTCTTTAATTTTATTACAACCAGTTATTCTATTGTTTGTACCAAATACACATGATTATACTTGGATCCTTTGAATACAGAACAAGTTATCCTATTCACCGTGAAAGAACTTTGCGATACTGTGTAAACACCATTTTTATACAGAATCTATACTCAAATTAATTCGGCTAATCATTCGGCTACATAACCATTCTATTAAAGAAACTTACGAACAAAGAGACAGCAAAACTTTGATCATGGAAACCGAATATTCCACCCACTAAAGCAGACCGGCCCTCGACTCTGGTCGTCACGACGTCGAATATTTCGTTTAAGTGGTCAAGAAACAACACGTGACCCAGACCATTACCGTCTGAGAATCCAACCAATGAAAAGTTTGTGGTGATTGTCTAAGAACAAGAACGCGTGTTGTACATATGTAGCTATGTGTCAATTTTTAAATATAATTAAACACAATGGTACTTACCTGATAATACGTCCTTGGCGAAATTTCACACTTCTCGTTAGTGCACCAACTGTCAATTTTTCCCTCCATTGTAAGGTTGCGGGGAAGAGGTATTTCCTTCATATTTATCGAAACCTCCATGTTAGAATACGTGTGGTTTTGGGTTGTTCCGGTAGCCATCATTCCTCCACTATGTTCGACCATCTTCAATCTGACAGTCACTGCATCCATAGCTGGAAGTCCTGTAATAATGGCGACAACAGCTGTGTAAGATAAAATATTGATGTGGTAATATCAAATAGTAAACACACGACATCCGTAAAACGGGTTGTTGGTTGTCCCATATACACATAAACATGAAAGCCTGAAGATTTCAACTTACATCTAGCTTGTTTTCATCTTGTGGATGTGAGCCAATACACTTGGTGCAATCCAATACAGACAGGGCGAACAAAGTTATAATCATAAAAAATACTGGGAAAACTACAGTGTTAACCAACAATTTTATTACATGCTATACGCATGTTTATTTAAGTAGGCAGGTCCTCGTTTATTTTTTAATCCAGAAATGGATGAGTCCCAGTTAACAAACAAAACTTGTTTTCCATTTTAATTAGAAAGTATATATTCTTGTAGGACTTGTGCATGTCTAGATTATGTTATAATTTATGACAGTTAAAATCAAATTATAAGAGTTTTGATATTTGCATATAGGCCTAGAAACTGATTGAGACTCCCTAAGTTACGATTAGCAATTTTGCAAAAAAAAACACTTAGAAAAGAGAGAAAATGGGCGTTCTTTTTTAATTCTAGTACATTTTCAGTAATTGATAGACCTCTGCTCATCTAAATTATATTAGTTAACATCAGTCAAAGTTTTAACTCGATTCGGCTGTTCCGTCGTATAAAGCGATATAGGCAGAAGGATCGCGGATTTTAAGAGAATTTTCGTTCCAGGGGATTTACCTAAATCGTTTGTAGGTAGGTGAGTTCCCACATGTTATTCTTGAAATTCTATTTTTCTTTGTATTAGTTTAAAATTTGTAAATATTTTTTAAGCGTAATAATATTACATTATAATATTTATTTCGAGAATTTACAAGAGTAAATTGGGTTAACTTTATGCTTGTATTAAAAGTTTAGAGTTTGTTATTGATACACACATCCATGTACAACTGACAGAATGCGAGTATTGTCTCAACTTTATCCGTGTTGTAACTATTCTCGTTACAGGGAAAGAGTACCTGATGTCCAACCTTGTTTAAATAAAACGATAAAGTGAGTAATGTATTATCGCTTACCTCGTATGGTCGGTTCAAAGTACCCAGGGATATCGGGTGCACTTAAATGCCGGTAATCGAGATCTTCGTCGCACAATTTCAACCAAACTTCGCATTTGTCATCATCGACGTACAGCAAACCGTTCTCATCAGAAGTGGTGAAATAAAGTGGCGAGCCATCTATTCCCGTAGCAATGGCCTATAGTATAGTATAAATTTGATTCACTTAATAGCTTCTAACGTGGAACTTTTCCCTTCTCTAGCAGTCATGCTGTTTTGAAGGATAATTTATAGAAGGAAATCTGTATATATTTCTATCCCTAGTGCTAAGCTTAAAAATTAACTTTAGAATCAAAGCATAACCCTTCTTTAAATGCATTTCTGCCTTTCCTTTCTTCATATTCTGTCCCAGATTTCGCCCAATTTTCAAAACAATTCAACCAAAAAAGTCGGTTTAGACACATCACTTTTTAAATGCGGTTGTGTGGCCAAATGATTTAACGCGGCCGATACATACACCGAATAAAATACAAAAAAAACGGCTTTATCTATAACAAGGGTTCGAAACCAAGCAATGTAAAAAATATTTTTTTTTATCGGACAAAGTTTTAACCTCGCAACATTACTAACACTGTCTTTTTGTCGAATTTGGTTTTTACAACTGACACGCTAACAATTCGGCCACACAACCGATGGACGTAAACATAACCTTATACCTTGCATGAAGTTCTGATGTTACAACTGCTCACAGCGGAAGTGAAATTCGTATCTACGTCATCCACTATAAACGGCGACTGATTCGAACTTGGATCTACTATCGCGTGCTCAAACTGCTTGTACCTGCATCCACCTAAAAAAGGTGGTTATCAAACTTATATATATCGTTTGTTCCTAATTAATTTTGTTTAGACGTTATAGTTTTTATGCTTGAAGGTTTGGCGACCGCTATATTTATTTAATTACATCCTTTTTTAAATGAGGTGTTTAACTACTATTAATTTTGCCATATTTTTCTGTTCCTTTGTCGTGATTTGATTCGATCGCCATTTTTTAATACTGGGCCAAAAAATAAATACATTAAACTAAATAAAACAGTAAAAATGGTACAGTGAGGTAACGATTAAGTCACATGAGTATAGATTAAGTCATGTAGTTTAAACAATTTTTAGTATATATGGTTCTGTTTTACGATAAGATATTTAATTTTTTATCATTTAATGTGGGATATTGAGACGTCGTATGGATTGGGTTCGATCAGTCTTTAAAGAAAACATCTTAATTTTAAATTGGCTGAAGTGGTCTGGCCATGGAGAGTTTCAATAGTTTTGTTTTTATTATTGAATATTCCACTTGGGTTATTTAATAGGTATGTTTATAGAGGTTTAACCCAAAAACAAAAACAACTCTTACCTTGAAGTGCTAAACATGGATTCATCAAAACACAAAGCAATGCTACAGCGAACAATGTCATTTCGTGCCGCTTTCTCATTTATAACCTCACCCTGTTCCTTACCCCCTAAAATATCCTTGAATATTACAACAGTTATAACACTTGGTATAAATTTATAACTAAAAGAAGAACATTGGCCCGCCTTTACGTGATGTACTAAGAATACTCGTTCATACAAGAGGTCATGTGAACAAACCATTGTCGTTATGCCATCTTGTCGCTTCCTTTAACTATTAATGTATATTGTTTTTGTATCCTAATTAAGAGGCAAATAAATATACCCAGGCTATGGACGAAGCAAGCTTTTCGTTAGTTTAACAGCGTGGAATACTACAGGGGTTATATGTTGCTGCACCTTACTTTCTAGTTTAAACCATCAGGAAGGTCTACTATTGTCTGATGCGCAGAAATGTCTGTACCCCACCCTCCGGTCAAAGTGGGTATCATTAACGCTATCAATGTCCTGTAACCTTAACCGGTAGCAAAATTTTCTTCGCAAACTTGTTTTGCTAGAACCTCATAATGGCTGTTATTATTTTATGTGGACGGTGTGACGAAATACAGCACGCGACCTGAACACATACAATCTGTCCGTCACCAGTAAGCAAACTGCAGTAATGTACTGATGTAGAATAAACACGCACGTAGTTATTTGGGAGCGCGATTTTGAAAGCCACCGATCCTTTAGTTATATGACGGGTTGTATATAAACAGATTAATTGCCTCATCTTGTAGATTATATCTTTAGAAAACAATGGAAATTACGTGTCGGGCGGTGCGCACGACCGCCAAATGAGGAATTAAACGGTCGGTCGAACGACTGCCGCTGGCGAGTTTCTGCTCATTTTGGTTCGTTATTTAAACTGGTGATTTATATAGTGGCGTGTTAAAGTGTGATTTACTATAATTTGTATTCAAAGCATGCCTTCGCCAGCAACGATATTTTCTTAACCGGTCGTGCGGTTTGCAGATCAGGGTTTTTGGTCCATCCACTCACGGATTTGAAATTTCGTAAACATGGTTCCTCTTCTTAAGATGGCTTTGTGGTGAGCTGTTTGCTGACCTTAGAATTTAGCTGCACAGATTGGTTATGATCCTAAAACCTGCAAGGTTACGATATTTAAACTTTGTCCCCGTGGGTTATTTGGTATGCGTGCTTTACCGGGCGAGGAGAATTTTTTTTTTCTATTTCAGTAATGCAAATCAGTCTTATGAAAACGGCTATCAAAATCCACTTCTATAAATTAGATATTTGAACTGCTGTATTTTTCGTTTGTTTTTTTACTTCCTTTTTACATGGCTGTTCTATTCCTATTTAATGTAATTAAACAGCAAAAATTACTCCGTAAATTGCTACAAATCCTCTTCGATACAAACTTGGTCTTACCTACACACTGAAATACCACCAGCAACCAGACTTTGAGCATGAGATAATCGTCCGCGTGATACAACCTTTGTTGTACCATACACGGGAATAAAGATGAGTATTCTGTCTTCGCCGACCGGTAACCCACAGCTACTAGAAATCAATTACAAAGGAAGAAACAACGTGAATTTCTTTATTTGATCAAGAAATTGAAAATGGAAGCGCCGTCATTGAGCAAAGTAAAAAAAAAAACAAAAAACAAAAAGCGATTTATATGATAAGAACAGAATACAGAATAAAAAGTTAACCGAGGAATTGCAAAGCGCCGTATTATGAGATTATGTCCATACACTCAAATTTGAATCAAGCACTTTAAGAACTTATAGATGGCTCGATAGAACTGTGGCCAATTATTTTGTTTTCACGCGACGAAAATTAACAGAAGACAGATATTGCACTACAGAAGTAACAATGCTTTTAGTATGTCTGAACAAGCGCCGATCAAAAAAAACGAGAGAAAACAAAAAAAGGCAAATGTACTCTCTCGTTTTTTTTAAGTGAGTATAAAACGAAGGGCGAACGAAAAATGCTAAAAGCTACAGTATACGCGATAATTGAAATTGAATAAAACTGATTGTTTTGGTTAGACTAACGTTCCAGCCTGGCCTTCGCTATTTCCCGACCAGAGAAGGTCTTCCGCCGAGGCTGATAGTTGGTGGTGTTTCATCCGTCGCCCGGTGTACTGCTGTTCGTAGGTCGGTTCGTTCCTGTACACAGGATGCACAGGTCGATTGCGAGGTTCATGACCTTCTTGTAATCGCCCAAGCGTGGCAGGATGGCTAGGTGGCGCTAAAGTGGGCGCGGAGTTTTTCCAAGCTTCCGATTTTGACCTGGATATTCGAGTTGTTTTTTTTTTATATTTTTTACTAGAATTTCAAAATAGGCCGTATATTCGTATTAAAATTGGGTTGGATTCACTGAATTGTGTGAGTAAAACTAAAGATATTGTAAAAGGTTCGATAGAAAACGGAAAAGGATAAAAATAAAAAATAGGCATCTTTTATTTTTTAGTTAAACTCAAAGGTCCTAGCGACAAATTATTTAAACCGAGTGGGTTAATGTGTTGAACTCAAATGAATCTACATTAATCAGCAATCTGCTATAGTTAAATAACTCAGCTCCTAGTATTTTGACGATTTCCGTGATGCGTATATACTTTAGGTTTAATTGTCGTGAATGGGAAAACGCAATGTTTTTTAGATTTATCTCGCCAATATGCAAGAGAGCGTTATCACACGGGCAATGGTTTGATTACCCCACGTACACTTTTAAGTTACCGGAGCTATTGCAGTGTGTTGTGTATAATTTACACGTTCCTTCAGTTTTAGTAGAATCCATTAATCCATCGGGTCCAGGCAATGATGCTAGTGACCAGTTATAAACATACAACCCTTCCACTAAACGGTGACGTACTGAACCACCAAGTGTTCTGAGAGACACATGACCCTTGTGTGCGGTCGAATGGCCGATTGGTCAAAGCGACCGAAAGCATATAGTAAGTTTATACAAACACACATATCACCCTATACATAAACGGGTGAGCTAATCAAAGGTTCGAAACCTAGCCCGGTAATACGAACACACATATGACCCGCTTGTTACTAGACCATAAAAAAAACACGAGTACCCGATCATAACACAGCTGGGACCACAAATGCACTGGTAAAGCCATGAATGGATACCATCACATGACTGATCTATACAGTTGGAGAAATGCAAACAAGAAATGACATAAGAAGTGGTAAAGGTAGGCAGAGAAGAAGAATATCCAATTGCGTCAAGGGCCAACTACCTGCTGTGTAGCTTGGTTGGGGCCATGGGTGCACTCATCCGCTGTTTGGGTGACCGGCGAGCCCCCGAGGTGGGTGTGGTTGGGGCGGAAGTGGGGTTCGAATAATCACTCGCTTGGAGACCAAGTAGGGAGTTTCTAAGCAATTGTTTGTAATAATTGGAATCTAAGTTATCAACCAACTGAGTTTTATAATTCTCGTTGTTTTAGTCGGTTTCCATAACCTGTTGCCTAACGATTGTAATTTTGATGGTTTTTTTCGTTTTCTTCACTTTTTAAAATAGTTAAAAAACCTATTTAAGCCAAAGGAGAGGTAATGCGTGTTAACTGAACTACGCTTATCTAGAGTTTAGCCCTAGTGGGTTGACTATACGGCCCTTTATCAGTTACATAGTGCCATATTGGTTACTTTTAAAGGACGTCCTACTTTGTGCTATACGAAACTAGGAAGGTATCGAGTACACGGAACAAATATACCTCCTCACTCGGTGCACGGCTCCAAAATCAAGTTGATATGGGGATTTCCCATCCACAGTTTTCGACTTACTACGAGATTTTCCGGCACGTGGCAGAGTGCCGGAATGAACCTGTATAGTAGGGACCGTTTTTACTGGAGTTTTCGGGACTTGAAAGGCTGTTTCACTGTGTCGCGGTTTGGTGCGGTTATCGTTCTTTTGAACCGTAGGAGGGTCTTGCATGTCTTCAAACTTTGCCCGTGTGTTGCTGACTGATACACGGCTGGTAGGACCGGCAGTGGATTTCGATTCCGCTGTAGCTTGTCGAGAGCGACTATTCGCGCGTTTCGGTCGCGGCGGCGCTTGCGGGTGTTCATCGTTCGGTTTTCTTGTATCCGAACGACCCCTCGTTTTGCTGGGGTTTTGCACAGGTGGCTTTGAATCGCGTCTATGTCTCGCGTTTCTTTCCGACTCATTGTTACTAAGTTTGTGAGGTGCGAGCGATGGTTTGATTCTACTCTTAAAGCTTGCAGTGTGGATTATGATCGAATTCTTCTTTTTCGTTTCCGGCAATTGGGTCGGAGAAGTCAGCAAATCGTCGGCGCTCGAGCTGCGTACGTACGACGGCTGTCGCTTGATGGTGCTATTAAATCGCTCTTCAAGATCGCTCTCGTCCGAAGAATTAAAGAACATGATCGGGGCGTCGCGTCGCTGGGGTAGGGGGGTGCTCGGAGCGCTCTTGGTGACAGTGAACACGCTAACAGGATGGCCTTCAGGGCTCTTTGTTAGTGACTGGATCACCACCGTCTCTTCGTCCTCGGCGTTGGAGGTATCAGCGTCGGCGCGCTGAAATCTAAGTGGACGAGGACTTTACCTCATGCGGTGAATTCAGATGTGAGTCCAGCGGATTGAATAGTGCCATTCGCATGCACGAAGAAGCGGTTATAAAGGGGTCGTTGCAAGGAAAGAACACGGGCACCAAGACGATTCAAGAAGATTTCAATAAGCAAAGAACAAAACAAGCGATTAATATTGGAAAGAGAAGAATATCCTGCCCCAGCATTAGACCTGCATATCATGCACACAAAGAGGATTACAGAAAGAGTTTACAACAAGCTGTTAGGTCGATCGTGAAGTGACTAAATTCATTCAACGGGAAAACGGTCACCAAGGCGGAGTTGGTTAGTTTGGTTATTGTGTTTTTTAATTATTATTTTGGAGGCAGGGTTAGGTGGAAAACGCCTTTTGTAAGATCGTGCATGTGACGATTTTAAAGACCTTTTTTAATATCGTGCATACATACGAAGCACCTAGATTGTTATACAGGAGTGGTAGTTGTGTCAGACTTACCTCGTGTCGTTCGAATCAGCTTGCGGGGAATTATTTCCGTTGCTCTGTACCGTCTTGGTTTCCAGCAGAGTCGGGTCGGACATCATGCGGTGTGGAATCTGCCGTCCGCTAGACGGCGCTGCGGAGACCGAGAAATGTCGCGGATCGTAATACTGGCGGATGCGTGGCGCGCGCAAGGGAGCTTGGGCGTCGGGCGGGTGAACGTAATCGAGCGGGTCGGTATGAGTTTCGTGCATGGTGTAATGGTTAAGTAGGATTCGCTGTTTCATCTCATCTTCATGCCGGGTTGTAGGATGGATGGTGTTATAATATTGCTGCTCCCCGGGCGCTGGTAAGTAGGTTATTACGTGAGTCGCATGCCATGTTAATGTACGTGCAGTTAGGATAACGATGTAGTACAAATGCAGTGTAATTTTATTTTATCGGGTCTGGATTCGAAACCAGGACCCAAAGCTACATAATTTAGTTTGTTTTTACAAGGAGAACAATGCATTTCCATAAAACATCAGACATGCATTATTCCAGCACATATGTTAAAATTATGCTGTTACATTAAATCTTTCTTAATGACAGGTATGGATGCACAATATCAATCATAGGCGAATTTAAATAACATATTCATATTAGATGCAAGTTTTATACACTTTAATGGTTAATGGTATCATCAATAATTATAAGAATAAAATTTCACCATGGCCGCTTTATGCACTGTTATGTTCTTAAAAAAGACATTTTTTGAGCGTTTTATTCCAGTAGGTACAAATAAGTCATTTATAACTGAAGTAATCAAATAAACAACACACTACAATTGCAACAGCAAATCAACTGTAGTAATCTGACAATTACCACGTTATAACCTTATAAACACTTAATGTCTATCCTTGGTCATACACAAAACAAACAGGACTATCCGATTAACTAAAGGCTCAAATAGTCAGGAGAAAGCATTTTAGGGTGGCAGATACCATAAGTCTTTACGTTTAAATACTGATGATTCAATATTAGTGCTAGCCAACAAACAAGTTACCTTGTAGAGGTTTGGTATGTGGAGGGGGTGCGGGTGGGGGTTTGTGAAGAAAGATATTCGTCCTCCCCTTCGGCATTAATAACTGCTTCTGGTAATCTGACCAAGATTTCTGCATCTGTTGAGGCTTCTGTGGATGGTTGGTTACCACAATAAAATAGCCATCATAAAATGAAGTAGAAGCCTTTTTTGCAGTTGAAAGAAAATAATGGCAAGCAATAAAATTTCTTAATTTTCTTAATTTAGGAAGTTTCTATTTTTCTATTTTTTAGGAAGTTTCTAAGTATTTCTTTTTTTCACTGATCATTTTTAATCAAAATTAAGTATTTCTATTTTGTCATTTTCCGCTTGATAGTTGCTAATTACCTGTCGATTCTCGTCATTTCTCTTCTGAGCGATGTATTGTTCCCGAATCCGTTTCTGGGTTTCGTTTGTGCTGGAGGATGATCTCTTGGTGGCGATGTGGTCCTTCAGCATCAGTTGGATGTCCTGGAAGAGTATTTAGCATCAGTAAGATATATGATAAATCTCGAGAAGTTTGCATCCTCCTTGAGAAGGACTGAATAAACCTCCTGGAGGGGGAGGAGGAGTTTGCTCTTACTGGGGGAGGGGGAATAGGAGTTTGCTCCTCCTGGAGGGAGGAAAGAGGAGTTTTCTCCTCTTAGAGGAGGAAAGGAGTTTAGGCAAATTTGGCTGAACTCATGCGGCTCTTTCACATAGTATTAAAAACTATTTGATTTAGCATCAGCTAAGGTCCTGGCACAGGAGTTTGCATGAACAAGATGTTATGACAACTTTTGAATCAATAAGAATATGCCAATGCATGTTTAGTCTAATATGTTTTACCACCAACACCAAGACAATGTACTTATCAGTCTGAACCGAGTGGTTTATTAGGTCGATCTAATATTTTAAAAATGTTCTAATTATTATGAATACACAATTCAGTAAAACGACTGTGGTGATACGGTAATATGACGATTGCCGGTAATCCGATGATGCGAGACACAATAATCTGATGATTGACCATATTATAACACTACCCCTTGCGCTTTTGCTATTTCAACTCACCTCTTTTTTGTATTGCGCGTTTGCACTTTCCACCACACTTGCCCTGCTGCCGTACTCATGGAGTGGGGGAACCCAGCCCATCCCTATATCCTGGTACACCTCGTTGTTCAGTATGTCCCGCTGTGCAGTCGTCATTCCCGGCTCCATGTGTGTGTGCTGGGGGGGGGGAAGAGGTCAATAGACAGTGAAATGAGGGGTAAACTTCTGGCGTTTTAAGATTCGAAACGGTGTTTGTTAACTGGTTCGTTAAAGGACTGTGGTTCTTTCTTAGTGTTTTTATGGACTGAAACTGGTGGTTCTTAAATGGTGGTTTTATGGACTATAAATGGTGGTATTAATTGACGTTTTAAAATACTGGAAAATGATGGTTCTTAATTGTTGTCGTAAAGCACTGGAAATGGTGAATCTTAAATGATGTTTTTATGGACTAAAAATGGAGATTTTTAATTATTGTCTAAGGGGGCGAGACAATGGTAGTTAAACTTAATTAGTGTGAATTGCGGCACTTGAAAATGTGGTTGTAAAAAGAAATTCTAGGCCGAATCAGTACAATTGAATGTGCCTTGATGGAATGTTTCATTAAACGTTTTGAGCAAATAGTTCACATGAGTGCTCATGAATAACAACTCTTGTCTGCTTTCCTTGAGTGTGTGTATGTTTCGTTTCTCACTCTAATGGTTTTAATATCCTTGTATTAATATCAAGTATATTGGGAATGGGAAGACATGTGTATATATTGAGTAAACACATATAAACGCCAATGTTGATTTTTCCATCTAGTGTGATACAAATGACATATTCGTCCAATATTTGATATTTAAAAGCCAACAGTGTAAAGTGTACCCTTTCGCCCAGGCCGAAACTTATCAGTTTTGGTTTGTGATTTTTCCCACTTACAGGCATGTTAAAAACTAATAACACTGGATTAAAATGTAAAGGGAAAAATGGCGCAGTGATTTTTCTTCTAACACAAGATATGACACTACCATAGATGTGAGTCTACTAGTACAAGTAATTTCTATTATTTCTCATTAAATTCAAATCAAGATATCAATTAACATACCTGCTGTTGTTGATACGCTGCATGCTGATTCAGCAAATACTGTTGGTAGCTTGGGATATGTACAGCTTGCAGGTATTCATTGTTTGCGTGGTTGGCTGGTATAATCCGTACATTATCCACTGGGTATCGCGCGTGCATCGTCGAGTAGTTACTTGGTTGGTTATTCCTCGCAATGTTGGCAGTGTGTTGGGGGTATAAGTTCTCAGCAGGGGTCGGTTGGGGGTGTCCCATCCCCGCCGCCGTTGTCTGATGACTGGAGGGGGTTGCAAGCGATAAGTGACCCGAGCTCCTTGTCAAATACATCCTAATATTGAGGTTCGTGTCGAACATGGCGGGTTGCAGGCCGGGGCCACTTTGACCCTTTTCCCCCGCATTCGCTGGTGAGGTTCTCTCACCCAATTGGGTAGGGTAATTCCCTGTTAAATCATGCCCTTTGTTGGCACCTTTCGCTCTCGAAAATTGGTTTTTATTCCCGGTTTTTCGGTTGGTCAGGAGGACATGGTGGGATGGGGATTCGGTGAAACTTGAGCTTCTCTTCCGGAAGTGATCGGTGCTTGGAGGAGAAAGCTCTTGGATCTTTGGGAGGTTGTCAATCCGCCGCTCGTCCTTAAACTTTATATCAGCATCCATTGAATTCGAGCGGACCGGGTTGCTTTTGATTGACAGCTCAGACAGAGCACTGTCGCTGACCTGCAAAGGTTAAGCATGAAATCTTTTCTTTTCAGTTTATATTATTAAGTCATATGAAGCAGAATGTTAAATTATTGGTGAGTGGGGTGTAATTTGGAACATAAGGTTGCAGTTTTCATTCTTGTGACACCGGCAGGGGTACACGTTAGTATTCTAACCAATCTACTGAGGCACAGAGAAGTATTCCAACCTATCCTACCCTGAATGTTGTCTTTGCAGTAATTATATTGCGTGTAAAGCAAGAATCACCCAGTTATGACCATGTGGAAACAGGTAAGCTAATGAGAAAAATGATAGGATGAGAATAGTACAAATACTATTTCTACAATTACTGTACATCACAATTCACATTATGTGTTATAATGATACATTGCAAGCAAAACAATTTTATATCGCAGTGTTTGGAATGTTGATTAAACAAATCATTCAAAAATAGAACAAGGTGTCATCCTAAAATTTTTAAAAATGGAATAAGGTGTCATACTAAAATGTCTTAAAATG
Source organism: Ciona savignyi (assembly GCA_000149265.1). Lineage (NCBI taxonomy): Eukaryota > Metazoa > Chordata > Ascidiacea > Phlebobranchia > Cionidae > Ciona > Ciona savignyi. The sequence continues at coordinate 690,597 of CH002564.1, read as the reverse complement.
GAATGGAAAGTCACACACACAATAAGACATTTACTTACTTAAAATGGAATAAGGTGTCACCGAAAAATGCCTTAATATGTTCTTTCCCCACACAATAACACAGCTACTTACATCGCGTTTCAGCTTGGTGGGATCAAACGCAGCATCTCTGGATGAGGATCGACGGAGGTTGTGGTTGTTCTGGTTGCTATTGGCGCTGGATGAATGAAGACTTTCTGAGCTCGGGGGTTTCTGTTTCAAACCGGGTTTGGTGGGGACTCTAGAGGGGTCAGCGTGGTTCGATTTCCTTTGCTGAAGATAAGATAGTTTTGTTATAATTGGAATTCAATTTATGGTTACAAGTGGAATTGTATGGCTGCGATGGTGATAGGAAAATTATGGACTAATATAAAACATAAAAGTGCTGATTTCATTTTAAATCATTTGATTGAAATTACAAAGTACATTGTCCCCTGTGTGTTCATGGTGGCATACTGGGTCCAGTAATCTTGCTTTAAAGCCTGATGAATCCTAGAGTCCATACAAAAACTGCCCCCCCCCCACCCCCGCACGCACTCACTTGTAAAGATGGGTCATCGGGGTTGGTCCCGCTGCTCCGGCTCGTAGTAGACCCGGTTTCAATGCTGTCGTCCAGCGAAGATTCTCCCCAACCCCGTGTTGGTTTCACCCTGTATAACAAGTGAGTTGGGAACATTATAAAAATAACTTGATTCGAAAATTAGAATGCTCAATATATGAAAAATCTGTAATCATCAATTAATCACAATATGTATTCTTATGTCAATTTATATCAAAATCTATAAATATGTATCAAAATCTTCATTTTCCTTTTTTTCAAAATCGTAATCAAAATATCAAAATTATTTTTAAAAAGGTATTTTCAGAGCTGTAACTGTAATCTTACAATGGCTGCTGCCAAAAGGAAACAGACCATTTGTTCTTGTGGGACACCCTCAGCAGACCCCCTGCTGAGATCTTTTACCCTCAGCACACTGCCAACAAGCGAATAACCATCATACCTTATCGGTTCCCATTTATTTCGAATCCAGTTTCTTATTGGGATGTTTGGATCTTTGGAGTCTAAGGAACTTCTGGAAACGGAGTGTTGTCCGTGGTTGGTCTCGTGGTGGTTGTTTTGTGCTTTCTCGGGGGTGATGTTGGGGGCTCGTTCGAATGATGGGGGAGGGGTGAGCGATCTGTAGGGGTAGTGAGGGTTACGGCACCATATTTTTGTCCAATCAAGTCAATGTGGCCAAGTCACATAACTCAGCAAATCCACGAAAAAGTCAAGTCGAGTACTTTATATTTTCTAACATTCACACACTTCTTAAAAAAAACTAGTTTTGTAACCCCCAAAATTATATATTAAAAAAATGATTTATTTTGCCACCCCTAAATCGACAGTTGTTTTTCCAAACCATAAACATGACTTATTTTGTAACCCCCTAAAATGACCTAATTCTCACACCCTTAAAAAGGATTTATTTTCCTACCCTATAAAACAGCTGTTGTTCACACCATAAAATGACCCTTTTCCCCACCCTCTACCAGTCAAAATCCTAACCCAAACCATTAATCACCTGTGTACAAGGGATGGTTCGCTGACATCAACCCCCACTGACATCTGCCTCCTCCCCATTATCTCCGAGGCGGGGTGAGAGGGGTAACCCCGGTTGAGGATGGCTGGGGTGCTGTGGGTGGATAGTGCGTCTCCCCCACTGCTGAGCGAGGTATCATCATCCAACAGAATACCTGGTGGTGGGTTGTTCAATTTAGAGTAGGCATATAAAGAGTTTAAAATAAAACTTCATTTTATACACTGCAGTATGCTTAAGGCTGCCATATGAAATTAACCTGGTGGTGCAGGGTTGTTCATTTTTAGGTAGGAATATAAAGAAGTTTAAAATAAAACTTCATTTTATACACTGTATATTCAGGACGGCCATGTTATCCCATATTCTATATCACCCGATAGGAATACACAGGGTTAAAATTACATCTTCGTTTTATTTTACACACTGCACAAAACCCACTGCCCTATTAACTCATTTTCTAAATTTTGTGCTTACTTTAAAGCACTAAGCTGTGCATGAGAAAAATTTTGTCTGCAATTCTAAGAAACGTACTAGTTATATTTGACTTGTGTCTTTGTTTTAATTTGCTTTTAGCCTTTTCATGCAAATTATGTATATTTTTACTATATTTTCGGCTTTGGCATTTGTATATGTGATATATGATTTGACATGAATTGTATGAATATACGTCAGTGCGTGAAGGAAATAAGGAAAACTGCTCACTTAAAGTAAAAAAAAATTCCAACCCTGCCCCCAACACTAATCATAACTTTATTGAAAATAATTAAACCTCCCTTGCGTTTTCTTATTCACATGGATGGAACATAAATATCTCATTCTGCTCTGAAAATCCAACATTCAAACAGAGATAGACACCCCCATAACAATTTATATATTATTTACCATTATCACCACAAAATAATTTTAATCTCTACATTATTTAACCACCTGAACTTAGTGAAATGATAGGTTTTGTTTAAACTGAAGGAATTTATCAGTCATATACAAATGTGACAGCTCTGGTAACCCATTGTAGGGCGCGTCAAAGCGTTAAAACATTTATGTATTTATAAGTTAATCTGATGATTTTCCATGTGTAAACACCACTTGCATTTTTCCAATCCCATTCACATAAATATCCTATCATATAGTGAAAATACATCGCTCAAACAGAGATAGACACCCCCATTTTAATATTACATTATTTACCAATAATACTCCAAAATAATTTCAATTTCGAATAATACTCCAAAATAATTTCAATTTCAAATAATACTCCAAAGAAATTTCAATTTTAAATAATACTCCAAAATAATTTTTAATTTGGAATAACACTCCAAAATAATTTTTAATTTGCAATAATACTCCAAAATAATTTTAATTTGGAATAATACTCCAAAATAATTTCAATTTCGAATAATACTGCAAAATAATTTTAATTTTGACATTATTTTACCCAAAAACAAACAGAAATAGATTTAAGTGAAGACTCACCATCCGAGAAGGAACTTCTTCCTGATTCAGTCCCATCGTTGATACTAATC
>CH002564.1:654665-687379 GCA_000149265.1 Ciona savignyi | reverse complement strand
ATGAGCATTGACGCACGCTCCGATGGTTTCTGTCCGCATCGTTTCCGGAGGACATTGATCTTGTTCTCGACATTCTGGAATCAAGTTGGTAAGTGGGGGCGGGACAACTTTGGGGTAATGTTGCAAAAAGAAAGACACCCTAATAATGCGTGGTTGAGTTAATGTGGGGCTCTGGGGTTAAGGAAATCGCAAACCATTAGTGCTAATTTTAACCCAGCTTTGGGGTTTTGGGGGCCAAGGTAATCATATACCATTTATGCTAACTTCAACCCAGCTTTAGAGAGCTTGAGGGTCAAATAATGCACATGCAAAAACTACTACAACCACGCTATACTAGTAAGAACCAAAAATATGACTAGCTTTTAATATTACAATGAAAATGAATGAAACCACACACTAAGAAATGCAATTCACAAACAACCCCTTGTCAGGTATGAGTTTCCTTTCATTAGTTAAATACAACCTTGTTATAGCACCTATAAACTAGACATAGTTGCAATGCCTGTTCTTGGCTTAGCAAACAAATACAGAGCTTTGGTTTCACGGGTTCAAAGGACAGAAAAAATCTAGTTTGTAATTATTCAGCAATTAAGTATGGTAGACCTTGTACAGCAAAATTACTCACACAAACAATTAAAACATATCAGTCTTTTCATAAATTAAGAGTTCTAGAGCAGTGCTCTGCAACAAGTGTGTGGTGGCAAACTACTGTGTCACAAGACAATGCTAGTTGTGTAGTGGGAAAACAAGAATCTTTTTTTCAATACCGTTTTACCAAATAAAAAGAAATTTAGTTTTTGCAACTTTGAATATTTAGGCTATCAGACACTTCGCAAATGTAATATTAAATGTATATAGCTTGTCAGAAGACCTTTTAGATACTGTTATTAATTTATTTTTAACAGGTTTGACTGCAACGTGCCATCCATTTTAGTAAGTTTCTAAATGTGCCTTGAGTGAAAAAAGGTTGCTGGGCACTGTTCTAGAGTCATATTTTCACTGAACCCTAATAAATCAAATTGGCCAAGAAAAGTTGTGCTTGGCCACTGATTAACATATCACTGAAAATGCTAGTTTAAATTGGCACATATTTGATGAAAAACATGCTTTCGAATAATTATGACTTTGCCGGTACAATCTATATGCCTGCAGGGCATTTGAGTGAACATTGATTTAGACGCAACACATGCCACATATGCAACACACTTGGGAATTGTTTGATGTTAATAAATCGAAGTTATATAAAATACACATTTGAACACAATGATTTATAATTTATCAGCTTAACATGTTAGTCTTGTTTGTCTAGGTTGTATCAATTGCTGTATGTGTCATTAAAAATGACGAAATAAATTGTATATTATGAAAAATAAATTTTTTGTGGTGGAAATATCAACCATAAATGAAAGCTCGGGTATTGGACACAGGCACAGCTGAATTTAAGTCTCTAGCTACCTGTTCTCTAGCTACCCTTATAAAACGTTTACGCTGTGTTTTCTGTTTGTTTTACAGAAATTAGAAAGAAAAGCATATTTATTTTCCCCTTTATTCTGGTACGGTTTGTTCTATTGTTGTGTCAAATGGGTTACCACAGCTGGACAAATACCCAGTGGGGACTAATAAAGTTCTGCATACAATGGCAACTGAAAATCAAACAATATATTTATTTAATAAACACCATGACTTTGTTTACCTCTAAATTATCGTCATTATGTCTTTGTAGACTACATATATGATTTCATGAAATATGCCCGAACATATAAAAATTGTTTTTTTAAATGGAATACACACCTGCGTATTCATAACATCAAATGCATACAACCGAACATTTAAACATTACAACCAACACGGTTTTTACCTGCAACTTTTCCATCGTCTTTTTGTACGACTTAAATCGCTTGGTCCTCGTACGCCCTCTAGTGTTCGGATCAGAAGCGAGTTTTTTCGCTGCGCTCGCGATTTGTGTGAGAAGCTCGAACTCGGTCTCGAGCTGGGTGAGTTCATCCGAGGCGTCGGCAGCTTCCGAGCTGAACCCGGATGAAGATGATGACGCGGCTGTCACTGATGTGGGGAAGTCTTTTTCCTGTTGAGTAACGTGGGGTTTCAGATTGGGTCTAATGGGAATAATGTGGGGTTTAGGATGGGGTGATATGGGAAATCAATTTTTGGGGGTTATCATAGGGTAATAGGGGAAATTCTTTTCCTGCGGGGTAACGTGGGGTTTCAGATTGAGACTAATGGGAATAATGTGGGGTTTAGGATGGGGTTAAATGGAAAATCAATTTTTGGGGGTTATCATAGGGTAATAGGGGAAATCCTTTTTCTGCGGGGTAACATGGGGTTTCAGATTGAGACTAATGTGGATAAGATGGGGTTTAGAATAGAATATTGTACTACATTATGACCAAAAGGAACATATCTAAAAGTGTTAGATTGGGATGGTGGGTGAATTAGAACAGGAGAAGGCACACTTTCTGGATCAGGGGCCAAAATTATTTTAGTTTTAGACTGGCCAGCCAAAACTATTCATGGATCCGCCACTAGCATATTGTTTGTCAATGGAGAATAAAAAAACTTAGAAATAAGGTACATTTGGCCTGCGGACCGTAGTTTGCCCATGTCTGTTTTAGATCAGCCATGTGGGATAAAAAATCTTCGTTTAACAGAAATACTGCGGCAAACACTTAAACAGATGGTTTACCAAGGCTATTGACAGTGGTGTTTGTGCCTTGTTGTTGCTGTAATTTAACCGGCCCAACTGAAATACTTGTTTACCTTGTCAGCAGAGACAATAGGACAACCATAGTTGCCAATTCCAGGGGAGATAGGGGCGGCATGACACCCCTATATAAAAATGCAGGGCGGCATAATATAAAAAAGTTTCCCAATGCCACCGTTTTACCCATTACACAGACTCTTAGATTTAAATGTAAGCTCAGCAAATCTAGTACTAACAGTATAGCATATCGACATGAAATTAATAGTTCTTTTAATTTTTGCTTTATTTAAAACTCTGTTAATTTAAACTATTTAAAACTAAAAAAATGTGATTAAGTATATCAGTTTATCGCCGTCCCACTTTTCATTTATAAACAGAAAAATTCGATATGGAAAGAGACAACTGACAGCCATCGATTTCAGTTGTAAGATTGAAATAAAGAACAACTTCTTTATACAGATTGTGAAAGTAATCACTACATGAAATGGGAAGATACGATTTAATTTAAATGGTTATAAATATTGGATTGCGAGTTTAGATCATTTTGTAAGTAGGCTTACGTTGTGGTTTGCCTTGTTGCGTAGTTTGACCTTGAACTCTGCACCGATTCGCTTTTTTATCTTGGGTTGCTTTTCTCCGGCGTCCATGTATCGAATGTATTCCTGGGGCAACTTGCCGATAAGATCCTGTGTGAATGGAACACTGTTACCCATTAAACAAGAGCAAAAAAGTACAAAAAAGAATAAAAATAACCCACGCCGAATTTAAAAAAGCATCTCGGGTTGAAGAATTATGTCTGGCATGCTTCTAGAGCATTTTCAGCATAAAATTTGTCTTGTTTGTTAGCCTCTGTGTAAGTATTTGCTTTATGAAGTTTATCATTTTAGAGCTAAATAAGAATTTTTAAAAATTAAAAAAAAAGGATAAAAAGTCCAAATTATAATTATAATCACCCAATCAAACTACGATTTATAAGAAAAACAGCAGCTAACAAATCAAAATGTACTGTAAATGGGAAATATTATGTGCTAAGTTTTTCTGTCAAACTAAATGTTACTGATGAGCAAAAACAGTAATGGGAGAAATATTGTGGTCTGTGAATGTAAGATTGATGCTGGGTTTGCACTAATGAAGCAACAAAGCTGTCAGTGAGGCAAATAACCAAATTTTAGAGGTGAAAACTGAAATCCTGGATTTCATTATATACCGGTACTTCATTTTAGTATATGTAATATTTCATTTTTAAATAAAAAATATCCTTTTTAAATGCAGTATTTCATTTAAGTCTCCCATGTCAATGTGAAGTGGCAAGGAGTGGAAATTGCTGAATTTTAAATAATTCGTTTCAGTTAAGTGTAAAGTATTTTTGCTTAATCAGTGGAAACCCAACTTGCGAAATGCTTTGAAAAGTACAAATGTTCAATGCTACACAGCATAATCTCAACCAACCGCTTCTCTGAGGCAAAGCTGCTTCAACTCCTGGACTTTGTCATACAGACGGTCTTCGAGATCGGTTTTGTGAGTCTTCAACGCGTCCAACATTTGACGCTTGGCTGCCCGCATTTCTGGGGTTTCGTCCTTTGAACCTGAAGCACGGAAAGTGTACTTAAGCGTGGTACAAGTACAACAATCATCTCGGGACAAGTATAATTTTCTATTTTTAAAGTAAAAGTATTTTTTTCTTTTCTTAAAAGTAAAAGTATTTTTTCTTTTTTTAAAGTACAATGTTTTTGTGGTTTTTATTTTACAGAAAAATAAAATTGTTTTACAAGTGCAACAATCAATGCGCAGTATTGGCCTTAGTGCACCACATTTAGACAAGGTAAGTGAACTTTTAATCAAAACATGAACTTTTTTGTGATCATTTTAGTTTCACAACTTTTAATGTGTGTGCTTTTCATGGTTCTTTACCACGACTAATGACAAACACGGCTACTTCTACAATTTGTGCTATGAAAATAAAAAGAAGACAATATTTAACAGACAATGGTATTTACACTCTATTTTAACTTGATATGTTTTTTGGTCAAATTTTGTCAAGTTATGATTAATCTCATAACAAGTTATAAGTAATATTTATAATACATTTACAAATGGATGGCTTGGATAACGATTACATACCAGTATACAAGATTTTTTAAGATTTAGGGTTAAAATGTATATGCAAATTACACTGCTTGTTTGACAGCCGATAGCCAAAGTTAAAATGTACAAACGTTGTAATTAAAGGTGTCCTGGAAAATGCTTTAATTCACTATGTGTGCATGTGTTTATGGACATGCGTATATATATGATGACACTTAGGTGTTTATTTTACACATACATACATTTGTACTCAGTAAAGCTCTTTTTTCCTTTTACCACTGTTTTTTTATGTCACTAGAACCAATTATGTGTTCTTTTAATTGTGTTTTTTCAGTTTTTAAAAAGGAGAGAGAAAAACTCCCCTTTAAAAGAGAAAAACATAGACAACGACTAAACCAAACTTAACTATTCCCTAATAGTGGATGCCTAAATGTTTTCGATTGTTAATTTCTCACCTTTTTTGACGGTCACGTCAATGTCTTGTATCTGCTTCCGCGTCATTTCGGGGGTGTCTTTGACCACGTTAATTAAGCTGTTGGCGTTGGCAGTGAGATCGTTGCTTAAGTTTGTGATGCTGTTCACAGTGTGAAGCTTTGTCTGGAAGTATGATGGTTAGGTGCAATAGTGGGGTCGGGTCTACAATAGCGCTGGGTCTAGTCATAAAAGCCTCTTACTCGGTTAAGAGGTATGGATATAAGTAATTTTAACTGTTTTTTTAACATAAAAAAAGCATCCGATTTTGCAATTTTTATTTGTTTTTATTTTTGCAATTTTTTTTATTTGCAAAAAGGGAGTGGCAATAAGACAAATTACAGATAAAAATATGAAAATTTAATCAGGGCTTCATAAAATTGATAACCTAAATCTCAGTAGCATGGGTAACTTCCTGCAAGTAAAACTTTCCTTAATTCTCTGCTTTCCTATCTTCACCATTTTCCAATGCCCTATCAGCCAACATTGCCTTGTAATTGTTAATTATTTACATATATATACATTATACTTTAAATGTATTTGTTCAAAATCGCTTTGCATACAACACGAGATTGAGAATATAATGTAATATGGTTGTGTTGCAATGTGGTTCCATACCACACAGAACTAATTGGCTCATTTGAATCCAAGACACACAGAGAGGTCACAGGTTTATTGATTTTTTAAACATTATCTGACTGTTGTTTATTTAACTTTGGCACAGTTTAGCGCATTGGTTAATGAAGATAAACCATGCCCCGATTAATTTTTATCATTCACCCCATCAAACTATTTTACTGTCTTCACAGATAGGAACACCCCCATATTCCATAATTCACATTCAAATGGAAAATATTTCAAAAATTCCATAAATTTTAGTGCTAATGGTGGAACAAAAAATGTTTTTTTCTTGCTCTTTATATCTATTGCTGAGCAGATTGAAATTCTTGATTTAAAATGATTAATTCTAGAATAATCTTAGAAACTAAATGGTTTTGGTGAGGGCATCCCTATCCATAGAACACCTTGATCATATTTAATGGCAAAAAGTTATGGGTTCATGGGTTAAATGTACAATGTGCACCGCTGGCACCCCTTATACAAATGTTAATTTTTCATGCCTTGCATTCCTGATAAAGTGTTAGTTCTTTTATGCCGGTCACCCCCAATACAAATGTTAAATATTTCATTCATGTCACTCTTATACAACTTTTTATTCTTTCATACTTGGCAACCCTAATACAAAGTTAATTCTTCTTCATATTAATACAAGGATTTAACTTGTAAATCATACTTAAACCAACCAGCAACCCAACTAAAAGAACAATATTACACATATATGTGGGTCTTTAAAATCAAACGTTGTCACAATTCTTCGTGTTGCTATTAAGGTGGACTTATTGGCAAACACATACAGCTAAAAAAAGATAATTACCATATATGTGGGCATTAATATAGTTGGGTGGCATACATTCTGTGCTACATAAGCCACAACAGTTGGATGTAATGACAATGTCCATTGTCCTCCAAAAGAACATACGTGCAACTACATTTTTAGATAATCAAAACATTTGGTTGTATATGTCCAGTCCACACAGCTGCATGCCTTAATTTGTACAGTCAAATGGGTCGTTTAAATTATAGGATAGGATATTAATGTTTCAATCCAGTAAAGGAGATGGGTGTTGTGTCATGATCTTTGCAGTGGGCTGTATACAATTAAAATGTTATAGGCGACGTACACATTAAGTGTTTGCCAATGGATACAACTGACCAGCGAGTGGATGGATATGATGCTATCACCTTTAAGCTGATGGTCAACACTCTTAACCAACTGGTCGATGTTGCAGGACTAAATAACCAGTAAACCATTAAATATAAACCATCAAACCATAACTTAAAAGAAAATATTTTGCTTTTCAAACAAATTTTAAAAAATCGTTAGCCTGGTAAAGTGGCGCACAATCCATATTTTAAAACTCAGCTCATACCAACATGACATTAATATGGGCGGCTCCTTACCTTGTTCTGTTTCCGTTCCAAGTAAAAGTGATGTTGGTCAATTGCCATAATCCAAATCGACTTGATGAGACTCGGAGTGCCATACCAGGCGTGAATTTTAAGGTCCCCGGTTAATTTCCTTTTCGCTTCGACATACAAATGTTCTTTGGTTGTTTGTTGGTGCTTTTCAGTGACTTCGATGGAAAATTTCTTCTCACGAAAATACAAGTTTTCTAACTGTCGCCAGAGAAATGTCTGTAGAGAATACCAGTTATATGAATGCTTATTAAAACAAACTGACACAATTGGTGAAAATGTCTAATCCATTTAAATCTTACAGTAGACCATCAAAAAGTTTAAATTTGGCAATAAAACTATGTACAATTTGTTTTATAGCAATGCGGTACATTATAAGAAATTCATTAACAAACAAAGCATTTAAAATAATTATAATATAAATATTTAAATCTCTACATAGACAAGTCACCTAAGAAAAACACTGAATAAATGTTAAATGCCTAATCAGTTTAATTTACGAAGTAGAAGAGAGCACAAATTGTTTATCCAATATGTATTATATGTATGAAATTAAAAATATTTATATGACAACAACCATGAAAAAAAACTGTAATAATACTCAAACAGAACTAGAAAGATTAATAGCTAATAACACAATACTTTAACATTCTATGTATACATTAATAAAAAAATTACATCATTACAAATTCCTTCTGTTCTGAATTTATATAACACTCACAAGGCTTACAAAATCCAACATTATTACCTATCCTCGCATGGCCACGAACTGAAGATTATGATAAGCCTGTCGTGCTGAGATTAAAACGCTAATAACGGCTGATCAAAACCGGCCAAGAAGTATCATAAACAGCCGTTCGGTTCCAACCACTACGCTGAATGAATAGCTTAACCTACTTACGACCGTCGGGAGAATTACAATGAACGCGTTCCATCTTTTTGTACCGCTGAAATAAAATCCATATTGGAGTCACTATAAAGGGCCAGCACTAACAGGGAGGGAAAGACTGCTGGTCAATAAAATTAGGGAAACTAATTCTAACCCTAGGCCGAATACTAAATCTAACCCCAGAACCAAGTCTATCGCTTTAATCTAATTTTAGTTTGCAATTTCTATATTTAAGACTTTTCTCTGTGTAGGCTTTTCCCTACACGGTGAAATCAGCCAGAGCGAATAGCCAATAATCGAGTGTATCGCACTCGCTGACTTTTCAAATCGTTTTACTAGCGGCGACTATTCGGAGACTGTAATTTACAACCAGCGGTCTTCAGTCTGCGCTATAATTACCATGATATTGTAACGTTCGATATCGGCATAATGACAATTCGCAGGTGCGTTGACTACATCGCGAAGAGTATAATTGCTTCTGCGTATAAAACTGTATAGTGGTCTTGCAACGCATTCAGAGCGTCCCAATGAAAGGAAACCAACAGCAAAACACACAGCGCGAGCGCGTGTTAACTCAAGCTACCATTGCACAAGCAAATCCCCGCTTGTGTAAACACTTACTAGCCGCCCGCTGACACAGGGAGAACGAATATGACCGCACCACTGTCTTGGTTTTCAAGTTTGAAAAATTAACGCTGTAATTGCTGTATAAACTGCTTATTCTATTTAAAAAAATTCCTATTTCATTCTTGTAATGATGAAGCGAAAAATTAGCAAAACTAAAAAGTACAACTCGTTTAATACAGTAGATGTCGTTTGCCCTTTTTAACGTTAAGCATGATCCGTAATTTAACATCCTAATTCATAGTAACCAGTTTAACAGTCCTTTAACCAACTTCGTTCATTAGCGCTGCCTTTTCTACCCTCTGCCACTTTTATTTAGCGTACACCGTGACCGCTCTTTATTCAAACGGAAAGGGAATAAAAACAAAACAACATCTACAACCTGTTTACCCTGTGTTTCTTCGTTAATCTAACTATTTTCTTCAAGGCGTAGACGTAGAAACTAGGATTACACTGAACTGCTCGCACAAGACCGTGTGTATTAAATCAAGGCGCATGTTATGACATCATCGCACTAACTTGACCCGTTCTTTCTATTCCGAGATGTGAAGTTTATGACAACCTAAGGGCATTACCGGCAAACGTGGGCGGTAGGACGCTAACTTTACAGAGAAAATGTAACCAAAGAAGTCTTCGTTACAAAAACCTCCTGTTTAAAATATGACGTTGTGTCTACTATTTTTAAATTTTCCGCCGAAATTCAGAATACTTTATAGATAAAATTGCTATAGTAAATTACTATAGTAACGACGCAAATGTTTACTAATAATACTCGGGTAAATAAAGCCCCATTGTAAATGAATGCCTCGTTTTGCGCCTTATTCTCAGTTTAGCGTGTTTTATTGGACAATCGCCATTTGAGCTATCATAATATGAAGCCGATTTCAGTGAAAAGCGAGGACGCCATATAAACGAAAACCACGGGGTTCGAGAGTCTGGGAAAAGACATTTATAATCATTAAAAAAAATATTAAATATAACATATACTTGGGTTTGTAAGTTGGTAAGAGCAAAAAAACAGACTTCTGTTTTTGCTCATATTGGTAGGTAAGTAAGTATGATTTACGAAAATCATACTCCAAACGAAGTAAAGCATATACCGTTAAGCCTTTATTTGAGCGACACGTCCCTTTAATTATCAACCCTTTCCCTACAGTGGCGCTCTATTAGAGTTGGCGTTTAAATGGATATTTTACGGCATTTCGCTCATCTTCAAACTTTTGTTTTGAGCGGCAATCAAAGCATAAAACCACATCGTGTACTTTGGTTCGCGACGTAATCGAATTCCCCGGGTTTTTAAACCTTCTTTCAACATTTGTTCTAAATCCTGACCTCTGGAAGCATCGAGTATATCCCTAATCGATGGCGAGAGATTCAGTTAATTTAATAACTTACTATGTCCTGTCAATCAAGAAGGAAAAGTCAGCCAGGTTTACGGACTTTTTTTTAAGCATAAGACAAAATAAAAATGCGATCTAATAATTGTAGTTTAACGTAATTTTTTAATTTAGGCCACAAAACCATGTATTTGTACCAAGGTTTAGCGACTTTCTTTGAGAGCAAATTCAGCATTTTGGTTGCTGTCGTGTCGGAAATTTTAAAGACAAAATCTGCAACACCAAATCTACGAACTATTGACAAATTTTCTGTCCAGTTTACATTTTGGCTGTAAGAAATACTGTATGTCGGTCAAGCTGTCCTGTCAATTGTCGGTTCATTTCGGCACAGATGGAATTTAATTATTTAGTTAATCATGTCAATGCAGTCCAAGGCGACGTTATATAATTATGTCAATTTATAAGCAGCCGGATTATACGATTATCCAGTGTCGCATTTTACCAACAAGAAGTTTTTTCGGGAAACAATATATTAACAGTACACTATTAAACGGCAATTAATCGTTTAGAATTATTTCAATATGGTCCATACTTGTTATTATGCAACGTGGTGTGCTTTATTACGCCACAATTAAATTAATACATCACAATAAACTGAAGATTTGACATTCTGTGTCCAAGACAAACTCGTTTTGAACTCGATTTGACTAAACCTGAGTTTTAAGGAAGTCGGAACGGCGTGAACCCGACTATGCCGATGTTTACAACACAGCTGCCTGTTTAAAGCACTCAACTTCGGGCTTGAGCAAATATACGGGACTGTACTTTCTAAGTACCGATTCGAAGACGAACAAATCATGAAAAACTAAAATATTAATACAAGTCGAATACCTAACCTCGTACTTAGCTAATACGTAAAGGTGCACGTACCAAGACTAGATTTTATGCATAATTCATCTAGTGAAAAGCAAATAACAGTCGGGCATTGAAAATAGAACTGTAAGTTTTACAATCACGGTCAGGTTATATTACATAGTTCATAATATATATACAGCAAAAGTGCTTACCTTGACTGGGTTCGCTTTGTCTTGAATTTCAAATTGAAGTATTCCTTTATGGCTTAATCCTATCCACCAAGTTACGCCGGACTTATCCTACAATGTAATCAAAATGTAAGTTTCCTCGTATCTTCAAGGGCGTGTTTGATGTAAACGTGCCAGAAGAAGGTAATAAAGGTGAATGGACGGTACGAGAGGTATAACCTCGAGCATTTACACACAGTACTGGTTAACCATTAACCTGGTGTAGCAGTTAGGAAATGAGAATAAAACGGAACGCACGCTAATTAGGAAATGCTGAGCGCTTTATACAGGCTCGGTTTACCGCTATTTTCCAGAGCTTAGGATGGCAATTAAAATGTTAACACACAATCCAGCTGTTTTTTCTGCATTTTGGAATATAATCAAAAAGAAAAACACGCTACGGTTGCTATATTGTCGTTGTATTTATATCCATGAGATGATAATAGGATAACTTATCTTATCCTGGATAAGGGTGGGGTAGAATGTTTTTTTACATCGCAGTGGGTAAAAAAAGGCGCGGATACCCTTTACCCATAAATATTTTGGGTAAGAAACAATTGCTAGCTTTACTGAGTTCGCGGACACAGCACGACAACTTGGGACAATAACACAGTCCCTAACAACAGTTTGTTTACACGCATATTTGAGTAAGAAAGGGAAAGAAGTTTTCCCGCCGTTTCTGTAAATTGGCGAGGCTTATACCGTCGCCATACCTTGCATCCAACCAACAATAAACTCCCAATTACGAACTTACAACCCCAAAATAGCATAACACATAAATTGTCACATAATAAAACGTCTTAGTATCGGAGTTCCAAATAAAACGATACTTAATGCCCGTATCAGCTTATGTTAACTCTATTCAACCTTTCGTTGTATAAAAGTGGGTATATTAAGCCACAGTTTTTTAACGCAATGCAAAAGCGTTCGTCCTAATGAAATGGGATGCCTCGCTTTAAACAAAAACCGGCGGGGAATAATAGAAACTTATCATTTTAATAGGCAATACAGCGACACAATATGGGGCGATACGGGATGCTTATCAGGAAGCTATATAACAAAGGGTTTCCTGAATAACGAAACGTCAAATTTGCGTGAAATTTCGCTCGGATAATATTTGATGTATGTAAAGCCTTATTTTCTAAAGTTTGTATTAATTTTGTAAGTTTATTGGTGATTCTGAATTTAAAATAAGCATAATTTTGTATACAGTTTAATGGATCGCTGACCTATATGCAATGACTAACTTACGCAACTGTCTGTGTGGATACATGGAAGCTTAGAAGTAATCGCTAGATATTCTCTACATTTTGTTTGCGTGACAATCAAGTTGTGAAAAAAAAACAGTTTAATAAACTAAACTCATACTAAGTCGTGTCTTAATCTGTCGACGCCCTGTTAAGGATTTGATATGTCTTCTAAAACAGATTCGTTTAACTATAGACACACTAAAACTTGTGGGTTTAACGAGTACATGCATTTTTACAGCAATACTATCCGCTCTGAAGCATACAAACTTATTCCGTGCTAAAATCAACGAAAATAGATAGATTAGACAGTTCTTTTTTGTTCTTATTACATTAGCCGACTAGAATGCACTGTGTTTATAAACCTTGGGTAGAAACTTATGACGAACTGTTCTATGAATATGTCACGCAAAAGGCGAGTAAGTGCGGGCACGTACACGAGCGTTATCAATGCAAGACACCGAATAATATACGAGCGGGGTTCGGCAACTACGTCTGGGGGGCAACACTCAAAGGAGGGAAGGAGGGGAGTAACGAAACTGCTCACTACAACTGTGGAAACTGAATATAACCAGACATTTAACACTAATTTTAACTTTAAAAATATACAAAAAAGGAAGATAGGAAATGAGGTAAACTGCTTACTAAATCAATAAAAACTAATTCTCACCCAACCTTAGACACAAATGTCAACACCTGAAGTAACCATGAACACCTGCTCTAACCCTCTAACTTGGTTGTGCTGTGTAGTTTCCCTATTTTCTACTTTCCCCTTTCCTCCTTTTAGTTTTCGCCGACGTCTGGCCCTACGACGCCGATGTTGAAGATATAGGAAATCGCTCGTGCGTGTATTTGCTCATCTTCGTCACGCGTGGATGGGCAAGGCGATACCATTCCACTCACGCGATGCGACGAAGATTGGTTGTTCTGCACCTTACAAATAACGTTCAATGCGTTTTTTCAGTTCAGATCGTAAAATGTTTCCTTTTTGGCTACCAGCATGGGATTTCGAACAAATTTATAGGGGAAAAGGGCGGTAGATCAAAAGCCGTCGAATCGCATAGATATTAGAAATGAACGAATTGATACTAAAATATTGGATAAAATGTTTGATTCCATTCCAAACTGCGATATACAGTCTATTTACGAATATGGCACCAAGAATCGGTGTGTAAGAATACGTTACGTTGCATTTCCTATACCAAACATTAAACTGAGTGTGCTGTGGTATTAAATTTCCCGGCTTAACATTAAATACGTAAGAATATATTCGTAGTACTTAATCTACAGAAATCTTCTGCCTTGTCTAATGCCCATATACTCAGCTGAACTCAGTTTCGCGACCATTCGTAGTCGATAGAATTAAATACATTTTTACTAAACTTTATTTTACGAGCTCCGTTTCTATAAACCTTCAGTTTATCGTTTTCGTGTTTCGATTGTGTGTCCGTATTTGCTGTAATGATATGCCTGATTAAAATATAAACTGCAGAATTAATGGATGTTTTCTTTTCTGTTGAGGCAATGATTATAGGTTGGCGGTCACATCTGCCATTTACATCTGTTTTATTTCTTTCAACCTTTCACATGACTTCCTACAGTGGGCAATAAACACCAAGGAACGATAGGAAATGGAGACTAAAACAACCCTTACAACCATTAACTGTAACCCCAGCACTAACACAAAATCCTTAACTGAAACGCCAGCCATAACTCTATATCCCTTAACTGAAACCCAAGTAAAAACACTATGGTTACGTGAGCAGTTTCCCTTCCGTTTCTTCTTTTAGTTTTTCACATTCTGGACACCTGTTTACACATAGCATTGACGTAGCTTGTATGTAAATACTCATGTTTTTACAATTGCTGACTGCCTAGTTAAACATGTCACCCGATGCGACATTACACGGGGATAACGACTGCAGTGTCTGTTTCTCGGTAAAACATAAGTCGCCTTTTACGCCAGTTGTACGAGATACCACAAAGAGAACGGCGCGAAGAGTTACCTGGCGGCAATTTTATCCTTCCGTGCTAGCAAGTGGCGGAAATCTGTGGGTTTGGCCGCTTTGTTTTGCGCTAGACTGCCGTCTGTGTCTGTCATGAACAGTAGAGCATCGTGAGAGCTACTTACGCGTTCTTGTATTGTCTTCATGAATTGATTAGAGACCTAATCTAGCGCAGGTCTAGTTTTGGATTGATTTTTTTACTCAACGAAATTTGCAGATTTTAGTTGGATTTTGTATTGACTTTAAAATATTAAATTATTTATTGCGTCTTTTGCATACTTACTACAATATTCTAATAACTGGTAATTATTTACCGTAAACCAAAGCCATCAAAAGGCAAAATAAGAATGTCGTAATAAAACTGGCTACTCCTGTTTATTATTGTGTTGGGCAAACTTAAGGCAGTGGTGGAACAAAAAAGGAGGAAAATAGAGAATCTGCACACTTATATGACGATTAGAGGGTTGAATTTAGTGTAAGGGTTGGGGGTTGCGTTACGGTTTGTTCTGGACAATAAAGAATCGTGTTGACGTCGCCTTTTAGCCGAAAGGTCGTAGAGTCAAAACCCAAAGAAGTAATTAGCGGTTTGTTGAACAATAAATAACCGGTGGAAAATCTGTAGCTAAAGTAATCAACCGCAGCCCAAACTCCCCACCCTGCTCCTGGGGAAAACTAAGAGGAAAAGATGGAAGAGGAAAGTAGGGAAACTGCACAACAAAATGAAGCTTATGACATTTAGGAGTGGTGTTTGGGCTGAGGTTAAATTTAGGGTTAGTTTTGGGTTTAAGATTAGTGTTTGGGCAGAATGTCGATCCTCCGATCTTTCCCTCCATTAAGTGTTGTCGTTATAACAAGCGTACACGGCAGATTACCGCACGACCACAACGAGGTTACGGCAGTTACTACAGTGTGTTGTATATGGAGTTTATTCAATAGTTTTTGTGTAAACAATTCATTGATTTGGTTCACGCGGCGTTTACGCATAAGGAGTTCATGAACTTTAACTTTGCAACACCGAAACGTGGTGCTAGTTACGTGCAATTTTAATACAAAATCAAATTTCGGTACTTCCACTAAAATAAAAAAAATTCCGCATTTTCAAATGAAATGAAAAACTTAATCAAATATTCAAATTAAGGTCGTTTTAATGCGGAGATGATTGGAATTTTAAAATTTTATGATAGGCGAGATTTTAAATTGACGCGGATAAGTTGAACGCTAGAGAACTTACTTTTACTTTGTAGTAGTGGATTCCATACGCTGGTAGTGCTTCTATCGTGGTGAGGTAACTTTAAAAATTTGGTATAGAATTCGTAAAGGTAGTTTTTATATGAGCGCAATCCTGGATTTTTTTTTCATATCCACACCACTCCCCGCGTATAGTAGGTTATATACAGAATATTCATAATTTATCTTTGTAAATTGAAAAACGCAATGGCTCTATTACTGATTACTTTGCGCCAGTTGTCAGGTTACCAAAGCTGTTGCAATGTCTTGTGTATTATTGAAGAAGTTCTTTCAGTTTGAGTAGATTCCACTAAACCACTGGGTTCAGGCGATGGCGGATAAGTTCCTTGCGCAAGGACACAACCGACAAGCTGGCGCCCAATTTCGAACAATTAATTGAAAGGTAACGCACTAAACCACCAAGCTATTCGACAGGGTTGTTAAGTTAAAAATCTCCCCTTAAAACTTTTCATCGCCAGATGCAATACATTACACAGCGCAAAATAATATACTACAACGTGGTTGCAAATTTACCTTATTATTGCTTTTCCTTTGGTGCACCCTTTTAATCCTTTATAAAGTTCCAAAACAGCTTTCTCACTAAAGAAGAAAAGCGGATGTTAATTACACCGGTGTAGCGTCTACATGCGTGACTCAGGCCATATCGTTACGTCGTAAATTTGTATTACACATATAACACACGGAAAACGAATTAACAAAACAGGATGTAAATACAAGGGAAAGTTGGGAAAGTACAGCCTTCATGCACTGTTTTCTTTCCGTCGTGATTCGTACTAAACCAATGTCGAGCTATAGCATTCCGAAAAACGTCAAAACTGGAAGCTAGCTAGTCGATTGTGTCCTTGGGTAGGGCACTGAACGGACAATACCTGAACTCTGATGTGGAATGAGGGGTTCTACCAAATTAAAGGAACATCTGAACCATAAACGACACATTGCAATAGCTCCGGTAACCCGACGGTGGGCGCAAGGTGATTTGACGATTGTCCATGTTTTAACGACCCTTGGTTTGTCCATTTACGAGAATAAACATGAATATCCCATTCTTTCCTATCGTATTTGGCTTAGTATGTAGTAGGTTATCACATTTGAATAAGAAATTAAAATGCCAAGCAAATCATGGCAATAAAAAAAACTTTGGTTCGTTATTTCAGTTTCAAACATTTCGTTTAGCAGATTTTGAATTATGCTTAAACTAAATTATATAGTTCTGGTTGTGGCGCTTTACAAACAAACCTTTAAGTTGAATGAATTATTGAAGTGGGCAACAAGATTAAAATCGAGACATTGGCTTATAAACTTCAGTGACAAATTACAGCACCGCTACGTTCTTATCAAAGCTCTTGGTCTGTCTTGCATTAAATTATTTGTTGTATTTTTCAATTGTTTGATTTTTACATGTTTTTATGGTGCTAAATAAATTAAATTGAGTAACCCGGGCTCGTTGCAGAAAACTATTTTTTACAGATCATTTAAAACGGATCTATATAAATATTACGCCGTAGTATTCAACAGTACGCACTGAAACTTTCGTTTCAGAACAAGTTTAAGATTTGACAGTAATATAACGCAATACATACCATTTCTCTGTGGGTAAATCGCGAAGTGCTTTATTTGGAAGTACGGGAGCTTTCTTTAATTGAGACAAGGCAGTATCGTCGCTGCAATTTGTAAAAGATTAAAGTTGTGGATAAATTTACACCATTTGCACCGGGAATTTTTTATATTTATTAACATAGATGAACGACAAATTATATCTGTGGAATGATGTATTAAAATAGGGGTGGGCAACTTCTCTAGTCGACGGGCTAGATGTGGGAAAATGAAGTCCGTGGTGGGCCGGATTATTACATAAATATTATTTAATATCTTAATTGCAGGGTATGGTTAGATACAGTCTGCGGACTGATCAAAATCCCTTCACGGGCCAGACCCGGCCAGCGGGCCGTATGTTACCAATGCCTGTATTAAAACCACTTACTCGACGTAGTCTCCACAGGTTGTCTGTAAAACAAAACGGGAGCTTTAAACCTTTTTTTTAATTTCTGTAACAGTAATTAAACAATTAATATTTCAGCGACAGAAAAGAGAGGGCTTAAAAAGGGGTTTATTCTAATGGCTTTAAGCATATTGCTGAGGATACAAATTGTTACAAATGTTATATTTTTATTCAGTAGAATATAAAAATAGCTTGATAAAGCATAGTAATCAGGCTTTAAAGTTTACCAGGCTAAATTTCGAAACCCTGATGGCGGTATAGGCATATAATACAACAACACAATATGCGTTATATGCATCAAACGCGTTAACCATGTGGCCACACGGCCGTGTCATTCTATTAATACAACAACATAAACCAACTTGACCCCTTATCCCCACCAAGCGACTGAGATAAAAATAAATCGCTCGCCTGTCATAACGACAACGTGTGAAGGTCGTTAACTACTACGTCACTTCACTTACGTCACTTTGCTTACCTGTAATGCGTATGCGGCCAAACGAAATGCGGTGTCATTATCGACTTCAAGTTGACCCTACAGTACAAATGACAGTTTTAAAATCATTACTGCATAGGTGTTAAGCAAACGGCACTGGAGATATTTTTGGAGTTTTTGTCGTACCCTTTCATTTATAACCAAGATTTCAGTCCACAGTCGCATTATTCCCCAATTTTCTTAATTTGTTAACATCAACATTTTTTTTTTGAATTCTTTTTTTGGAGTGCTGCGACATTTTAGAATTCTGCTGCCTATCAACAACTAATAAGTAATAACCAACATAGGCATGGTCAGTCTTTGTAAATAACAGAAAAAATTCTGCTATTGCAGCATTATTTTCACTCCGTGGGGCGATAATCAACGGGCAATATCGTTGGATAAAGGTCTTAGATACGCAGATCCCTTAAGCACAGCCATTGTACAATGGATAGATAAGGAACCAAGTAAATAATGACCTTGTACACGAGTGATTTCACGTGGAGAAAATAGAGTTCGGTGGTGGTGACATATTTCAGAAGCTTTACGCTTTCGACGAAGAATCTGGAGGAAAAGAAGTAAAAAATTTCGCTTAGGTTTGGCGGTCGCGTCCACTATATTTATTTAATTATATAGTTTTTTTAAATGACGTGTTTTAACAACTGTTTGTTTTGCAGTCTTTTCCTGTTTCTGTGCCATGATTTGATTCGTTCGACATTTTTTAATACTGGTGCAAAAAAATATAATTAACTAAAATAAAAGGTTTATAACTTAAAGTGGTAAAAGGTGGGTTTAAAACAAACAGGTATTGTTGTACGTGCAATCGTTAACATACAGGTGAAATTAAGCAAGTTGTCGGATCTATTTTTCCAAAGGGAATGTTCATTTTATATCTATTGAATGTTCATATTATATCTATGTGAATGGGAAAACGCAATGGCAATTATCGTTATCACATTATCAATTGTCAGATTTCCGTCGAGTTACCGGAGATATTACAGCATGTTGAACCGGGGCATGATCGAGATATTCTTTTGTTTTTCGTATACTACACATTAAGCCACCGAGTTCCGGCGATGTGCGATAAGTGACTTGCCCAAGGACACAACCATCTCGCTTGCTTATAATATGACGTTATTTGGATTTTAAACCGATTTAACTTCTCCGGCGAGCTGGGCCAGGTTTAGGATCAAATCAGGTACCTGTAAGGCTAATAAAGCCAACGCAAAACTTAATAAAACACTCACTTTACGGCGAAGAGCAGATCAATTCGGGACGTGGATTTTTTTAGAACATATTGATCCAAAACGCGTTTGTCATTTTGCAACCAGGAATAGTGTCCTCTGGCATGAAAACAAGTGATTAGAATCGAGTTTTGAGGTAACTATAAAATGTTAGAAAAGGGGGAAAAAGTGTTTAATGTTATTTAAAAAAGTGAAAAAACAATGTTAAAAACGAACTACATCGTTAAATAAGTAAAATAAATAACAGACTAATCTCAGCCCATATGAGACTCGGAGCCTCGATTTAGTGAACATTTTTTTTTCTTTTTAACTTTGGGCAGTTTCATGCGCGGATATAAACACTCACCCCTCGCTTTTGTAGGCGATTCCAAAATACTCCTTTTCCCGTAGCTTAAAGTGGTCGGCGACAATGTCCAATAAATCTCGGCCAAGTAGCTTCGGCTGTGGACGTTACGATAGTTACTTTAAATAGATTTCCACTACAAATAGTAAGCGACTAGAAAAATCGCTTAGAAAAGTCGAAAATGACGAGGTCGGACATTGCCAACGTAACAAACCAATTGTGACTCACGATTGACGAATACAGGATTTTACCAGACTATGACTCGTCATAAGGCGTTTGCTACTTCACTTCAACGCCGTGACAATATCAACAAGCCTTGAGCAAGTGACGAATTTGCGTAAAGGCTATATACCAAATGGCGGGGTTTTTATTCTTGTAACGAAATTAAATAACGCGCTTTTCTGGTGAGTTGTGCTTATTCCGAGTTTATTTTTACTAATTAACCCCGTTTGAGTAGGGTAGAGGAAAAAGGAGGTAAACCTCGCGACTTGAACTTGTTGGGGACGCACTCTGCAATAATTAAGGACCTTTTCCCTCTGACGTGCGCAGATTCCCCACAAAAGAAAGCTGGAAAGAGAAAAGTAACTTCACCTGCACATTCAGCTCCAGTTTCCTTTCATTGGGAAGGTATATGCAACATTTTCTAGCGTCGGCCATTGCTTGGCTTGATGGTGCTTGGTAACTCGAAACTCGAGGTTGTCAATTCCCACAGCCGCATGCTACTTGGGCTTCAAGTAATTCGGCTCTCAGTTTTAAAACCGTGTAACTCTTTGCTTCTTACGGTGTGTTTTCTTTGCTTGTGATGTAGCTGTGTAGCATTAGACGCGAGTTTCACACCTATAAGCCGAATAATTTCGCAGCGTATCCTGTAATAAAATAAGCTCTCAGATATAAAAGTTGTAAGTTTTATCCAAATAAATCTTTTTTTCTCTTAAATGTTGACGTGTTCAATAACACCGACACTGCTAACGAGCATTAAAGCTAAACTGTCGTCTCGGGTAGTATATTACCAGTTTTGTACCTTATCACATTTTACCGTTTTTTTTTACTTTTCATTACTAATAGTGTATGTCCCGTTTCTACCGTATTATTTTTTAGGTTTTACCGTTCTTTATTTTTCATTTCTAAACTTACTACTTGCCTCTTTAGTTTGCTTGGTAGTAGATATTTAGTTTCTACTTTATTACGTTTTGCAGTTCTCTACTTTTCATTCCTAAGTCTATGTCTAGCTTCTGCCATATTGCGTTATACCCTTTTCTACTTTTTGTTTCTAAACTTACTCCCTGCCTCTTAGCGTCTTTACTGGACTGACGAACTACAAAAACGAACCAACTAAAACACGGAACCAAGAATTATAAACTTTTGAATAGTTGCGAGATAAGACATCGACGGGCGATAATCAACTTAGGCGGAAAGTCACAATGAAAAGTGTTCGCTGACAAAAGAAATCTCGAAAGCACTCGACGACGCACGCTAACGAAAAAGGTTCGAATTTAGAACTCAGATTTAATTAATTAGCAGCCGGAATACTGTTGAACTGACTGACCTTAATTCGGCGGTCGGAGAATTCTAGAAACAATGCATAGCAGTGAACGAATCTAGTATAATGCATTCCATATATTAAGCATGTAAACGCTATCATATCAATCTATTATCCTATATCGTTACCAGTTATCGACTACTGTACGAATTCTTTGTTTGTATACACTCTTCAGGAAATCTATTATTAATCACTGCTCCAAAACAACTTATATCCAGTGCGATCGGTCTTTAAAGAATTAATGCAACCAACAGCAACTTACAGCAACTATACGGTTATGATGTTTCATTGTCAGGGAAAGTTCGCGTGAACAAACTAGCCGACAATCAATAGGTTGTTTGATTTCTCCTGCCCGACGTACTTTGCGCTATTCTTACTCAGGGTAAACACAAATTGATGATTAACAGCAAATACTTTTCATGTCTTTGCGCAACTGTCTAACCAGTTAGGACAACGTTAAAGTAAAGTCTGTCCTGATTACGAACATGAAAATTTCGTACATTTTTGTGGTATGTGCCGCCTTGTATATTCTGTATTGTACCACCAAAAAAAGGCTATTAAAACCAAAGCAAAAACGTTGTGATTTATTAATCCTATATCAAAATTACTAACTAACAAGCCAAATAACATAAAAAACACCTCAATAAATTCAAATTGTAGGATAGTGAACATTACGCACTAAACGCGACGTCTATAAACGGCAGTCTAACCTTCGCGTTTGGAATTGTTTTTCACTGAGGCATACCTTTAATACAATAACCACCGAAGGTCGGACAATGGGCGTGTATTGGTGTACAGTATATTAAATTCTCATCGGAGTGCATTGTACTTTGCTCTAATGCCTATGTTTATACAACGCGAAAAGGAGGAAAGTTGAACAATAAGTAATCAAGGAAACTTTGTAGTTAGTGTGATTAACCCCAGCCCAAACTTTCCACCCTCAAATCTAGGGAAAACTAAAAGGAGGTTATGAGGGAAGAGGGGAAACTACACACTAAAATAAAGATGATGCCGTTATAGTTAAAGTGTTAGGAATGGGGATGGGGTTAGTTCTGGGGTTAAGATTACTGTTTAAACCTGGGTTAGAATTTCCAAAGTTTTAGTATATTAGGTTAAGGAGTCTGCAAGATAGATAGAAATCCAACATAAAGCTGAATAGAAATGGATTATTTTTATTAGGAATTTGAAGCATGGGGTAGTGGACTGTGTGTCTACTGTAAAGTGCCATTAATTTAGGTTCTTATAATTAATATCAGTATTAAGTGTTAAAATAAAGCATTTTTTTTAAATCTTTTGTTTTGGGGTGTTGTTCTTTTGTTAATCCAATGGGATAAACCAACATAAAACAAAAATTATCTTGTCGGTAATTACCAGTGGCTACCTGAATAGCTGCTTTTGTATTATGGATCCATATAATTTCTATTAGAACATATATATTTATCTATCACAACATAGAAATTACTAACCAGACGCACTGAAATAATTGTCCATTAGTGTAAATTTAAGGTTGATACAATTCCACATATGATTTAACATTGTCTTAAAAAATTAGAATGCGCAATTGTGTCGCTTACCGACTTGTATTTAAAAAACTAGTTTCGGTTTTATTAATATTGTCAGTTGTATATTTTATGTTGTTGTACAAAGAATTGTAAAGCGAAACTGTTTTTTTGAATACACATTGAAGATACACAACATGACATTTCTGATAGTTTTACAGACAATGTTAATTATATACATCAAAACACAATTCTAGTACTAAGCAAGTGAAGTAGGCTATCCAAGAAAAGGAACATTTAAAATGATTATCCAAATTAAGAAAATCTACAGTTTGAGAATTTCATCTGTGAATTTTAATTAATCTGAAAAGGCTTAGCTGATCTAAATGCAATTGATGTACATGTACTCCTTTATGGACATTATGGTCAATATGGTGTATTACCATTTTGATATATGGTGCACTAAAATCACATAATCTTGACTTCATTGCTGTATATACAAATACTAGAGCGAAGGAAATAAAATGCAACAGTGGGTGATACAAATGTCTATACTGGTAAATGCTTTAAACAGCAGCTGATTGCCTTTATGAATATGTTTAACTAAAATCTTTAAAAATCAAAATCCCTTAAAATGGATATTGCTTTGTAGTAAAGTTTTATTCATTTTTATGATAGGATATTCATATTTATCACCGTGAGTGGGAAAACCAATTATCTTGCGCCCACCATCGGGTTACCGAAGCTAGTAGAACCCAATAATTCATTGGGTTCAGGCAATTTCGGTTAAGTGCTTTGCCCAAGGACAATCGACTCGCCAGAGACCAGTTTTGAAGCTGCAACCCTATGGCTGAAAGGCAATGCACTAAACCACCAGACTAATCGGTCGGATAAACTTGCTGCAAGAACAAATAGCAGCAGTGACACAAAAATAGGAAAACATGACAAAATGAAGAGTAGTTAAAACACTTCAACAAAAAATAAAATTATTTGAAATATATAGCGGATACAGTATCCAAATCCAGGCAAAATAACAACACAAAACTTTTTTTATTTTAGATAACATAAATTAATCAACATCAAATATCAATTGTACAGTTTATGGGCTAGTGACTAATTCTGTTTGGTAGGCCTATGGTTTATATACCTACATATTAGTTACCCAGGTAAATACTAATAAACCGCGAGTTAACTGTTCTGTTATGCACATTTTAAACAACACAAAATAAAACATTTTTTATGATCAATAGACGGCTTGACTAATCGAATAGAGCTCAGTAGTACTTCCCTTTGCAATTAGTGTATGTCACTACAATGCCTGATATACTATACAACATGAGGGTATATACGGTGTAGTAGACCAGTACCATACCATCAATTTTTATTTTAAATATCCTATTTGAATGACCATGTCATAAGATTGGTAAAGACTAGTTTTTATTTGAAAAACTGAAATAACACATATGTGATTAGAGTATTCTCCATATTTTAGAATCATGAATTTATACCAACCACCACACATTCAGCATTTAGATATGTACAGATATGCACCAATTTAGTGAGAGTTTGTCAAGTTAACCTTAAACTTGTCATCAGAATTAATCACTTCCCAACAGGATCTTATACAAGTAACGTCACCAAATACTAAGGAAATGCAACCATAAAGTTGTAACGCAAAATAATAACACAATATATCCTATCTTAGGTGTATTTTTTTGCTATTTTATACTCTGACAAAGGAGAAAAAATGTACTAACTAACTTATTAAATGGCTTCTAGTGACATTCTCGGCATAATCATAAAGTTGCTTTTTTGTCATAAGACTAATGTCTTTATAATATTAAGTTATATTTTAGAAACAAATCCGCAGCTATAAGATATATGTTACAGCATAAGAACAGTGTTGTCGGAGCTACGAACTGTTTTTCGCTTTTGAGTCCTAAATAAAATTGGGAGACTAGATACTATATTTTATGTATTAGTATCCTTTTTACAATTATTTGTTTGGTATTTAAAAGGTTGTACATTAAGCATTTAAAAATGCCTCAATTTTTTGACTAAGAACATTAACATGCCATTGATTAATCAGTTTAACCTAAATATGAGACGTTTAAGATTATTTAAAAAGCCTAATGGTATATGGTATATAAGTGGACAACCATTGGCATTAAAGATTAAACTGTCTGTGGTACTAGTAATATACAAACCTTTTCTTCAATACACGCCTTTTCTTATTTGGTTTAATAACAAAAGAGCACAACACTAAACGTAGGAAAACTGCTCATTAAAACAATGGAAAATAATACTTACACTCGCCTAAACACTAATCTTAACCCCAGAACTAACCTTAACTGTAATCCGGACTAACATTTACCCTAAAGTCCTAATCTTCATTCTACTGTGCAGTTTTCCTTTTTCACTCTTTTGCTTCTAAGCAGAGTTGTAGTTAGCTGAAGTACTGTAGTTAGCTCTTTACAATGCTACGTAGCTGATGTTTAATCTAAAAATCCACATCACTGATAATCTTATAACGACAAGACTTGAGCTTGTGTTCGATAACAACACGGGTAAATCTACTTTACTAAGAAACGAATTCTTCAGACAACGAATATAAACAATATCCCACGAACGGTCGCTGGCTCCAACTGTTCGTACAAAGTTAATGCTCTCTATCTCCATAAGCCGAAATAACAGTGTAAAATCCTTCTTCAGTAGATGGCGCTATAAGATAAATATTTCAAAATTAATTATGCAGTTTTTTGATTACTTTTAAATTGGATTGTCTGTTATGATAAAATCAAACTATAGGCATTGCACTCATGTAAGATGGAATTGAATAATCATGTTTATCCCGTAAAATGTAAAATCCAAGGGGCATTATCACAATGGTAATTGACAAATTACGCCGTGAAAACGTACAGAATGTCCCCAAAAGAGTAACCGCCAGGATACCGGAAAAAATGCAGTTTAAGGTACACGATTGAAATGTATTTTTAATTTCAGTAAAATGAGTCTACTGGGTTTGGACGATATCCGATAAGTGCCTTATGTTTTTGACCTGGTTTAGTTTTGAACCTATAATAGGTTCGTTGCTAATACCGTTTTTGGATATATTATGGTAAGTGTATCGGTCGTCATTAACCGTTTAAATACATGGCCCTAAATAAGTGCCTTAAATGACCCAAGCGATCAGCTAGCGACTATTTTCGCACCAGAAACCCAACGGCCAAACGGCGGCACACTATCATATAAAACGATTCAGTCGGACCAATGTGGGCCTGTCTGACGATTATTGTCAAACATTTAGTATATCCTATCTATACAACTTCCGATTTTAAATTTTCGTTTAAAGTTCCCTACATGGTCACATCATAAACTTTAAAACGAAATAGAATATATTCTTGTTTATCCCCTTCTATGAAGAAAACCAAATCACCTCGCGTTTAGTAGAACCCATTAACCCGCAGGGTTTAGGCAATGTCCGTTAAGCGCCTATTGCCCGAGGACACTACCGACTAGCTAGCGACCAGACAAATTTTACACCCAAAATTGTCAGTCTGTAATGAAAACGATCTCTTATTAAACGAGGCATACACAGGTGCTCCAAAGGGACATGTCCCAACAAAAGTATACTTGTCTAAAGCCCCCAAAAAAAACGTTACCAAATGTTAAAAATGAGGCAATGTCTTTTGTAATTTAGAAAAATAGCTTACTTATTTAAATGTGCTGACCGACGGTCTTATACCACACGTTACAACCTATTAACATAGAGGTCTTAAATTAAATAGCGCAACGATATCGCAACACCGGATGCACGATTTTCGAGTTTCGTTTCTTATAAGAGATAGGTCTAACGGGTGAGGTATTGCGTTTTTCGATTTTCCTATGATCATATCACGAAAAAAATAATTGACGTTATGCAACCTTTACAGAACAAAAACAATTTTCAAGAAAGAAAGCCTTAAGGTTGGTTTAACTTTTTTGTTGTCTGGTTATTAATGGCGTTAATCCCCAATTGTGTATTGTATACTGTACTGGTGTAGATATCATTTTTCTGTTTTTTCAAAGCTAGGTTTCAAACCCATACGATACGCTCTTCGCTAAGACCCTTTTTTGGAAAACGGCGTATGAATCAGTAGAGTTAATCCTTCGAACGCACGACTGTTCTAAAATTACTTTATGCAGATGAACAAGTCAGTCATTATTTTGCTCGCGCTCTTGCTGTTTGTGAAGAATGAAGTCGCCGACGCTGGAAGACGTAGATGGGTGTGGGGAAGCTACGAGCAGCAGCAACAACAGATTCGAGGCAAAATATACTTTACATTTTGTAGATTCACCTAAACTATATTTACAGACCTCTATGCTGGGAAAATGTAACATTAGTCGGTTCTGCCAAGTCACAATTGGGGTATCAGTTAATGATTAGTTTGCTTTCGGTTAAATTGTTTTAAAAAAATCGTCTACTCTAAAATGTAATTTTTGAATTTGTTCGGTCAAATAAGCTGCTCTAGAAAATGTAGATTAAAAGTTAGCAAAACCAAGTATAAATGGAAAAAAACAACCAAACTTATAAATTTATCAGCACAGTACCGAAAACTCTATATTTTTACCAAACTTACTTGAAGGGTTAACAAAACTGGTTAACAGAGGAAAAACAACCAAAGTTTACGCTTTAATTCATTAACCCTTAGACCACGACGGTTACATATTTGTAACCTAGAAGTGTCCCCGAAAAAAATGCACAATTCAGTCGTTTCTTGGGGGATTTTTCTAGTTTATATATTTTTGGAAAGCATTTGAATAGATCTTTCGAAATAACGCATAAAAACATAACCTTTATATTTAAAATTTTTGAGTAATATTGCTCCAAACATTTTTCTTAACAATTTTTGTATCTAGTTTAACTTTTAGGTAAACAATCGCTTTTTTGTGTTCTGGGGAGTTAAAACTGTTACACTAGTTGCTGTGAGAATAAAACTAGCAGTAGCCATCTTTGTTTTCGCTTTTACCAGTCATTTTCGATATTTCAACAATATATGTATACATATGTTAATATGACTTTCGCTAATTACTATTGATATTTATTCATTTTTTCGTCTTTGTTTTGTTTGTTGTTCCATTATTATATGATATTCAAAAGAAATATGGCAACTTCGCGGTAGTTTACAGCTGATCAGGCTGCCAGCATGAACGAGGCCGACAGTGATTCTGGTGATGAAATGCCATATTTGTCAGTCATGTGTGACGTCATCACGCTTAGTTGACGTCATCAAAAAATAAACGACGTAACTTTGTAGGAAATTTCATTTTGAACAACTTTGTAATACATTACTATCTTCTACAAGCTACCAGTAACGAGTAATTAGAGTATGAAGTGTTAATTATGACGTCATTACAAATTCTACGACGTCATCAAAAAAAATAAAAATACCAATTTGTAGAAAATTATCTACTGGACAACTTTGTAATAGATTATTTTTACCTAAGTCCAACAGTATTCGCAGCAAACAAGGTCAAAGCAACCTTACTCAAAAGTGCCAAAAACGGCAAAAGTTCCGTCGTGGTGAAAGGGTTAATATCACAGTACAGAAAAATCTGTATTTTTATTAAACTTTGAAATTTTGTTTAATTTTTAGAAATGTTGGCAGATGAAGAAGCAGAAGCGAAAGAAAACTTAAAAATGCATAAATAAATAAAAACCATAAATGTACACTTTGTTTTAGGTTAGGCTATTATACCAAACATAATAACACTAGTTTAAACCTGATGTGAACAAATATATACAAATATATTGAAATATCACACGGCGACATTCTCGTTGATGCTGTGTATAATACAATAACCGAGCAGGAATACACAGCATACTATATTGTGTAATCAGGATTCAATCTGACGGAAACCAGTCACTGCATTAGTATAGTCGATGGTGCGGTTTCTATAAACAGGACATATTAAATGCGAAGCCTGGTATTAACAGGAGAAGCAAATTTTGTAAACCCTTATCGTGCATGAATCGGGAAGTTATTACGCACTAACTTCTAATAACTTCCTTTTAGAACTTTCTAGAAGAACACGGTTTTGTCTCCTCGTAATACACATATTCTAAATTTTGTTTATTGAGCTTGCATGGTCTTGAAACTCAAAAAAACAAAAAATGTGACCATAAAAAGTTTTCCATCATGTCTCCATCTCGTACTTTTAAAAATACTTTTGTTTCTAGCATAGTTAAAGTTACAAAACAATCATTAGAACACAATTTGAAGTGTTCACTGCTAATGAACTGCTAAAAACAATTTGTTTTTTGACCGTTTTCTTGACGCAAGGTCTGTTTAAATAAATTTTTCGTCAGGTGGCGCAGTCGGTTATTGCTTTTCTTGTTTACATGTCCAAAACTGTATATACAAATACTATGGTAATGCAATGCATGCACAGTGTATATAACATAGCCAACAATACGTTTTCGGACTTTTGGGGTAAACTCGCTTCCATTACTTGGCTTATAATTCACATTTAACAGAACATTTTATTTAGATTGCCTTTATCATCGCGGATTTGAAACCTAGCCCGCTACCACAAAGTAAAAAATAAAAGTGTTGGGATTGCGATTAGTTTTTGGAGCAGGTTTAGAATTAGTTTATAAAGTTTTAGTATAGGCAGTTTACTTTCTTTCCTCCCGGGCACTCAGCGGATAGTTCCTTTGTTCCAATGGATAAATGGGTTGTTTTATGCTAAAAGCGACAGAACGCCCCAGTGACACCTGATGATTACCAGTGTGATAATCTACTTGCAATTTCCTAATCACGGGTATAAACTATGCTATATAATAAGGTGTTACGTAATTCTTGTGCTTAATAAGACTACATCTATACTTTGTGCAAATCATATGATAAAAGTTAAAGTTCATGTTATTATTCTACGGGGCGGACTACCTGACATCAAGAACTGGCAGCCTGAAAGATTATTTTATGAGCATTCTCATAATGTTAGGTTTTCCAGCTGTTGCGCAAAGCTTTATTAAGTACAACATACTAATTATGTTTGTGTAATCAGCATCCTTATACTGTCTGGAACGTTTCACTCCGGAAAAATTCGCCACCGATTGCCCGCCAACATTACTAACTAATTTTAGAACTTTAAACATTTAAATAAGTTCTGTGTCAACATTTAAATATATTCCGTATTAACATTTAAATAATTTTTTCATGTATATGTTATTTTGTCCATTATATATGATTTATTAATTTGTATTTGTATATTACTGCTTATGTACGGGTACACATTTCCTGAATACAGTGCTACATTTAGGGTGTGGCAGTATATAGTTGCGATAATAAGTGAGCACAAAACAATAGGAGGACAGCTAAAGATTTAATTATGTCTGAAGACTGGCACATAGCCAACCAAGCACATTTTTCTCAAAAATAAAAGGGAGTATATATGTTACATTTATGGAACTGGTAATTGTAATATTCCAGACGTTGCGGTAATTTTGTCCAACTTTTCTCTGGAGAAAGCACTCCTGTCTGAACGAAATGTTGTTTTTAAAGCAATACGAAGGTCATCTGCACACTGTATTGTTGCGTTGATGGTTCCTGCCACAACCTAACATAGTTTGATTCGGCAAAGTGCTTTGCAAGATTTTGTTTTGCACATTCAATGAAAGGTACATTCAGTTGCGTATATCATGTTTTAGGTTTCTCTACCCTCAAATGTATCAATTCATGTATCCTAAAGAAAGGAATATCAGATTTGTGGCGACCGATATCATAGAAGCTGTAGACATTTGTTGACTGATGTATCAGGGAACCTGTACCAATAAAAACAAAAACAGTGCCGTCTTTAGTTTGGAGCGAGGCAGGGTGCGATTGTGTGCAGAAAGCGTCCAACAAGTTTAATCAAGTAATCTTGCAACTGGATAATATTTTCAAATGAGATTTCAGTGAAAATGCAATTAAGTTATATTCATACACTTTTTACATTTTTGTTCCAACAATATTTTAATGATACTGAGAATATATTTGTATATGAGATATTGTGATTGTATGTTGAGTGGTGGTAGTATAAATGTAATGTTAAGTAATGGTATATTTGCAAATATTAAACAGGAACCGTTTACAAAGCCTATATACCTTATTAAAAAGTAAGCAATGATTAAATCTGAAGACAAGAGAAACCGTGGTCAGGACAAGTGTGCTTTAAACTTTCTTTTCTTGCAACGAAGATATGTGTTAATAGGCGTGTGGGTGATGTTTATCATCCTTGGTACCACCCTCTACAGTTCGTATCAATCTCGCCAGTTTGACAGGTAGGTTTGAATTAAGATTCTGTTAAGCTAGTACTTGAATAGATACTACAGGGCCGCTTGGAGCGCTTGGATCAACTAGATTGCTATGAAATATAATTCCAACCCTGTCCCAAACACTAATCTCAACCCCATAACTAATATTAACCCCAACCCTAACATTAATATCATGGCTTTTGTAATTACGAAGTATAGTAATAAGCGATCCAAGCGATTCAAGCGCTTAATGCGATCCAAGCGTTCCAAGCGGTCCGTTAGTATTTAGAGGTACCGGATACACAGGGGGTAGTCTGTTGTAATTCTCATTTGTCAGAGCTAATTAAATGCGGGGATAAAAGGTTTACTTTGGATTGCTCGTTTCGTACCACCAAAGTTGAACGTTGCGAGCAGCTCGCTTAGGTGCACGGTAATGTATACTCTTGATCAGATCTTTGCAAACTGGGGTCGAGCAATGAAATTTAGAGGTCACAAAGGATACATTAATTTGACACAAACTGCTATTTATTTATTTTCTTTTTATGTATATTTTTATCCGTTAAGGATCTTTAACGCAAAGAAGGTTGGCAGAAAATTGTAATAAATTGAGAGGGGTCGCGTGCTTAAAAGTTTGGGAAGCCCTGCGATAGATAACTTTCTGTCTGACTATACATATAGTGATTAATTGATTGGATTAAACGACTGTCGTTTTGCCGTCTTTTTTTCTTTCCAATTTTGTTTCAAGTTTCTGCTGCGTTTTTAACAGACAATAAACCAAACTACGAAGACCAGTCATGATAGTTAAATAAGTGCTTTTTTGAGTAACAATATGGTGCCAGCTCAAATTTTTTAAATTGTTTATATGACTTGCACCGCAGATGATCCATGAGAAACATTTGATGTTGATAATTGTCTAAGAGACTAGGAACTAATATTTCCACAGGGTCCAACGGCAGATGCAAGCCATGAATGTCCAGATGAGAGAGTTTGACTCGGTACTCAGGCGAGTTCGTCGCTCCGAAGACGCTGGCGTTCTAACCAGGAATCGGCGAAGCGGTAGCGTTGGACAGGTCGATATAGTCATGCATATATAGCTGCGTGTGTACCGGTCAATTGCCTGTACTTACAGTCAATCGTTTAAAGTTCTAATAGTCCATATGGCCGTTGATATTATGACAAAGCTATAGGCTTTATTGGTGGCTCTTTTTAAGCTTAAGCTGTGTTTATATCTACATAGCAGTGTACACAGCATTGATAAAACTTTTCTCTTTAGCTACGCTTTCTCTATTTACAGGCGTTGCCACAAGAAGTAGTGATACAGACGACGGGAGAGCAAAGTAAGAGGCTCCGTCGTTTTGTCATCATGTTAACTATTCTTTTATTAGTTTTCCAGGGCGTGACGTACGTGCGATGGGGTCGAAAAGATTGCACCAACCATGGTCGAACCAAGCTCATTTATCACGGTAAAGATGCTGTGTTTGCATAACAATTGTATATTGCTTTTTACGTTTTTTTACCGAGCCAAGTTTCGAACCCATGATGGGTAAGTTTTTGTATAGGAGTCGGTATATGATCGGCCAAGTTAACCAGA
>CH002564.1:626141-654359 GCA_000149265.1 Ciona savignyi | reverse complement strand
ATAGCAGACACAATATAAAAAGTAATCCTTGCAAATCCCACTTCAGGAGCGGCCGCTGGCTCTCTTTCAACCACACGGGCGGAACCAGCAACCTCATGTGCATTCATCACAATGTCAGTTATTCACCTGGACACTTTTTCGATGGAAATCAAGGTTTGGTTTCATTTTAGGACCAAAATATTTTGCAAAATAATCGACCTGGGAGAATATTTATTAAAGGAAGGGAAAGAGGGAAGCAGAGAAACTGCACATTAAATGGAAATAATTTAGCATTAGTTATAAAAATTAGTGTGTGGGACAAGGGTGGAATTAATTTTCTTAGTTTTGATTAGCAGTTTCTCTATTTGTCTTTTTTAACTGTTTCCAGCCTGGAGAAACTACATTTATCATAATAACGACCGTCTTACTGCCCTATATGAAGTAGTGCTGGTTTACCCCACGTTATATATATGCTACCATTTTTTATTAAAATTGTATTAAAGTAAAATTATTGTCTGATAACAATTGTTAACAATTTTAGTCTGTCTTTGTATTTGCATTTTAAATACAGTAAATCATAAACATCTGATACACATTTTTATTGCAACTGAAATGATTAATTTTTCGTCCGACAGATTAATGGTTTAGTGCGTCGCCTTTTAGCCAAAAGTGTTCAACTTCGAAACTGGTCGCGAGCGAGTTGGTTATGTCCTTGGGCAAGGCACTTAACCAACATTGTCCGAACCCAGCGGATTATTGGGTTCTACTCAATTAAAGAAAACGTGTGAATCATACACAACACACTAAAATCGCTACTATAACCCGGCGATGGGCATGAGGTGATCTAACGATTGACCGTGTTATCCCTCATTGGTTTTTTCACTCACGGAGATAAACATGGGTATCCTATCTTATTCGTTTGAGGCTTTAACAAGGTTAACTAACTACAGTCATAATAAGTGCTATACAAACGGCATAATTTTCACAAACCCTCTGTCTGTTGCTTCATTCGCCTTTAGTGTTGAAATGTTATTTCCTTTTTACTGTAACAGTAACTTACCAGGTTCATCTGGAGTCTCGAGTCTAAATGAATGGCTTTGGCACTAACGTTGACCCATACTTTTGTATTGTATTACCAGGTGCCTCGTATCTGTATGGACTTGAATATCGAGATAGCGCGTGGGTGAAGCCCCTATTCGACCTTACCCTCACAGAATCGCTCAACATTCAATACCATTCTGTCCCGTGTGCCATTTGCTTGGCAGAGACCAAAGTTACCCAGGTAACTGAATCCCTCGACTTATATAGGCAAACTCTTCACGAATTTTTCTCTTTTAGCGATTCGCTTGATTGCAGGTGGTATTCGATCAATTGGGATTAAAGTGATTATTCTATCCTAACAACAGGAAAATGGGTACGGTCGTGTGGCCAAATGGTAAACGCGACCGATACATATACAAAAAAACGGTCCTGGCGACGAGCCGAGCCCATCATGGGTTCGAAACTTGGCTCAGTAAAAAAAAGGAATTTACCAAAATATATTTCCATGCAGTTAATGATTCCCGGACAAGAGGATTGCCCGGACGGTTGGAATATGGAGTACCGGGGCTACATAATGGCGACCGGGCACAGTGACAAGCATTCCACCAGCCACATATGCGTCGACGAGACGCCGCAAGTTATTCCCGGCACCCAGGGCTCGCAAGGAGGGGCGTATTTATTCATGATGGAAACCCAGTGTACATCGCTACTGTGCGAGCCTTTCGTGATAGGAAGAGAAGTTCGTTGCGTCGTTTGTACGCTCTAATGACGTCACATACCTTGTACATACATTGCTGATGTCACATTGAAACTGTATTATCGTTACATAACATGTAGATTATATTAAGACAAAGTCCATAACTTCATTCTTGTTGTATATGCTTAATCATAATAGTAGACTGCATGAGCGCCTAGCTGCTGTACAATTATACTTAGCATATAGCTATATACAAACTAAGGTGGTTTTATCAGTATTTTTACATTTTCATTGATTCTGATGACAATTAGAATAATAAGCTCGAACAACTGGCTAAAAAAATGGCGCAGAATATCCAAACCCATATACTTTGAGATAAATGTATTTCACATCCCATTTATAAACGGTTATAATATTTTGCGGGAGCTACTTGATAACCTTGTGGTCGCTGTTTAAAAGTGGAAAAGACTCGGGATTGTTACCGCCACCGTGTGACTGTTCTAGAACTTACGATGACGCTAGGCTTATTAAAACACAAAGTATGTAGAGTGTGATGAATGTTAACGAGACCGATACATTTACCGACTCTTATAAAAAATTGTCTTAGTGAAGGGTATCATGGGTTCGAAACTTGGTTTGAAAGAAAACAAACACAAAAAATGACATTATTTGTTAAAAAACGGCAAAAGGTATAAAAAAATTATAAATACCGTGAGAACTGTAAGGCTCAAAATCGTTGAAGAATTTGGTTTATATAAATTATAAATTAAAGAAAATCAGTCATTAAACGTAAAAATTTGGTAACAATTGGACTACACTAATTTCGGACGATTAGAAAACTGAAGAAGTAAAGTTGGGTTCTACACAAGCTTACACTATGACGCTTAATGTGTTAAGCAAGAGCTAGCGCGTCATCTTAGATGCAATCATCTTCCCGTCAGCGCCAAAGCTTGTATAGGTCCAATGTCTATTCTTGGCGATTACTTGGGTTACAGTGTCCGTTTGCATAATGTCGTATACACAAGGTAATATACTCGTAAAATGTGCAAAGCCCCAAAAATGAAACTTTCAAAAGAAATATTGAACAGAAAAAACAAGTATTTAAGAACTAGAAACCTCTTGGCTAAGAAAACAAAACGAATTGGTAAGATGGGAGAAAATAAATAATCACGTTTCCGTCGCACTACCGGTAACAACACTGCACACATGGTGTCGCGCGAGTGAAGTTTTCCAGGCGCCCCAAATTTCGAAAATTCTTGCCGTGACGTCAATGACCTTAAAGTTGATGTTCCCCCACAAATGCTGCGTGAGGGCTTCCTCTACATTCTCGATACCGGTGGCTTCGTCCATTAGAAGCTCATCGCTTCGTTCTGACCGAGGTGCGGCCTAAAATGATCAGAATACTCATCACCATGTTCATTTTGAATGATAGGTTATATTATTCCTGTTTATCCATCTTGGAAAACGCAGCGGGGGATTTAACAAAGGTGATGCCGTGATCGTAAGATTCCCTTATGTCCACTGTCGGGTTACCGAAGCTGTTGCAGTGTGTTTGTTGTGTATAATTAAATTGTATCCTCAGATTTAGTAGAACTCATGAATTCCTTGGGTTCGGGTGATTTCGTTATGGGCTTTGTCCAGGGACACAGCGGACTAGCTAGAGATAATATTATATAGTGTGTGTAGCGTATAGTTTATTTAGGTTCCATAACCAAGCATGGGGAATCGCAAAGTGACGTATTAGTTTTCTCCTCAGATTACCACGTGCACAAAAGGTCTAATCTGGAAACGGTCTGCGTTAAGCGTTAGATAAGTGTTTTTTGTCAAACTGTACTTATTTGAAATACTCTATTGGTTAAGAAATGTTTTAATACGGCTACCAAATAAAATGATTTCAGTTCGCGGGCGGACATGATATATCTATGAATGAATGCTAAAAGCATAAATTACGGATACTAATGTACAGAGTGGTCAAAATTTTTAAACGAAATTTGGAAGGCTCTGGGATTAAATTACAGATGTTAACTTAAAAGTTGTGGTAAAACTTTTTACAGTACGATTTTAAATGATAGATCTAGCCCGTTCCATGATTACATTTTGCATTATCTTAACGTGCCTTTACATTATTTTTACGTTCCTTTATATATCACTACTGTGAGACACTCTACACAATAGAAACAAAGCACTTATAAACAAAAGGATTTGAATCAGATAACGTCAGGGCAATTTCGGCGAAAGATAGAAACGTGATCGTTATTTTCTTGAAATTAAGTTCTATTTTCATCATAGTAACCAATAGTATAGAACCTTGTATACAATTCTTTGCGAGTTTACCATACGGTATTAGTTTAATTTCAGAATTTAGTGCATTTTTTCCTTCTTATGCTATAATGTATTGTGACGCACTTGCATTTTTATATCATCGACGGTTTTAACTGGTAACATTAGTTTTAACGTTTTTAAGGTTGTTTTTTTTCTGTGTTATATTTGATATTAAAGTGTAAGGGCCTAGAAATGGTCAAATGGTTAACACAACCGCTCATATATACCGTTTTATGCTTAAAAAACTGTCTTAGGGGCGATCCCATATTGGTTTTCAAACTCAGTCAATTAATAAATAAGAAAATCCCACTACTGGATGAGAAAAACAACAGTATATTTCTGTAATAAAACACCTCAATTGGTAAGTTTTTTATAGCATAAATATACCAATTTTTATTTAAAAAACAGTCTTCTCCCAAAAAAAATGTTTTGTCGCGAAATAGTTAGCTTCAACGATTCATATACCAATTTTTACTTAAAAAGGTCGACGACCTCATTATGGGTTCGAACTAAGCCCGGTATCAACCTTACCATTATGTTTATGTCGTCCTTGCCAAGTTTGCGGCGCATAAAGCCGGTTATCCAAACGTCATCCAGGTACAAGTGGTGCGTATTTCTGGACGCGGCAAAGAGATCAGTCACCATCTTAACCGGAGCGCTATACATTCCACCGCGGCAGTATATCGGCCACTCTTTGTTCGGAAACAACTCCAACGGCATGTACCACTTGCTGCTATTGTTCCGCGCCGGTTTATCGGCCGGCTGGTAGCTGTAAACGCACACCAAGGGCAAGTCTTCGATGCACGGCCGCAGTTTCACGCCCGACGACTCAACGTTGCTTTCTGTGCGCAGCAGATCGTCGTTGAAATAAGCGACGAGTTTGGGAAGATTTAGAACGATATCATCGTCAACGGAGGTGTAAATCCAGTCTGGAGGGAAAGCCTGGGACGCCCATTGCATTCCGGCTAGAACTTTTTCCGGCACCCACCTGGAAAAGCATTAAAAGACGATGGTAACATATATGGGTTGTATGGTAACATATCCAAATATTACAGATACGGAAAATAAAAAGTAAGGCGGGAGTGGAAACGAAAAACGGCAGTTGTTTTTACTCTGATATTTAACAGAACATATCATGCCCGGTCAAGTTTATTGAGTAATGTTGCCGAAATTGTGAACCACTATTTAAAGCAGGAATGGGCAACTTCTATAGTCGGCGGGCCAGATGTGTGAAAATAAGGTTCTTGGTGGTCCGGAATAATACATGAATAGTATTTATTATCCTAATTACAGAGTATACTTAGATACAGTCAAGCCTTATGTTGCCCATGCCTGATTTAAAGCCTCTGAGTCAAGACAATGTTCGTCATCACTTTTCGTTTTAACATGCTGAGTTTCGAATCCATGATAGACTCGTCGCTAAGAACGTTTTTTTGTATAGAATATTGTAAATGTATCGGTCGCGTTAACCATTCGACCACACGACCGTACGGTAACCACTTGGGACCAGAGCTGGGCGGTTAAAGGCCGCATTGCATATTAACCAATGGCCAGACGACTGACCAGACCAAACAATCCTTACTCGGAGGTGTCGTTCATGTTAAACTGGAGTAAATCCCCATAAAGTTTGGCCTCGTTTTCGATAAGACGTTGCAGGGTTGAATTTCCGTTTGTTTGACCGAGTACGAAGACTACCTCAAAACGCACGCCATCCAAGATTTTGACACTTCCCCATGTATTCCTAATCGCGTCTCTTCGTTCACGATTGGTTAGTGAGCTCTTCACTAAACTCACCATTGACCAGGATATAGAACCTAAGATGAGATTTGGACTTATTGGGGCAGGGACATCTCATACAAAAATCATAACTTATTTAATTTTAATAATTGGTTTTGATATATTTTAATTTGATATATTTTTTTGTGGAAGTTAAGCAATTAGTCTGCTAAAGACAACGTGAAAGCGGCATAATTTGTTTACTTATATTTATACATATGTCATTTTACACCATTTTGCACCTTGACCAGTTCCATTGGTACAGCGCTTGTCGACCGCAGCCGCTACCACCGCCCACGGGGTTAAAGTATAAACAGCCAACTCCCGTGGAGGATCCATCTTCTCCATGAACTTCCCAGTGACTGGTTTCACCTCGGCTTTGGGGCTGACCAACTTTCGCAGCTGGGTACAGCCGTTGTCGGGTTGTTGGCGCATGCTCGGAGAGTCATTCACTATAACATTGGGCTGGTTAATAAGGCGCGTTTGTACGGACGTTCTACCGATTAATTGCAGAAAATCTAAAGCAGATAGGCACACTTTTTGAATCATGGTCCAAAATTATTTCATTTTAGACTGGCGGGCCAAGTGATCAAACTCACAAATCGCAAGCGACGCACAAATATTGCTGTGACATTATAATTTAGATGTGACATCGCTGTTTAGTCTTGCAACATGGCGATAACATCCGGCGGGCCAGAATTAGCCCGTTGACTGTCGTCTGTCCATGTGTGATCTAGAGTCTTTGAGGTGTGATATGTGATATGGTACTTTGTTGCTTGCATTAAATTATCATTGTTCACACGACTGCCCATTTGGCAACAATACATAGCTTAATCAGTGTATATAGAATTTTGGAGATCATTTAAATTTAATTTTGTAATGCGAAGTCCCTCGCTTTAATAAAGAGAGAAAATAAAGCAAGGTAAATTCGAAATCATCCTTGGAAGCCATAAGGTAGGTAGGTTTACATAACGTTATTTTTTTATGAAACTTGAAATATGTATTGGTCGCGTTAACCATTCGGCCACACGACCGTACTACATAACAATAATGGGTATATGTTGTCAACTTCAAAGTGTGTGTCGGCTTGATAACAACTCTATATATATCATTTTTATGGCAGGCATTATTAGTATATCTATCGTGTTTAGTTGTTCAGTTTGTTACGAGTTAAATCAAATTAAGTTAACTAAAGGATTTTATTGAGTATTTATTTAGGAACCATCGAACCAATATATGCAAACCTTTAAAGTAGGATTCAACAATGGAAAAGGCGCGATCTTTTTCATTTCTGTTAAAAGGATTCGACCTGCAAAACATTAAAAATAGCAACAACTGTTAAAAAAATACCATTCATCTTAATGGGTCACTTTTGGACCGGAAAAAATAGTAGGGTCGGAGATATTTGTATTTATCCCCGTAAATAGGGAAACGCAAGGAACGTTATCACACGGGCAATCGTTAGATCACCTCGCGCCAACCGCCGGGTTACCAGAGCTATTGCAGTGCGTTATGTATGATTGATACGTTCCTTTTATTTGGTAGAACCCATCATTCCACTGGGTTTATGCAATGGCCACCAAGAACACAAAACACAAAATATATTTTGACCAGTGGCGATTTTGCGATCCTTCGGCTTAAAGGCGGCGCACTTATTTACCAGGCAAATCGATTGGACTTATGTAAAATAGCATAGCGACGAAAACTAAATTTTAA
Source organism: Ciona savignyi (assembly GCA_000149265.1). Lineage (NCBI taxonomy): Eukaryota > Metazoa > Chordata > Ascidiacea > Phlebobranchia > Cionidae > Ciona > Ciona savignyi. The sequence continues at coordinate 646,828 of CH002564.1, read as the reverse complement.
ATATTAGCCACATAAATAACACCAACATAAAAATTGCTGTTGCAGAACAGACTAACATCGATTTAAAAAGCTTTTTCGGTTAGTAATCATGAAAAATCTTATTGCCTAGTCAGGGACAGATGTGCTTAACGAGTTAAATGGAAATCGGCATGGCTGAAATCGATAATTGACATGAATATTGTAAAAATGATGGATTAAATCGAAAGAAGCTGTACAATCGGGTTTAACTATATAAATATTAGTATTTAACAAATAGCCAGGTTTAACACATTGATTTTGATCAGTTATAGCAGGACCAGAGTACCCAAAACAAAATCCGCAAATGAGCCAATCTGCATGGTTTGTAATGCTAAAATTGTTGACCACCATGTTTAACCGACGTTTGGACATAAAGAGTGTCACAATTGGCTTATTAGTTGAGTTACACGCATGTTCGGTAATGTGGTATCAATGTAAGTCTGACAAGAATATACGTTTTTAATTAAACGTGTGGATGTTTGGTTTGGTAACTCACGAACCTAACAATATCTGAGTGCAAGAATAAAATAATTAGGGGTGTACTATTTAGAAATTAAAACCCAATTTTTGGTCATCATTTTACACTTTACGTATTGAAGCCGTATAATACCCCTTGGTATGCTTTTAAACTTTTTTATATTGCTAAAGGCAGTTTTAAAAACTGTAAGGACTTTAAATAACATTTTAACCGGTAATTCTGTATTGAGTGCTAATTTTATATCAGTCCGTAAAAAACATAATATATATTTAGGAACAGTTATAATAGTGACGTAACAGAAATACAATGTTTGTTGGGTGGAAAAGCAAGCTTAGTTCTCGGATTTGCTAAACGTCTTAAAAATTGTCTAAGGAAAAGAATTGTGTCGAGTGCACAGCGGCACATATGGTTAATATTAGGTCGTTTTCTTTTCCTCTTAAGCTTTTTAAATCACTTTTCGCAACAGGAAATGAATTGTTAGCGTTGGAATGCACGGTGCCGAAAGATACACTTTGGTACCGGTACCTTGCTGTCTAGTTTGTTTAAACATTTTCAGTTAGTGTCTTATCGTTTAGGTACAGTTTAGATTAGGTATATTTACTAAAGCAGGGTACATTTGAAATAAAAAAGCAGCAATAAAATTGAAAAAACAAAAAAACTCACCGACTGTTGGCTGAGTCTGTGAGATGTTCTGTTTCCTTCAGTAATATAACACCCCAGAAAGCGAATAATCCGACAACGGCAATAAGTAACGCCGTTCTAGAAGTGTTACAGCAACGAAAATTACGAAGTACAAGTCTCATATTTACTAATTTAGTATTTACAGTATATTCCTTCACAGCATAATCAAAACACAGTCAAAATATAGTCTATAAATGCGATGGTTCAATGGGCATAGGAACAGATAACCGAAAAGGAGAGTGCGGGAATCATAGAAAGAAAAAGGTTCATTGTGTACATCGCTTTACACTCTCTCTCTCTTTTCAAATATAATATTACATTATTTGTATTGTTTGAATACGCAATAAAGTTAAATCTTGTACCGGTGTTTCTTTCAGTCGCTATCACTACTACTAGATAACTTTAATGGCCACATCATATTTTTTCTCAGCTATGCTCTGGGTATTCACTGACGTGTTAATTCTTGTAGTTTTACCGTTTATCCTGCCTCCTTATATTGAAATAAACTTAATATGTTCGCGCCGGAATTACGACAGTGCACAACTGAGTTCCAGTATGGAAAAATTACTTTCCCGGTAATCTGAGGTTGATTACGCGTAAACCGATCTTGTGAAAGAAGCAATATGGTATGATGAATAGTTGGACGTTGTGTCATTTCTATTTAGGTAGGTAGGGAAAAACATATTAAATGATATATAGTATACACTGTTGCCACCAGGTAACTCGTTAAGGGAATCCGTTTATTGGTGGCGGGTATAATTGTTAACTTTATATGTAGGCTCGTGCAGTGTGTTATTTACGATGAAGACGTTGTAACGTATAAATGCCTTGTTCGATGACACAACTAAGTACTTATCGACAGGCATCAATCCCACCTGTTCATATTATAGTCTGATGCATTACCCTTAAATGAGGTAATCGGCGGAAAATTGATTTTTAATATTATTTCCCCAACTAATGCGAAGCTGCTATAACAAAACTGGTCAGCTTTTTTTCGGGCACAATTTGTCACTTTTAAAAGAAACAAATCAAAAGTGCTTTTTGTTGCAAACTATTATTTATGTAAAGTTAAGATGCACAAGTATACCTTATGGCTTATATATATCATTATTTATTTATAGGCGAGTAAAGCTACAATGAGAAACAGCATAAGGTTATTTTTAATTTACGTTATATTTCGCTAACAAAATAAGATTTGGGCAAAGTTCTTATATAATGCTGATCAATAAAACCATGAAGTGTGCTGACCGTTACCAGCAACCTCGACTCTTTCTTTTATTACGTATTTCATGATTAAACCAGCATTAATTGACAGCATCCATTAATAAGTGCAAGCCTATATATACCTACTTACTAAGAACCTGAAAACTGTTTACGTTATTGAAACGCTTGTATTTTTCAGTATTAACATGAAACATATCCAACCTTCTTACTTAACATGTTCGAAATATTTCAAACCATTTTTACGACTTAGGCTATTTGTTAGATTGTTACATTTCTAAAACGGCCCATTTAACTGCTCTTTAAAAGTCATTTTTGGCTGAGTTAACATTAGCTAACCTGACTTTAAAAGCACTACATTTTACCTCAGTTTGTTAATTTAAAAGAGGCCTGTCAGATCATTCGAGTATACTTTTAAATTTTTCCATTACACTAATTTAGTATTCTGTACATTTAACCTTGATTAAGTAGAAGTCAGCCGTGTAAATCCTAGGCCTGAAGGGCTTATAACATGCATCAGAGCGTGCGTTGCGTTTTTTCGTATAACTCTTTGAGCATATCACTACGCGGAACTTTGTAATAGCGCTGGTGAGGTAAGCAGTACCCTCTACCTACACGGACGTCTATAATAACAATCACGTTTGTTTAGTTTATATTCAGACTATTAGTCTACAGCAGGTGGTAAACTGCGATTTGCACTTGTTTTCTTACAGCATTATGCCAGGCCCGGTGCTAGGAACCGCGGGGCCCAATTAGAAATGTGATGGCGGGGCCCCTACTCTTCATAGCAAAATTTATGAGTGTTTATATATCATAAAATACATACCAGTACATACAAACTACAAAAATAGACATTTAATACTTGCTCTAAAACAAATTAAAGGTATTGTGGATGCTGATTTACGATATATTGTTTTACTTCCAAACATATATATATATATATATATATATATATATATATTGTTTAGCAACCATATTCATTATGACGTAACAGACAGACACAGAAAAATAAATTTGACTTAATTAGATGCATAACAAATTGATATTAGGAGAAAGAATATTATTTCACTTTTTATTTTACGTTTCAGTAGTATTTTAAACCTCGTAATACAGAAAGACCCCAGGCTAGCGCGGGGCCCCTTCAAGGTGCGGGGCCCAATTTGATCTAATCGGTCAAATCGGCCTAAAACCGGCCCTGCATTATGCACTATGCAGAAACATGCACAAAAGTATGTTCAGTAAGTGTCGCTGTACCCTCAGTTGCGTCGTCCCAATATAAGTGTGACCACGTGTTTTTTTATAGTTTTACATACACGTGTGATATTTGTTGTCTACCATTCTGCTATCGTATACTTAACGTTGAAGTTGAAGCGTGGGAAAACTTAGCGAATATATAACACATGATCATCTTGTTCCCACTGTCGGTTTACCAAAGCAATTACAGTGTGGTGAATACAATGCGAATATTACAACATGTTTACCCATTAAACCATTGGGCCCTGCCTGGTTCTCTAAGTGACATACAGAGAAACAACACTAAACTAGCAGTTAATTTTGATCCACCGTTTTTCGGTTAACCGTCCGACCCACTACATATAAGCTAGCCATGCGAACAGACATGTTCCTTACTAGTCAATCAACCCTAAATTACATGCCACTGTTTAACTTGTGCACGCGCTATGTCACCCATTCTGTTAGAACTGGTTAAGCTTTGAATAACATATCTCTAGGTTGTTTTGAACGCCTCCATTGCTTAAACCACAAGACACATGACTTTTCGATCTCTAGTCGACAGTACAATTCAAAACAAATCGTTTGAGTTTTCCAGAGATTTTTAACGGTAAAAGATCGTGTTGCGTTACAAAGACACTAGTAACAATGGCGTGTGGTGTAGGTATCCACAATATATTCTAACTGTACTAGCCATTTCGACCATACTCAACCCTTTGCTGAATAAAACGACATTTCTTTCGATTGCGAGAGTTCAACAATGGGCTGCTCCCTGCAATACAACTTACTTCCGAGGTCACAATTCACAGCCTATCTCACAGCAATATGTGTTATTTGTATTGAGCTACAGTCGATTGACCTAAAATGCTGTTCAGCGACCGTAACAAGAGCCGGTTAATCCCATTCGTGTAACTGGAAATTAAATAGCCCCAGTATCAACCCCAATATATATGCAATTTGTTTTTTTTTACCCTATTACCAAAATTGTGAAAATTGTAAAAAAAATTTAACCCATACAGGTCAGGTGTTCTGCTCCAGTAAAGATGAAAAATGTCATTTTTGAGCAACTGACTCTTAGAACTCTGTGGGTATAACAGCAGAAAATTGCTGCCGTTATACTTTTTAAAAAAACGGTATATCAGCAGAATATTTCGGCTGTTATTCTGCTGTTATATTTTGTAAAAAGAAATAATATTTAAATTTACAACACCTCCGCGATCGAATGCTATAAAAAAATGTATACCTAAAATATAACGCCTTTGTTTAAACAAACCTGTAAAATACAATTTCGTTTCTAGCAATGCTTACAGAATGGGAAAATAGTTTAAAGTTTACATAGTTTGAATATGTATTCGAACTGCATTAAACATATTGTCAGTAAAAAGTTTGGTCAAAGCGATGCAAATATTATTTAATTGCATTAACACAGAATAATTTTAAGATGCGTAAACCACGTGCATATACCCAAGGCCGAGCTGACTGGTGTAATTTAGGGTATGTGTAAGAGCACTTATCGATCCACACAGCGCTAGTTTCAACATAGCCTAAATACGCCAGAGTAAGACGTTAAGCTTGAATAGCCGGGCTATGTAGGCATTACATCACGAATGATTTCAAACCAAGCGGAGGGGAAAAGGGAAGTGAGTAGGTAGCGCGAGCAGAAGGCAACGTACAGTGGATTATAATACCTACAAAGTACATTGTAAACAGTATGGTAATAAAGCATAGTTTGTTCCTGTTTTCCTAATAAAAGAGTGTCACTCTGGCAGCATAGAAAAGCCTTTATTGTTTATAAAAGGGTTGTGTATCAGTATAATGTTTGTGCATGATAATAAATAGTCTAAGAGCAATTGCTGTTTTGTAGTGGAATTAGATCAAGTTTCATAGGACCATATTTGTGGGTGTTATAGTTAGGTTCATGCTGTAAGACACATTTTGGTGGTAAGTGCAAGGTGAAGAAGCATCTGTTATACCTCAGAGGCATGAATTATGCCAATTTGGGTTAAACGGAAAGTAGTCGTACTTGGTTTTTGTACGTTTTGTGCGTTCTACATGTGCTTCTTATTCTACACCCCACTAGCCATCTTTACCAGGAACATACCAGAGGATAACACGTAAGTGAAAACATAAAATTAAAAAATAAATATTTTTTGACATAATCTTCGTCTTTACCTTGTTTTCGGCGCCAATATATGAATGACGCCTAATGTAATATAAAAAGAATACAGTGTTCAGAAGTAGTGCATGACGCAATCGTAAATACTGATTCACACTCTATCTCCCGAGCGTGCGTGTGAACCAAGCCGGACGAATACAACACGACACGTAAATTACAGGGATAATTTCTACGAGAATGTGCCCCTTTCGAAGAGCTAGTTGTACTAAGGTAGCCTAACCACTATATTGCGCTAATAGTTGAAAGTATGTTTTTTTCAAGAAAATCACCGCAATCGTGGATTATTCGTTTATTAGAAGTATTTTGGTCAGGGCTTGCTTTTATTACCACGTCCATCATACACAGTGGTTTAATAGTTCACTTCAAGAGTCCCGGAAAAAAACGCGAATTTTCACGGGTCGGTTCTTCCTGCTCTATTCTCTGTACAAGCTAACTATGGATAAACAACTGGGTCACTGTGGATACCAACACCAACCGCGTTTCCTTGTCCACAATAGCATGATTACATCACCATCTCTCGCATACGATGGCCAGCACCAGTAGGAAGAATTCCAAATCGCAATAACAAAGGACGTATTAAGTTACGTGCCAGTTAAATGGAGAAACTTTTTTTAACTCTGATAATCTCTCATTTATAACCGGTTAAGAATTTATTCAGTTTTTCCTCGGAATACTGTTAAACTGTACTGCTATCTCGCAAAACCATAATATATGCCGGAAGTAAATGGATTTTACGACATACATTTTTGTCCCAACTATACAGTGGACTCGCACACAATGCTTTATTCTATTGTGCATATACTCGCTTCTAAAGCTGCGTCTGCTTCCTTTACCCTGTTTTTAGTGGGTAAACTTTTTAACACGACGTGCATTCGCCAAACCCTGAAGTTCGGATCTAGATTCACAGTGTAATGTGATGCAATTGGGTTAATTGGACCAAAACGGCGAGTTCGTTTTAGGTCTTTAGAACCTAAATTTTAAAACTTATATGCTGAAAAACATTTGGCTAGTTAAATCATTTATGACTACGCTATTGACGGCAAATGGCTCACAAGATTTTTTGGGTCATTCACTATTACGTGGAATTGTGTTTATAAATTTCGGGGTTCAAACAGCAAGTACGAAATTGTAGACACGTCAATATGACTCTTTTTGTGCAGGTACCCACTTAAAGAAGACGACGACACAGTGGAGAAAGAGATTGCCTTCCAAATCGAAGCCATATTTAAAAAACTGAAAAAGTCAAATGAAATCCCTGACTCCCAGGAAAATCCTAAGAATGTGAAGTTGGATGGGGAAGGCGTGAAAGCGTCAGAGGGAATTGAAGACAAACGGGTCGCTAAAGCAAAGGAAGCTAAGGTGATGGCACCGGTTTTAGAATCGCTGCTAAAGAATATAGTGATTCAATACCCCACATCCGGGGCACCGTATTTCACCAGCGACCTTCCGAAAGCGTGGAACATATCACCCATAATTTTACTCCCCTGGAAAGTTACTGAAAACGTGGGGGAAACCAGCGCGGATAATAATGGATGCTTCAGACCGCCAGGTAAGCTAACAATGGTGTTTGGGCAATCATCCGTGGATTTCGGGGTATTATGTGGTTAAACATTTCTTGTTTCACTGGATAATACCGCAAGTTCGGTTGCCATAGAATGTGTGACGACAATTCAATCTTTGGTGGTAGCAACAAAAGAAACTCATTCACACAGGTCTAGCCGAAATTAATTAGCACGTACACCCGATTATTTTCATATATTAGGCGACATTTAATAAATGATCTGAGTTTTCTTTATTTAATATTGTGCTAAAGTGCTTATAGCACTGCTCCATGTAACTAATGATTTTTTAACCGAGGACAAAATAATATACTGTGGTGAAGCACTTGAGTAAGAATTGAGTCTGAAGTCACGCGGGCAAGTTCATGATATTCAGTAGATACGGACATAACGACCGTTTGAACTGGCAAACGCTTATGTTTGTTTTTTCCACCTTTCCCTTATACGTTAGGTTCGGCTGCTATCTGTCTAGACTCATGTTAAATAATTGATTGAATTATAGACGTTGAACATTAGTTTATTTTAAACATTCGTCGATGACATTGTATCATTAGAATCAAAGTTGTATCATTTTTGCGTCGATGGCGTTCCATACCTATCATGTATAAAGAGTTTTAAAATCGCACCTGGTGAGAGGGACTTAAGTATCGGTCCTTACATCCCGACATTTCTAATCATGGTGTTACCGCAAACCCGACTTAACAAATACAAAGTATATACAAAAAATGTGTTTAGTACAGACTAACACAAAACATGACAGTGTGGCTCTCATATCCGTGTATAGGCTGTTTCGCGGGCGTACATTTACCCACATAAAGCCTATTTTCCTTCTCTTAAACCTGCGTGTGGGTACCACGTAAAGCGAAGGAACCGGAATGTGTAAACGAAATTTTGTTTGGAGTTTAACATTTCTTTTATTTTGCCAGAGCCTCGGCAGCAATGGGCGATGATCACAATGATTAAATCGTGGACCGTGAACGGTAACAATCGGCAGGCAATCCGTGAAACTTGGGGCTCCATTACCAGGATAGGTGGCGTGACGTTGGAAATCTTTTTCTTGGTAGCTCGGCCGAAGAATGCTGGCGTACAGGACGAACTGACAAAGGAAAACGAGAAATATGGTGATATCCTGCAAATTGATATCGAAGAAACGACCGAGTGAGTATTATACTCTTCACATGATTGCGTTTCCACAGATAGCTTAAATGTCACATGTCATAAATATTCATGGCACCTGTCTTTATCAATGGAACTCGTTTTGTATAATTCATGGGACATTGGTTATGTTGGTATTTGATAATTGATCTAAGTCGTAAGAGCTTTGGTTGCTGAGCAACACCGGTTGTTTTGACCCAACTTTTGTAGCGATTTTCCTCATAAGGCAAAGTAAGGTTATACTTCGTTCCAATGGTTGGCTGCTGCGTCTATTGTTATCGGACCGGTGGGGAATTTCCGAACGCCTATAAATGAACAGCATCGTCAAATAACTCACGAAGGAAACCATTGTGTTAAAGTAATTTTCATGCCTGTCGTCTGCTTTACAATCACTTTAGGCGGAAGTAAGCAGGACTGTCTTGTCGAAAGTAGGTTCCCGTTTTAAAACGACCCCAGTAAATCGTTTTAAAACGACCTGGTAACATGCTTGTCACATGATTTTTTGTGTGTTTTGAGCCGACTTCAAGGGCACATTCCTCGAGAATAAAATTAAACTCCCGGACTCACATTTCGTTGCAGCAGCTTAAACGCCAAATCATGCTTGTAGATGCGATAGATAATAGTGCCCCAGGTTTATTATTTGTTCCATGTTTTTTCTGCACCGATGCTTACATTGTTTGCAATGTCGTTTCAGGCACTTCACCGCAAGATCTGTGGCCGGCATGGACTGGGTGGTGAGGAACATACCCTCCAACTTTTTATTCTCCACCTGTGATGACAATATGGTTTTGAACTTGGACAATTTCATCATGTCCATAACAGAGACGGTGAACAGGCAGAAGCCCGCTTCCAGCACGTGCGAAATCGCAGACGTGTTCCCGTTCATTTGCGTTTTCAGCTTTCGCCGTTCCGACCCGCCTTCCCGCGACACAAACAACCCGTGGTCCGTACACAGTCAGCTCTACCCGCCCAACGTACTTCCCGCTCACTGCCAGGGTGGCTTCTACACTACCTCTGTGTCCACAATCCGCCTCGTCATCGAAAAGGCGACGCTCACGAAAGTAATGTCGCTGGACGCGGTATGGATTAGCGGCATAATGCGTCAAAAGGCGGGGATGGATGCCAACTCTGTAATAGCTGCGCCGGCGATTGATTATCCTGGGGAGCTGGTACGGTATGTAGAACAAGACATACCGAACGCAATGCGGAAATATTGGACTAAGTATTCTGAGAATTTAAGCAAACACAATGCGTTCGTTCGTTTGAGATGATCTTTTTATATGCGTTTTTTACCACAATTCCCTAGACAATTTTGACATTGCCGCGACCTTTAACTACCTTTCTGTATTCAATCAAATATAGACATAACGATGCATTTTTTACTCAAGCCTAATATCGAATCAAGCAGTACCATCAGCAACGAGAGGATATTAATAGCGGTCTGAATGCGTGCCGGTAGCAAAACATAATGCTAACTGAACAAAAGAAGCAGGAGTTCGGGTAATCGTGCATGGATTTTGGATAAAATGACATCATAAAATTAAATAGTTGGCCGAAACTTTCGGAAAAATTACGAAACAATTAATTGACTGTGATATCTTCGTTTGTAAAGCAACAATCTGTATGTTATCCGACTCCCAGCGATTCTCAAACCGATCACAGGAACGTTATTCCCAGCTATACTACGGACAAATCATGTGGTGGTACCAAATATAATCTAAAACTGATTCTTACCAACCAGATATAATTTAAAACTGATTCTTACCAACCAGATATGATCTAAACCTGATTTTCACCAACCAATGTAGAAACTAATGGGTCAAAATTTAAAATTATATCCTACGCAAAACTACACGGCACTTAATTATGGACACGTTGTATTAGATGTGGTATTACACAACTGTTATATTTAGGCTATTCACGCTCTATTTCCGTGAATGAAAAAGCGCGAGGGGTGCTATCAAGCGGAAAATTAGGTTGCCTTGTGAATACGTGTCGTAGAGCGGCACTACACCAGTAACCGTCAGATAATCCAACACCCCCATGACGTTACTGGGGCTATTTGCAGTGCGTGTATATCATTGATGTTCCTTCGGTTTTATTAGAAAATATAAATCCACTTGGTTAAGGCGATAACCCGACACTTGGGATGTGCCGAATTGCATGTCGAAAATTATAATTGACGGTATTTAGAGTGTCGGAAAATGGCCCGGGTTGCAGTGTGCCGAAACATTTGCCTAATTAAGTTCCTAGTTTTAGGTCGTGTCGGGTTTCAGTCAGATCCTTAAGAACACAACCGAACAGTTTTGATTTGGCTCAAAACCGACGCACTAACCCGCCAAGCTATTCGGCCGGACACCTTCCCGCCCTAAGGGTCATTTCACCCTGATGTAAGGAACAATATCTTTGCCTTTTGAATGGGATGGGAACCTAAAAACCTATTATAGAGATAAGTAGATATTTGTATATAAATATAGGATTTTATAATTTTATAAAAAAAATAAAAAAAACCTCTCGCCCTGTAGTCTACATACATTATACATAATGCTTTGTCGGCAGTACAAAATTAAAACTGTAATGGTTTTAACTTAATGGTTTAAGCATAAAAACAAGCATTGTCATACAATATACAACATAGCATCATCTGTTGCATATTATACATTTTGTTTCTTTTGCCGTTACCCTGCCCATAAAGAAAAAATGCGGCAACTGAAAGGAATGGTCAAAAAATAAATAGAACGAAACAAGTCATATTAATCACAAATGGAAGTAATTAATTACCTAAAATGGGGTCTTTGTCGGTGCACTTCCTTTCACATTGTTTCTTGAATTATAACCTACACAAGCTAATCTAATTTACTCCGTAAAACAGAGGATACACTCAGGTCAGATTCTCAAAGTCACAATTGATAAAATACATTAAACTAAACAACACGCCCTTTTATACAAGAGAATTTAGGATAAAAGGGAACAGAAATATACTGTTGACGTTTAGTGAAACAATTAGTAATTAACCAGCGCAGCCAAATCAATTAGTTTAGTTTTAGTTTTGTTTATAATTATTTTAGCCCCAGTTTTAAATAAAATGTCCATCAAATAAAATCACGGCATAGGAACAGAAAAAGACGGCAAACGAGCAGCAGTTAAAACACGTTATTTTAAAAAGGAATATAAATAAATATAACGGTCGCGGCCTCCAACTTGCATTAACATAAATAAATATTTTTTTTCCAATTTAAGTTTCTGTTTCTGCAGTGTTGTCCATTGGTATTTTTGATTTGTTGTCGACAGTAAATTCCATTTCCGGCTGTTCAAATACGTTTCCAAAGTTCTGGAATTGACAAACATTATATGTACACATAATAACCTTTATGGGTTTAAACGAATTATAAGTAAGGACATTCATTGTGTATATTAATTGTTATTATTTCAATTTTTATGTCTGAACCAAATAGGTACAAATAGAATAACTATCTTCATCATTATGTTTATGGATTAATCACAAAGTACGTTTGTTGAATTTAGTGTGTTAGGATGGATAGGATAATTATGTTTATCCCCGTGAATGGGAAAACCAATGGGGTTAACACATGGGCAATCGTCAGATCACCTCGCGCCCCCCGCCGGGTTACCGGAGCTATTGCAGTTATATATGATTCACACGTTCCTTCAATTTAGTAGAACCCACTAATCCTCTAAGTTCAGGCAATGTCCGTAAAGTGCCTTGCCCAAGGACACAACCGACTAGCTAGCGACCAGTTTCGAATCTGCAACCTTTCGATTGAAAGACGACGCACTTATCCGCTATACTAACCGGCCGTGTTTTCAGTCATGTCGGGCAAGGAAACACAATGCAGCTTTAACTTTTGTCGTCATGCCCGTATTGAAACAATGGTGGGCGGGAGGTAATCTGACGATTACGCGTATGTTAAGCCCATTGCGTTTTCCCATTCGCAGGGATAAACATGAGTATCCTATCCTATGTGAAAGGGTAAAACATACCGATGCAGTTTTCTTCCTTTGTCTCTTGATTCCTACGTTTTCCTCGTTTTCCCCGCAGCATTCAAACGTGCAAGCTGCAGATGCGATTGGTTGGTGCATTACTAATTGGTTGTTTAATTGTGGTCGATTAGACTGTTTATGGGAGGTGTACTTTAAAAAGGCTAATCATGCGGTTCTTCGAAGTCAGGTTGACTTTACAAGGCGATTGCTGCACAATACAGCCTATACTATTTGATGTTTCACCATCGATTAAAATAACAGTGTTGCCGTGGATTTGGTATCCACTTTTTAAGTCGACTTAAGGATTTTCTCGGGTGAATGATTGACGATTTAGGATATGATATTCATGTTTTATCCCCGTGAATGAGAAAACGCAATGGGTCTTTAACACACGGGCAATCGTCAGATTACCTTGCTCCCACCGTCGAGTTACCGGAGCTATAATCGTGTGTTGTGCATGATTCAGACGTTCCTGCAATTTGGTAGAACCTATCATTCCACTCAATCATTTAATAACCTGTAGAGTCAAATGATCAGTGAGGTGCTAATGAGGCAAGCTGTCGAGAGGGTTAAGTATATAAGGTAGTCAAACAAACTCGATAAAAGAATTACCTATAACAAAAAGTGCCAACACAGCTGTAAGCATCGCTATAAGTGCAACAAACAAAAATATGTTGAATTTGCTGCTAAATGGATCTTTATTCAGGAAGTCATCCACAGTCACACCAGCGACGCTCGTTAACCAACTATCGACACTTGCACGCAAGGATTGGAACCTACAATCAAATTCAAGTTTAAGTAAAAGTTTGCAAGGTTTTGAGTATAGCTTGCAGATCCAAGCTTGAATTTTAAATTGTTAAAAATATCTAAGACTTCCTGTGTCAGGATTTGGAGTGACAGTCTTTTTTGTGGTGTCAGTTTGCATTAAACAAATAGGGAAAATATTTGGTTAAAAGGCCTCATTTACCCATGAGATGAAATCCAAAAGATTCCTTACCAAATACTAAAAAATATATGTAATCCTTTATCTTACATCTTACAGAAATTTCACAAAAAAATAATATTTGGGATTACAGTTATAGTGCTCGTAAGTGCTAGGGTTTAGAATAGCATAAAGTCTAGGCTAAGAGCAAGGTTCCCACATTTTATTGTTTTTTATCACTATACTCAATACAGTAAAGTTTGACCTTAACAGAGACTAAATCGACAAGAAATGAGTTTTAAATCAATTGTTCTTAAACTAACACCGCCCTGATTGAAAAGAAAAAGTCAACATTCGAATAATGTCGTTAGCGTTACAGTTTCTAAGGTCTCGACTTAAACTGATACTTTTCCACTACTTAATATCTACAAGTTACTCGCCTAATTTTATATCACGAAACTGTACTTACCAAGTACCTGAAGCCATTGTCTTGCTATCTTGCTGGGCAGATTCTCGACAACAAATCGCAGTTATGAAGCTCCTATTGGACTGCTATTAACAGACTACTTGGTGTGACGTGTAAAACGTGCAAAGATAAGAATGAAAGTTGTTCATATCAGGAAGTGACGCCGCGCTGCATGTTAGATCCCCGCAGCAAGTGTTGCAACGACTTAGTCATTTATCTTCATCTAAGAAGGAAGTTCGCCTTTCATATACCACGCTTGTTTCAGGTTATCTTGTACTAACTATCCTGCAGAGAGTTAAATCGGGCGGACAAAAATAAAATTTGCAGTTATAAATGAATTACTTAATGCCAAAAGGAAATGATGCACACGTGTGTGTTCTCCAAAATTATCTACAATAATTAGCTTTGGTCAGCTTTGGTCAAGCTAAACAAAACTGCACATCTATACAAAATACATTGTTGTGAAATCTTAAACATGTTGCTTTAAACCAGGCCAATATTGAGGGGTCCGTTGTTATCTTGTAAAACAAACCACTACGACTTAAAAATCATGCTGCGTTAAGGTACTGAATCTCGAGCAAAGCTAATTATAGTAGACGTGTTCACCGAGTAACGGCTGGTTGATTGATGCATTAATGTACCACTCATCTGATCGCTAACCATAGAAATCAATTTCTTACTTTAACGCAGTCTCCACCCACATAGACTAGTTCCATCAGTAAGAGCATCGGCGGTGTGCATGCAAACTGCAGGTTGTGAACTCGAAACTGGTCATTAGATAGCAAGTTGTTTTGAATGGCAATGTACTCAGGGTAAATTTCTTTGTAACTTCAAGAAATGTCTCAATAATATATATATCAACACAATGTAATAGCTCTGAAAACTCTGATTCAATAGCGTTACGGTTTGACATTTGCAGTGTCAGAACTCTGCGTAATACACATTCATGGCATAATATTATCACTCCACATAGTTACAAAAAATTTATTATTATAAGTGAAACACTGTTAATGGTTTTGTACAAATCTATTTAGCTTAAAATTAAGGCATGGAGACTACAGTAATATGGCCATTCATGGCCATAGTTGTGAAATACAAATATAAGTAATATTGAATCACCATAAGCCTTTTGTGGCGGAAAGTAGATTTCCTGGTTTTGCAATAAAACTATGAAAGACCGCATAAATTTACACAATAAATAGTAAGATATACACACTCGTAAAAGCATTGATACATTATAAACTTACATTAGGCATAGAAAAGTATGATTATCGGGGTGTTGGTAGTATTATGTAGGGTTTACCTTGGAAAGTATCTGTGACGGTATTTACACTTGGACCTTTTGGAGTTTTGCATACATTTACACATTGCAAGACTGGTTGCAAATAACTTTATATGTTCTCTTTATTTAAACCAGGACAAAGACAGTATTGCAGATAGTTTTAATAAACTGCAAAGAATAGTCTCTCTATAAATAGGTAAATGATTGTGTGTTGTGTGCACAATGTGGCAAAACAATAGATGTAAGATGATATACCGTAGATGATTATTTCACATCTATTGTTTCGCATCGTTGTGCACATAATCATCTCAAAAGACGGATGTGAAGTGGCATAAAAAATAATTATAATTCGTATTACATAGGTGGGTATGTTTGATGGGATTATGCAGAACAGTTAGATGCAGTTAGAGACATATACGACAGTAAGATATAGTTCGAGACATATATACGAAACTTGGATGCGATATTTATGCACAAACCAAGGACGTATAAAGAGATAAGGTACGATGGTAAAATATTTATTAAGAAGAAGTATTGACTTAATGCCCAAACAGCTGCGCTCTTTAAACGGTATCAGTTAGAATATTGCGCTGCCTAGTTTAGTCTTGATCCACGTATACAACTAGAAAAAAACATGTTTGTTTGCCTGTAAACTTAAACGAAATTAATACAACGTGCTGGGTGTGTGACATTAAAAGGCGGGAAATAAATATAATACAACATACCAAATACACTCTTCTTTTCCCGTTAAATATTGCTCAAAAGTTTTACAAATCTCTATGCTTCTGGTGAGCGAGAACAAAATATGTTTAGCATTTTAATCCTGAAAGTACATTTTCAGATATGATGTTGTCTCGCTATAGAACTTGTATATTACTTTGCGTTGTGCTATTTAATGTTTGTTGGTTAACAACATGGAGTGGTAACACAATAAACCCGACTTGGGGAAACACAATATACCGCACAGAAATTGATGTTTCGCTAAGTGAAGCTATCCAGAATGAAGCAGATGAGCTGCACATCAAGAGTGGATGCAAAAAGCCAGAAAACGCACAAAACCACACCATATGCGAGACCCTACCTGTGCTTTCGGTTAAATGTGGAAAATTCGCTAAGAAACGAGAGTTTGACGAAAATGGAAAAAAATATCGTGTTCCTAACATTATTCATCTGGTAAGAATTGGAGACATCCCTTTCGATTCCCTTGTGTTCCTAACACTTAGATCAATGGCAAGTGTACAGCAGCCAGAGAACATATATATCTACTATTCCACCACAATACCGACTGGTAAGTGAACGTCACATGTCGGACAATTTCATCCGACAATTGATATAATAAATATTGAAAAATATTGTAATCGAAATATCTTAACTCTAAAATTGGTTTAAATTTTAGGAAAGTTCGTAGATAGAGCAATGAAAGAAATCCCATGCCTCAATTGGGTTAAAGTTAAGGACCCGGAATATATAAAAGGAGTGCATGTGAGTAAATTAATTTATTTCGTGCTTACCATTCTTGGGCGTTGTTATATGATCCGACCGTTTAGTCTGGCGGGATAAGTGCGTTTTGATGGGTTGAAACTAGTCGCTAGCTAGACGGTCGTGTCTTTAGGCAAGGACCAAGCAGATTATTGGTTGCTACCAAATTCAGGAAACGTTTGAATCATACACAACATACTGCAATACCTCCGGTAACCCGACGATGCCGCGAGATGATCTGACGATTGCCCCTGTTGGTTTTTCCATTCACGGGGAAAACATAAATATTCTGTCCTATACAGTTTTTACATACAATTCTTTAAATGTTACAACACGCACACGTAAAATATTGAGAAACATGTGGTGGCTTTTTTTAATTGTTTCCAAATTTAAAAAATTGCGAATATTTTTCCAGATATCTGTACCTGATACTCGCACCGATATTATTCGATTTACAAAACTTTTGGTACATGGTGGAATCTATGTGGATAATGACGTCATCCTTTTAAAAAACTTTGACCCTCTTCGTAATTACTCCTTCGTTGCTGGGCGGTAAGTTCAAGCTTTATGAATATTAAGCTATGTAAGGATATAGGAGGAACAGTTTATCCGAATATCGAGTCATCACGGGAACAAATAAAAGGTGGAAAAGAGGGTGGATAGGAAAACTGCTAACTAAAATTAATATTAGTGGGTCAGGGTGTTTCGGACTGCGCCTAGATAGAGTTAGTATTAGTTGTAAACTTAAGTTTAGTGTTTAGGACACGGTTAGTTTTTATAGTTTTTGATAAGATGTAACTACCTTTCCTTTTTTTCTCTTTCCCTCCTTTAAGTGTTGCCCGGTGCTGATGTTGCTAATGGTGACATTAACAAAGATTGCATGCCTAATTCCCATTTTTTAAAAGATTGCATGCCTAATTCCCATTTTTTAAAAGATTGCATGCCTAATTCCCATTTTTTTAAAGATTGCATGCCTAATTTCCATTTTTTAAAAGATTGCATGCCTAATTCCCATTTTTTAAAAGATTGCATGCCTAATTTCCATTTTTTAAAAGATTGCATGCCTAATTTCCATTTTTTAAAAGATTGCATGCCTAATTCCCATTTTTTAAAAGATTGCATGCCTAATTTCCATTATTTAAAAGATTGCATGCCTAATTTCCATTTTTTAAAAGATTGCATGCCTAATTTCCATTTTTTAAAAGATTGCATGCCTAATTCCCATTTTTTAATTCGACTAGTTTTGGATAAAATATCTGTCCTATCGGGGATTAAATAATAAATATATCTAAAAATATCAAATGCGTGCAATTAAAAAGGTGTATGTGGATTTGTATACCCAACTAATTTATTAAAAATAAGATTAAGTCTAATTGTTAAACCATTAAGCCAAAATGTATGAGCAAGATTAATGACAGTCTTCCTGGGGCTAATAGTCCGTCCACCAAGCGAGGACCCAAGACTGCAATTTCATTTTTTAGTGTTTTTTAGCAAAAAAAAAACCACTAAAAACTATTGTGATATATTGTTTAGTTATTTTAAATAAAGTAGTAAAATACTCAAGCACGATAGGCCTACTCCTCTGTAGGTAAACGGTACTTTTATAAAATGATCACGTAATATTGACTTAGCTCCGATTACCGGACGGTGGACGCAAGATGATCAGACGATTTCCCGTGTGTTAACCCCTTTGGTTTTTCCAATAACGAGATAAACATGGATATCATATCATATCCTAACAACAGTCGTTTGCCCACACCATTAAATAATAAAGACGTGTTGAAAGAGATTTTGTTAATTTTATATTATTTTTTATCCGAAATCTACAGGGAGAGGGCAACCAGCATTAATGATGGTATAATGCTGGTCGAACCCCACTCACCATTTGCCACCAAGTTTTACCAAGAGAGTTATTTAAAAAACTTAGAACATTACGACCGTAAGAAATACATCTCATACGCACAAGATGGACTGCATGCATTTTACCGAAAAAACATGGCGGTACGGTAATTTTTAATACCAACTTTACCCTTATTATTTAATTAGAATCAGATTGCCTTACTTAAAAATTTATATTAGCATCATTTAAGTCAGGCAGTAAAAACGCAAAGCAGATCTATTTGATTAGTATGTAATACCGAGCTGTCACACCAGACTATACAACTGCATCCTCTCATCACATGTTTAACGGAAGTTTATTGATAAAGTTAATGGAAATAGGTTCCGGTTCAAAATTTAATTCATAGTCATACTAGTTTCAATTACCATGTTATTTCAATAACGACTGCAGAAAATTTACGAAAATGTCATTTCTCTGCACATAAATATATGCTACACTTTGCAGCCCGATGTTCATATTGAAGAGGATTCGTTAAACCGACCTTTACCATTTAATTATCATGAAGGGTTGGCCACAACTATTACCGGCAATTATGATCTCAGTAAGAACTATGTTTTGCACATCCATCCAAGACATGCAGTGCGACTAAATCCGAAACTCGGCTTTGTTTACACGGATACGGAAGAGGAAGTCAGACGGAAAGACACCAGTTATGGCGCTGCAGCGCGAATAGCGTATTTCGGGTCGCCAGATCTGATTTTTAAACCGGGCGAGAAGACTTTTGAGCGAATTCCAACGATAAAAGTGAAGCCTTTGCCCAAGATCGAACCTGACAATGGAAAAGAGTAAAAGGTCTATGTTAACTGAACCTTTGTACTTTATGATAAATACATACTTTATGATAAATACATACTTACAAGACGCAATTTAAATATCTATCCTGTTGATTTTATCTTACATTAGTGTTAAAAGTCGTGCAGGTACACATATACCTACACTGTACCTAACCAAAAAAATAAGAATCTAATATGTTATTGGATGACCAAGTTTCATATAAAGAATGATATAAAGGTGACAAGTTTGTTAATTGTGTCGTCGTTGTGATTATCGGAAGAGCAGAACGGACATGTTGGTCAGAACTTTAACAGTGCAAAATTTCGGTGACTTGATTGCCTATTTTGCAGTTTCATAACTTCTCTGCGTAATATACATTCAGGGTCATAAATGTAATATTTTTTCTACACAGTTACGAAAATTCAAATATTATAAATAATACACTGTTAATGGGGTTTGTACAAATACATTCAGCTTAAAATTAAGGCACAGAGACTATAGTAGTATGGCCATAGTTGTGAAATACAAATATAAGTAATAATATATTAACATAAGCCTTTGTGGCGAAACGCAGCCGTTTGATTTTCTAATTTTGCTATATAACTATAAAAGAACTTATAAATTTACACAATATTTAGTTGGATAACCAGTAAAGCAGACAGCTAATGTGCACACACTCGTTAAATCATTGATATATTATAAACCTTTTTTCGGCATAGAACAGTAGACAATATTTACACTTTGACCTTTTGGAGTTTTGCATACATTTACACATTGAAAGACTTATTGCAAAAAACTTTATATCCCCTTCTTATTTAAACCAGGAAAAGACAAAACTACGGATAATTTTAATAAACTTCAAAGAATAGTCTCTCTATAATTTGGTAAATGATTATGTGGACTATGGTGCGAAACAATATATGTGAGATAATCATGGATTGTATAAGAATCATCCAAAATTGCGGATGTGCTGGGAATGACAAAACAATCATAGATCGTATTATATCGTCTTTGCAATGGTGGGTTTGTTTGGTGGGATTATACAGAACAGTTAGATGAAGTTAGAGACATATACGACAGTAAGAGGTAGTAAGAGACATGTATGCGAAAGTTACGGTATTTATGCACACACCAATGACGTATAAAGAGATAAGGTACGACGGTAAAATATTAATTGAAAAGAAGTATTGATTCAATACCCAAACAGATGCGCTCTTAAATGGTACCACTTAAAATATTGCGCTGTCAAGTTACCGGGGACAAGAGTGGTGTTTTTTATTTTTCAAAGTTTTTCTTCTTAATATCACATACCCAGCAGTTCTTGTGAAATATAGAAGTTTTAAT
>CH002564.1:537798-614302 GCA_000149265.1 Ciona savignyi | reverse complement strand
AAACATAAAACATCTAGAGAACTTTAAGAATGATTTCTGCCACAAAGCATTTTGGCTATATTGTTACGGTTGTTTATATTAATAAGACAGACGTGATGACAGATTGAAACAGAAGTCACAGACTCACGCTTTCCATTACGCATTTCCTGTCACAACTGTTGCTAGACAATGACATTAAGTTGGGTTATTACAAGACACGCGTTGACATAACCAGATACAGCACGATCCAGTTTACTTCGAAATTTTAACAATTAATATGAAGGAATGGATGCAGGATATACTGTTAGGAAACGTTCTCGAAAAGGCATGACTGTTTAGTAGCCTTTGACAACTTTAACAATTTAATAATCATTATAGGTGTTCTTAACTTTCTTAGTCAACCATCTCAGAATTATTATCGGGAAAAAAATGCTAAAAATAATCTACTATATGAGCTCACTTTAAAGGAAATTGAGTGTTATTTTTACAGATTTTGTCTTTTCTCAAACATTTGTCAATAAAGTGTTTCGCCAATTACCCCACTCTTAACCAGTTTTAAACTAAACGTGTACCCCGTTATTGGGGAGTCATTTCAGGCAACGTTAGTATAAAAAAAATTGTCTACACTGCTTACTTTGTTTCAGCCATTTGCAAAAGGGTAATTCCTAACGGTAAGTCCCCTATGAAATGATATAATTAATCGCCGAATAGGCGGGAAAAAATATAAAGTGTGTTGCTCACCTTTAGTTCTTATTATGCAGCTGTGTAACTTTACTTATATAAAACATACTTGAAAAGTCGCAGTGATTCCGTAAAGCTGACTTAAAAAATTCTACCAGCAGTAAACGCGCAGCAGAACGAACCAAAGTGTTGTCTCACGACACACACACCCAAGTTAATGCAGCGCGTCTGGAACCACTATTTTACAGTCTGAAGATATTCTTATCTTCATAGGAAAATTCTAAAACATACATTGGCATTACTCGTATAGTGAACAGTTCAATATATAAACACATTTGATGCAGTTCAATTTTAGATATTCAACAAGCTATCAACAAAGAAGAATGGCGGAATGGGGATATTATGATTCATGTTTAGGTAACAATGGTGGACATATATTCTACATTTAGTGTAGTACTTCTCTTTCTACTGTAGTAATTTTGTGATTTAAAAAGTCTGTTTTAAACAAACGTTATTTAAAAAAGAGAGTTTCGTAACATGCATAATCGTGCTCAAAAGTTTAGTGCAGTCTGGTTTGCGGAGCTACTACAGTGTGTGTTTGTGAAATACGAGTTTCTTTAATTTTTTGAAGTAATATAGCGACTATTTTTTATGCAACATCCAATATATTACTAAAGCTTATAGGCGCAGCTGTGTTTTTTTTACAATACTACGACTGTAGGTCCGATGCGCTATATATACCATATCAGTTAACAGGCAGGATATGTAATTAGTTGACTCTATTTGTAAGATTTATCGTCGCAATTATTGTTTATATTATATCTATGTCACTAGGGAATAAGATCGGTATTGTATTCCCTTTTTTCCCGCAATTTCACCGAACTATAAAACGCTTGTTTTTTACCGCATAAGCATTATCGTGAGGTAATCGGTCTTTTGGTAGTATGTTTTGGAATTAACGGTTAGAAAGAAGATGTGTATGACGTGCTTTGGCTCCTGTTCAGCCACAATTTGGTAAATATTGGTTTTATTTCTCAAACTAGTAATTTTTGTGATAATTAAATTGTACATATATTTTTCCTTAGAAAACCGTCATTTCAAGACCTTTCGTTTTCGCCATCATTCAAATTCGAATAAATTCACAAGTTTTGGACAATGACGCGTTATTTCAAACTCTGAATAAAGGACGCCGTCTATAAGCATACTGCAACCTCTCACTAAGACAGGTGTTAGGAGCCAACACCTTGTCGGGAAGTTACATCGTTTTCAAATTTCTTGGACTACCGTCGTCGTTCCCGTCCAGTCGTCGTTCTCGTCCAGTCGTCGTTCCCGTTGCCGATTCCCGTTGACGATTCCCGTCGCCGATTCCCGTTGACGATTCCCGTTGCCGATTCCCGTTGACGATTCCCGTCGCCGATTCCCGTTGCCGATTCCCGTTGACGATTCCCGTTGCCGATTACCGTTGACGATTCCCGTTGCCGATTCCCGTCGCCGATTCCCGTTGCCGATTCCCGTTGCCGATTCCCGTTGACGATTCCCGTTGCCGATTCCCGTTGCCGATTCCCGTTGCCGATTCCCGTTGACGATTCCCGTCGCCGATTCCCGTTGACGATTCCCGTTGCCGATTCCCGTTGACGATTCCCGTTGCCGATTCCCGTTGCCGATTCCGGTTGACGATTCCCGTTGACGATTCCCGTTGACGATTCCCGTTGACGATTCCCGTTGCCGATTCCCGTTGACGATTCCCGTTGACGATTCCCGTTGACGATTCCCGTTGCCGATTCCCGTTGACGATTCCCGTTGCCGATTCCCGTCGCCGATTCCCGTTGCCGATTCCCGTTGCCGATTCCCGTTGCCGATTTCCGTCGCCGATTCCCGTCGCCGATTCCGGTTGACGATTCCCGTTGACGATTCCCGTTGACGATTCCCGTTGACGATTCCCGTTGACGATTCCCGTTGCCGATTCCCGTTGACGATTCCCGTTGCCGATTCCCGTCGCCGATTCCCGTTGCCGATTCCCGTTGCCGATTCCCGTCGCCGATTTCCGTCGCCGATTCCCGTTCCTGAACGTTTTCAATTCCGTTATTCCTGCTGATAAGCCGCAAAATGAAGATTCCAAAGACTTTAAATTGTCTCAAACAACTTTACGTGGATGCCGAAAGGCTAATGCTTTCTCCAGTAGGTAGGACGTCACTACGTAAGCTCATACCAATAATCGACCGCGTATTTGACGAGCTAATGGACTTATGTGTAAATTTTCCAGAAGATCAACCGCTTGAAGATGTTTACATATCAAGAACTCAGTTAAAGAGTCAGAAACGTGAGTTCGATACGCATGTGCGTCAGTGGTTAAATAAAACTGAATTGCAATTAGCAAGGACTAACCGCGACACGTCGAGCACAATTTCTACTGCAAACTTTATCCGGAGTGAACGCCAAAAAAGCCAAATCAGGTTGAAACTCGCCGAACTTGCCTACAAGCAAGCTATGGACAGGTTGTTCGAAACACGCAAGCGTGCAAAGGAGCAAACAGATCGTGCTGCTGAAAGGACACGCGTAGCAGCAAAAGAAGCCAATCAAAAAGCTCGCGAATCTATAGAAGCAGAGCGTGTCGCCAACAAAAAACAACCAGAATTTGAATACGCGAAGGCAGTTTCTAAAGCTCGAAAAGATGAAGAAATCTTGGAGGCTCTAGACTCGACCTCACCAACATTACAACCCAACGTTGTTACCGTAGCTACAACGAACAACCGCACTACAGTACGGCCTTCGCTTGCAGACGCTCGATCCAACTTAAGCGATCACAAGAAATCAGTTGCAGAATTAACGTCGCCACGAACAAGTACAAAATACTTTACCGGTAAGCCGTAGACACCAACCCCCGCCCCGTGTGTATCAAGCCCGAGCGTATCGAAATAAGCGCAGCTGTTGAAATCGATGAATGCTGCACCAGTATCAACACGGCCAAGGTTTATATAAATGTTGTTCCCGGTAAAGTCCGTTACGCAGACAAAGAGGTTGATAGCTGTGCAGTTATCGATCAAAGTTCCACGACAACACGCCGTGAGGAGTCGATAGTAAGTTCACCAAATGCTGCTGGTAATTCACGTTGTATTACGTTGCAAACCCTAACATCATTTCGTGTTTTAGATACAGTTTTACCCCTTGCACTCTCTGCCCAGCCTGTGGAGGGTGAAGATTGGAATAACCTTCCCGACGTCGTTGCTTTGGATAAGATATATGGGAATCCTAATGTATTACATGATCCGCAGGCGTTGCAGCGACACCATCACTTGCAAGGTGTGAAAATTCCACAGATCGAAGATGGATCAGTCAAGTTGCTAATCGGGGCAAACGGTCCCCAAGTTTTCCGTGTCGAGTCCATGAGAAGCGGAAATGGTCGCTGTCCCGACGCTGTCAAAACCCGTCTAGGATGGTCACTTCTAGGCCCCTGTGGTGATAAAAGCCGTTCCAATTGTAAGGCCAGCGTTATGTTTTTAAAGGATGAAAACGATCTCAAACCAATGATCGACGATCTCGATGACCTCAACGACAGCTTTCTTCGGTTCCCGACCTCGATTGAAGACCGAAGAGCACACGACCTTATGAAGGGTTCAGTTAAGTTTGTTCATTATGAATTACCCCTCCCATTGCGCCACGATTATGAGATTCTCCCAGACAATGGCGCCATGGCGATGGGGCGCCTTAAAGTTTTAGCAAAGCGACTTGTGCAAAACTCAAATATTAAACAAAAGTATGTCGAGCAAGTGAACAACATGATGACAAAGTGCTATTCAGAGAAGGTGCCATATGACGAAATCGTCACCGACCGCAGAATCTGGTACCTACCGCACCAACCCGTTAATAACCCTCACAAACCGGACAAACTATGTGTAAATCAAATAAATGAATTTCTTCTACAACGCGAAATTCAATGGAATTTCAACCCTCCCTGCGCTTCACACATTGGTGGAGCCTGGGAAAGAATGATTAGATCCGTTCGTCGGATTTTACTTTCCATTTCAGGTGAAAAGACATTGAACGATGATCAACCGAACCACCTGCTCAAGGTGAACCCGTCAAGTGAGCTGCCTCCAACTTTGACCAATGAACGGCAATGTTACGCTCGACGCCGCTGGCGCTACGTTCTACATCTAGCCAACCGAATTTGGGCCAGATGGTCGGGAGAGTACCTCCGAACTATCATCGCACGCCAGAAATGGCACAAAAGAAAAGAAAACGTGAAGATAGGAGACGTTGTATTTCTGGTGGACAACACAACACCACGATCACAATGGTTCATTGGAAGAATCACCTCCGTGTACCCGGCCAGCCACGATTTAGTTCGAAATGTGCTAGTCAAAGCAAGTGCTGACACCGAATTCAAGAGACCGATACACAAACTATGTATCATAGTACCCGCTACGGACGTGCGCAATGAGAGTGTTGACCCTGCTACAGCTCTCAACGAGATTGCCGGCATTAGCCCGGTCATTGAATGAATCTTAACACGCGACGTAAATCTATTAAATTGTAAATTGCTCAATTGTACGATCTCGCAATTTGGGGGGGGAGTGTAAGATTTATCGTCGCAATTATTGTTTATATTATATCTATGTCACTAGGGAATAAGATCGGTATTGTATTCCCTTTTTTCCCGCAATTTCACCGAACTATAAAACGCTTGTTTTTTACCGCATAAGCATTATCGTGAGGTAATCGGTCTTTTGGTAGTATGTTTTGGAATTAACGGTTAGAAAGAAGATGTGTATGACGTGCTTTGGCTCCTGTTCAGCCACAATTTGGTAAATATTGGTTTTATTTCTCAAACTAGTAATTTTTGTGATAATTAAATTGTACATATATTTTTCCTTAGAAAACCGTCATTTCAAGACCTTTCGTTTTCGCCATCATTCAAATTCGAATAAATTCACAAGTTTTGGACAATGACGCGTTATTTCAAACTCTGAATAAAGGACGCCGTCTATAAGCATACTGCAACCTCTCACTAAGACAGGTGTTAGGAGCCAACACCTTGTCGGGAAGTTACACTATTAAAATGTATTTTACCTTTCGCAGGACCAAATGAATGGAGCAAACATTATCCCGTTGGTCAACGGCAATCTCCTATTGATATCAGAATTTCTCAACTGAAACACATGGTAAATGCACCAACACAACACTATATATGCATAATATAACCCTGTCTTTGTAAGAAGTTGCATGTTTTGACGGTTTTCTTTTATTCTTACCTTAAAATAACGCCTCATTATTTTAAACTTCTTTTTGTACGGTAAAAATACGGAAAGGGTGGCTGTAACGAAATCTTGTCAATGGAGGTTTTCTAAGAAAAACTGTATTTGTGCAGTTTTAAATATCTCAAAAAAAATTACCAAAAGTTAATCAATAAAACAATATTTGTCAAATGTGACTGAACAAAAGACAAATAATTAAAAATCGTCTAAACTTCGAAACAAACACGATTTTCTTTCGATACATTACACACTAGCTTATAGCTAAACTATGAACTCCAAACAGACAACCAGAAAAACGTGGCCTTTGCAGTAAAACGCGTCATAATGGAAATAATAGAGTTATTTATAGTGGATATATATATAATAACGGGGACGACAAATCTTACATATTATCACAGGCTCTTAAATAAATGTTTTTTTTAATCTCAATGTTCCTTTTTAGCAATCTCTTGATAAGTTTTTAATCTTAATGTTCCTTTTTAGCTATCTCTTGATGTTAGAATACTTTTCCCTTTTTTTCTAGCAGTGTGTATCATTTCTGCTCGTTACATAGAAAATCCGCCTTCTGCCATATTTAATATTTAATCAATGTATGTACGGTTACTGCCGTTGTTATAGTACACTATAACATAATATAGTAGTGTAGGACTATGAACCTAATATTGATCTTTGCAACCCTAGGACATAAGGATAATCCCCTAAACGTCCACACTATCAACAAAATATGTTAAAATACGACAAAAACAAAGACTTGCATTGAAAATACCCCGAAAGTCTTAATCGATGGCGGTAAACAGAATATAACTGCTTCTGTCTCATTAGGCCAATAAGGTTTAATCTCATCAAAATTTAAGCATCTTTATTGACCGCTGCACTACAATTACGTAGATTTTAAGTGTGTGTCACGTGTTTCAGTAGGATATGTCTGCACCAGTTAGTTGGGGTTGTTCTCTTTTTAGTCTTTATATAGTTAACACGTATAGGAAACGCTACTGTCAATACAATCGCAATGAATCGTGATCCAAATCATGTTATATTCAAAAGTGAAATTTTTATCTTTGTATTAAGTAATCCGAAGAAATATTAATAAAAAAACGATTAACAAGTTTATTCATTAACCTCTTCGCTGATCATAAATAATAATAAAACAACAAACGACATGCATTGATTAACACATAACGATTACGTTAAGTTACCACGCGACCGTTGATTAAACATTTTATTATTTCCACAGGAATTCCCCGAATTGGAGATATCATACAACTGTAAAGATATCACCAAAGTCAAGAACACAGGGACATCCGTAAAGTTTTATGCCACTGGACACAATTCTGGTGGGTTGAAATTGTGTAAAAAAATTAAGCTGATACGTTTTACTGTTATATCATTTAAAAAGATGTTATTTAATATTACTTATTGACAACTCAATATTTTTAAAACTACTCTTCAAAGTTTGTCGGGATAATTAACATTTGACTTTAATGCTTCATTCCAGTGTAACCCATACCTATATTGCCGTACCGGCAATATTTCATTTTGCAAAAGATGATATCAGGACCGTTCCATTTAACATTTATCACTCCCTTTATCATTGCAATTTTGTAAATTTAGATTTGAATTATATTTTCAGGCATCAAAGGAGGCCCAGTGGCCGGAACATACCGTCTACTTCAGTTTCATTTCCACTGGGGTGCGGTTGATTGTCGTGGTTCTGAACATACTATCAATGGAAAACCGTACAGTGCAGAGGTAATTCAATCCAAAACATTATTTCAACGAATATAAAGTAACTCGCCAATATTTATAATGAAAAGAACCAGATAATATGCTAAGCCATAATTTGACAACCAAAACGTTACCTTCGTCTTTCTGTACGACCTAAGCACAACAGAAATGGCATAGCCGACCAATGCAAATATTAAGATTTATTGCATTTTTTTCATTACAGGTGCATTTTGTTCATCAAAATACTAAGTACGCCACTGTGGATGAAGCACTCGCAAACTCAGATGGATTGACTGTGCTTGGTGTCTTCGTTGAGGTGTGAGCTTTTTTAATTGCCAACTTAGTTATAGACCGAATAACGTATAGAATAAGTGCGTCGGCGTTCAGCCGAAAGGTAAAGGATCAAAACTGGTATAGCAAGGTAGATGGTTGTGTTCCTACGTTATAACCTATAAAATCTAAGTCATTTTAGTATCAAAATCAGCACCTTTCTATTAAGAAATATATATTTCGCCTATAAAAGGCATTTTAATTTCTGATTCAAATAGAATGTTGGCGGGATGAATTAAAAAAATATGAACCCAACGACATTGAGTTCATTAATGTATGCTTTATGTACAAGTACCTTCATTAGATTACCTATTACTATAAAATATGTCGTTATGTCCTTGTACCCAGATTTCTGCCGAAGATAACAAAGATTTCGATGTTATATTGAAAAACCTGAAAAAGGTTCCTTATGGGGTATGTTTTGAGTTTTGACGTTTTAGCGTTAAATGTCTTTTGACTTGATGTTTTTACAGCACAGTGAGGCACATGTGGAAGGTAAAATTAATCCGGAAATTTTGCTCCCAAAGAGTAAGTTTGATGTTTTAATCCCTAGGATAAAATATTTTAATATGCTTTTTAGTAAAAAAGAGCACTTTTGTTTGATGTAACTGGTTTACACTGCAATAAACTGCCGTTCACTTGATCTAATATGTGATCTAAAACTATTCTATACACGAAGATATTATGCACAGTTTAAAATATTATATACAAATAAATATTTCCCTTAAGCCAACCATGTCATCAAAAGAGTCTATTTTTAAAGGTTTTTCCATCTTTGGGGATAAACATAAGAATCATTTTACTCTGTTTTTTTTACGTTTTATTAACCACAGATCGTCGAAGTTATGCATGCTATAGTGGATCCTTGACCACTCCTAAATTCAATGAATCCGTCCAGTGGATTAATTTCCATGAGATCATCAGCATGTCAGAAAATCAAGTGAGAATTTAAAATAGCATACACTAGCTTTTTTCATAGATATTATAGATAACAATTTCTCAATTTAACCGACCACAATCGAGTTGTTTTAAAAAATAATTTTTGATCATACTTTTCATCGGACATGCACTCTGCTCTAGTTCATACGGAATACATTTATAAAGCCAGCTGTCGTTAGTACAATATTGATATTTCCCTACTAATTAGGCTCTTGTGCCAACAATCCTTTCACCACAGTTCGCAATAACAACGCACTTTTTATTTAAGTCTTAGATAACACCAACTTTAATTAATTTTGATTTAAATTGTTCTGATGTAATTTGTTTTTAATAATGTAAGGTTTAACAACCGCGTCATTTTTTCGTCTTTGTAATGTGTCTATTCACTGACGTGTAACTACTGTAGTTTTGCCGTTTTATCCTGTCTCCTTAACTTAAAATAATATTCTTCTTTAATGTAACGAAGCAGCAAAAAACTAAAGTAAACTAAACTAAAAACTTTTCTCAGATAACTCAGTTCAGAAGCCTTTATTCGACCCCAGCTGGCACTACCCCCTCCAAGCATTTAGTCGACAACTTCAGACCAGTGCAACCCCTCAACGGCCGTGACGTATTTGGCAACATTTGCCGTTATGGCACATAATAAAAATTATGCAAGAGCCCGGTCTACTTCTTGTAATTAACCGTATATGAATAAATTATATATTAACCACCGTATTAACGCACCATAACTAGGTTAAAACCATTTAATATCATTGCGTTTAATATAGAATAATTTAAATTTAAACAAACGTTTTAAATGTTACGCAACCATTATCAACACTCTCCCATTTCTTGATATAATTTATAGTCTCCCCAGTGTCTAGTATTTTATTAGACTGTTAATTCCCACATATCTTTATACTTAATATTCAGATTTTAAAACTCAGTGTATAAATACCTACATTATTATATTCATCTTGTGAGAGTATTTATCCAGAATAAAAGAATTCATCTAAAGATTTACTGTTCAAATTCTTGTGTGGAAAATTCGAGTCGAAACAGAGATTAATCTGGTATAGGGTATAAGGTATTCATGTATAAATCTCGGAAATGGGAAAACAATAAATGCTTAATTAAACAGACAATCCACAAATTAAATCAAAAACAGCCCGAATTTGCAAAAAGCAGACCGTAAAACCTCTATTTTACCGCCACGGCGCTCTACTTTTCCACTCTTCCTTAAAAGCGTTCAAATGAAGGTGGCGCTCAAATAGAGGTTTTACGGTAATTTACGTTTTACACTTTTAATTGAGGTTTTTAATTATCTGTAGTCAGCTCACGGCGTTATGGCGTTATGTATAAAATGCTTGTATTCAACGTAAGCAGCATAAAACTTCCCTAAATCAATCAAACATATTTATTTCTTGAACGCACAGCAAATAAAATAAAAATACGTAAATAAAGTTAAATAAAGTTTAACAAGGATATGCCAAGAAACTAGAAATCTAAATGAGAAACCTAAAACATACTACAACGGTCATATGAAAGCAAATAGTTGGTAAAGTCTAACGGTTTACGCGGAAAAGATAAAGATAAAGACGACAGGTAATTATCATCAAGCGATGGTCAGGTAATCAACGTACGTACGAAGACATAGTAACACACGCACAGTAGATAAACTGCGCCAGGCGCAGCGAATCGATATTGATTTAGAAGCAATCTTTAATTGGCTCCAGCATAAAGTAAGACCAGTTTTTTTTAATTTTTGAAAGGTAAAGTTATTCACGCTCCAAACTTTAATGGACCTTACTAACATTACTAGAGTCTATTTTCAAATCTACGGCTGCACCAAATTCTACGGCTCCAAAAATTATATACATACAACCATTATGTTTTACTAATTTATTTTATATACCTACAACTAGAAAAAGGAGGAGAAAGTATAGAAAGATAAAACCAATAAAGTAAAACATCAGAGTCGAGGAAGGCCGCCAGGAATTAATACTGGTGGTGCGACAAAGATATAAATTTCCCCGAAAAACAATTACAATCGACGGGTATCTATAGACGTAATAATAACAAAAACAAAGGCAAATGTTATCGTTGTCAAGCTGATAAAAAAACTTAAAGGAAAGGTACACAAGTGTATGTACTATGTACTAAAATGGATAGGGGAACATAAAAAAAGTATGTAAAATGATAAAATCAAGTCCAAAATTAAGTACAAAAACAGGTACTAGTTGTTGTCAATAAACTTTAAACAATGAAACTACCAAGAACATGGCTGTTTTTCTCCGGGTGGTTTGCATATTTCCATGAAAAATATAACAACTATTGCTTGACGCCTTTCCCATAGTGTGTTGATGGCTTCTTTATAGCGACTACGTTCATTACTTAAACAGATAGAGCTGCATAACAAGCGAAATTATAAGTCTCTGTAAAATGGTATCTTGCTATTTCATATAAATTTCTTTTATGTAAGTTCAATGGCTTTTGAGGGAAGGACATTTGTGAGACTAGTATTCTATAGATTATAGAGTATATTGTATAAGCAATATCATTTAGTTTGAGTAATATTCGCAAGTCTTATATAATGCATACAAGGTTTATAAATAATGACGGCGTATATATATATATATATATATATATATATATATATATATATATATATATATATATAGTAGGTAACTGGTATAAAAACTTACATCCCTTAAGCAATTTGTAAAAAAATAAAACATCTATAGAACTTTTAAAAAGATTTCCGCCACAATGCATTTTGGCTATTTTGTTACCGTTTTTTTTTAATAAGATAGACGTTATGACATAATGAAACAGAAGTCACTAACTCACGCTTTCCATTACGCATTTCCTGTCACAACTGTTGCTAGACAATGACATTAAGTTGCCAGTTATTACAAGACACGCGTTGGCATAACCAGTTTACTTCGAAATTTTAACAATAAGTATGATAAGAATTGGATGCAGGATATACTGTTAGGAAACGTTCTCAAAAATACATGATTGTTTAGTAGCCTTTGACAACTTTAACAATTTAATATTAATTATAAGTGTTTTTGACTTTTTATACTGCGTCCCAGAGAGGGGAATGTTGATTATCTCAACTCAAAGCTTTTCGGAAAAAAACTTGATAAGAATAGTTTTTACGGACCAGTACCGGTCTGCTGACCTGGGGTTGGCAAACAACATAATAAAATAAAGTGCAATCAAAATGAGTTTTTAAAAATAAAGATGGATAACAGGTGGTTGACACTATCCATACGTAAATTACGACAATAATTATGAATCTTATCTTAAATCAGGCTGTCTTTGTTTTTTTACCATTATCAAATACCATAGCTTTGCTGTGTTGCTCTTATGACATAAAACGCTGACAATAACAATTTTAGAAAGGTAACACCATAGGTATTTATACGACGTATTTAAAAACAGCAGAGCTAAGGACGAACGAAAAAAAATAAAGTCAGAATTTAATATGTTGACGCTACAAACCGTAAAAATGTTACCCAACGAATTATTACAATCAACGTGAATCTATAGAAGTACTAATAACAAAAAAACGTTAACTGTGTTTGACTTACATGTGTGAACATAAAAAAATATTTAAAAAGGTATAATTAAGTTAAAAAAACACAGGTACTGTTTGTTGTAAAGAACCTTTAATCTAAATGATACTACCGAGACTATTACGTGTTTTTCCGGGATATTTGCATTTTCAAAATTTATAACCAAGTAAAAAAAACAAAGGTACTTCTCGTTGTAAAGAACCTTTAATGTAAAAGATACTACCGAGAACATTACGTGTTTTTTCGGGGATATTTGCATATTTCACCGAAAATTATAACTAGTTTTTAAAATACGTATTGCCTGAGGGTTTCATTTTGTTTTGCTATTCATTTTATATAACTACATTTTTCTTTAAAATGTGGAATTAATTATGCATTTCGGTCTCAAAATATCGGCCAACAAATAAGATATGCGACAAAAATTCCAAAAATGGGCATGTCTGTTACGAGCATTACGTGTAAAAAGAAAACCCGAGCAATATCTTAATGTGTCCTCTTTGATTTTGAAGGGAGCAGTAATAATAAACCGTGTATTAAAATACGCAGAAGTTATCTTTACCACTGTCTGATCGAATACTATAGCTTTGCCGTGTTGTACTTATGGCTAACAAGTATAGAAAGATAAAAACATTGTCATTTAAATAAAGTAATTTTAAAACAGCAGAGTCAAGGAAAGACGCCAGGAATTAATACTTAATGGTGGCGCGACAAAGATATAAATTTCCCCCGAAGAATAATTACAAGCGACGTTTATCAAGTGCTAACAACAAAAACAAAAGCAAGGGTTAAAATTGTGAAACTGATAAAACGATACAAATCGTAGGCAAAAAGATTTACATGTGTGAACATGAAAAAAGTGTAGAAATATATAATTATGTAACAAACACACGTAGTAGCTGTTGTCGAGAAACTAAAAGCTAAATGATATTACCGAGAACATTACGTGCTTTTTCGAGGACATTTGCATATTTCACCGAAAATTATAACTGGTTTTCAAATTACGTATTGCCTGCAATGTATTTATGTCTACACAGTTAGTATGATTTTGCCACAATGTTTTTTATGTTGTTGCGGTTCTTTATAAGTATGACGGATGATGAGTTTTTCTTCCGGAATTGTAGGACGCATTGTGTTTCCCTAATTTATTTTATATTCCCACAACTTTCTTTAAAATTTGGAATTAGTGGCGCAATTCGGTCTTTAAATATCGCCAACAAATTTAATTGGCGACAAAAATCCCTGACGTAATCCTCATTTGTTAAGGTTTAATTGACTGTTTATCTAAGACAAAAAGGAAACGCAATATAATAACAATATAAGAACAGTCAACTACCACATTAAACCGTAAAGCAAATGTATCACAAACTAGAGAGAACCATATTCTTTTACAAATGTCACATTTTCATTGTGATTCAAATACTATTTTGGTAGATGTCGGGGCGACATGGCATACTTGTAACAACCATGATTTGAAAACAAAATCTCATTTTTAGCGTATTTCCCTGGATAATTTTTTATTTCTCTTAAATGTTAAACCAGTGACTAATGCACTTACATTCCACTAAATTAAAATTTAAATTGGAGCAGCCATTCAAGCGCTATGCCCCAAAAGCTATTTTTTTAAATACCATTTTGGTTTTAACCTCCCGTGGAAATTCCCCTGGATTTATTACTCACATTTTTAATTTCTGGATATCTAGACCATGTTCTCTAACCACTGCCAAAGTTTCATGTCCATGTCTGTTAAGCGTTTGGCGAAAAAAAGAATAAAAAAGAATTAAAAAAGTAAAAAACGGACAAAAACAATATGTGTCCCATTTTTCCAAATGGGCTCTATAAATTTTAAAACAGCAGAGTCAAGAACAAAGGCCAGGTTTAATATGCATAGTGGCGTCTATAGACGTATTGATAACAAAAACAAAGGCAAATGTTACCGTTGTCAAACTGATAAAAACCATAAACCAAAAGTAAAGGTACAAAAGTCTGTGTATGTACTAAAATGAAGAGGGGAACATTAATAAAGTATGTAAAATGAAATAATATTTATATTAGGTCCAAAATTAGTTGGAAAACATAAATACTTATTTCTGTAGAAAAAACTTAAAACACTGATACTACTGAGAACATAGTTGTTTTGTCTCTGAGTATGCTTGCATATTTCCATGAAAAATATAGTTGGTTATTGATCTACGTCTTTTCTACGATGTGTTGATGGTTTCTCTGCAGCGCCTGCGTTAATAAGTTAAACAATAGAGCAGCATAACAAGCAGAAATATAAGTCTATAAAATGTTAGTTTGTCATTTCATATAAAAAGTTCTTTTAGTTAAGTTCAATGACTTTTAAGGGAAGTAACTAACTTTATGTAACTTTGTTAAATTAAACAGTATACTGTAGAAGCAATTTTCGTTAGTTTGATATGATTAAAATGAGCAAGTCTTAATGAGCATAAAGTTAATAAATAATAGAGGCATATATATATATATAGTAGGTATGTGACTTAAATAATAACACCCCTAGAGCGATTTGTAAAAACATTTATAGAAATTTCAAAATGATTTCCGCCAAGAAGCATTTTGTGACTCTATCGTTACGGTTTTTTTTATTAAAAAGACAGACGTTATGACAAAATTAAACAGATGTCACACAGACTCAAGCTTTCGATTTCGCATTCCCTTTCACAATTGTTGCACCAATATTAAGTTGCCAGTTACTACAAGTTACGCGGTGGAATAACACGGCACAGCGCTATCCAGTTTACTAAAATTTTTAACAATAAATGGTTAACACGACTGTCTTTGAAACGAGCCCAGACTTTTTCAAGTTTGAATAAAAAAAATTGACAATGAATATGACAAGGATTGGATGCAGGATAAACTGTTAGGAAACTTTATCAAATAGGCATGGTTGTTTAGTAGCCTTTAAAAATTTTAACAATTTATAATTATAGGTGTTCTTAACATTCTTTGTCAACGACGTCAGAATTCTTATCTGGGAAAAAGAGATCTAAAAAACTATCCCCTACAAGCGAGCAAATTAAAGGGAATTACGTGTCTTATTTTGCGGTTTTTGTATTTTTTTAACTACTTCTCTTTAAATTGTTACCATAACCATTTTATTCTTAACCAGTTTAAACTAAACGTGTACCCCGTTATTTGGGAGTCATTTCAGGCAACAATAGGTGTAAAATTGTTTTTAACTGCTTAACTTGTTTCCGCCATTTGCAAAAGGGGATATTTTTAACGGTAAGTCCTTTTAACCGTTTTCTTTTTGGTAAATATTCAATTTTACCTCATTAGTGCGGTTAGAATACAACTGTGTAGCCCATTGAGAAATTACGTTAACACATTTAGTGTTGTACAAGCAGGGTGTATAGCACATGTACTAAACACTTTCCAGGGAATATTTGATTGGTATTTTAGCAGTTCTAAATATGTTAACAATTTACCCACTATTTTCTTTTGTAATCACTTTATTTTACTTTTTGTAATCACAACTGTAATTACTTTTCTTGCATAAGTTTAATTACGGTCCTAAATCGCCTAAAAAGTTAAAATTTGTATTATTTTTCTCATTTTAAATGCTATAATTAATCGCCGAATCGACTGGAAAAAATATATAGTGTGTTGCTTACTTAGTTCTGTTAATGTATCTGTGTAATTTTACTTGTGAAAACATACCTTCATAAAATTCGCAGAAAGGCCTTAGAGCTGTTATTACTAGCACAATTTTTTTTAAATTTCTACCAGCACAATTTTCTAAAAAAAATTCTAAATTTTTACACTGGCATTTTTACCAGCACATTTTTTTTTCTACACAGGCAGCAGAACTAACCAAAGTGTTGTGTTGTCTCGCGGCACACCCAAATAATGCAAGTGGCACCTAGGCTGAAATCCATTTTTACAGTCTTAAGATATTCTCATCTTATATAAGAAAATTCTAAAATACAGTTCAATACATTAACACATTTGATACAATTCAATTTTAGATATTCAACAAGCTATCAACAAAGAAGAATGACGGAATGGGGATATTATGATTCATGTTTAGGTAACAATGTACATTTATGCTACATTTAGTGAAGTACTTCTTTTAAAACAGTGGTTTTGAAGTCTGTTTTAAGAAATCTTTATATTAAAAATGATAGCGTTAACATGCTTAAAAGCTTGGTATACTCCGGTTGCAAGAGCTATACTATAGTGTGTTATTTGTGATAAACGAGCTTTTTCAAGTTTTGAATTAATATAGCCACCATTTGTTTACGCAACATCAAATATATTGCAAAAGCTAACAAGGGCAGCTATTAACTGTGCATTTTTTCACAATACTTCGACCGTGGGGTTAATGCACTATATATTTTATACAAGTTAGGCGTCATGAAATGTAATGAGTTGACTCTATTAAAATGTAACTTACCTTTCGCAGGACCAAATGAATGGAACAAACATTATCCCGTTGGCCAACGGCAATCTCCTATTGATATCAGAATTTCCCAACTGAAACACATGGTAAACGCACCAACACAACACTATAGATGCATAATGTAAATTTCAGACTTGGTGCGTTTTTCCGGCACATGTCTTTGTGAGAAGTTGCATGTTTAGGCGCTTTTTTTAATATAAATTTGAAATAACGCGTCATATTTCAAAACTTTCTTTAAGACGAGAAAAAGACGTGAAGGGTGGCGGGAACAAATCTTGTAAATAAAGTTTTTTTTAAGGAGAAATGTATATGAACAGTTTAAATAACTCAAATTTACCAACGTTAATCAATAAAACAATATTAGTCAAATGTGACTAAACAGGTGGCAAATAATTTAGAATCTAAACTTCTAAATAAAAATATTTTTTTTTTAATAAATTACACATTGATATTCCCAAATATGGTAAAATACGACAAAAACAAGACGTGCATTAAAAATACCCAGTAATCAGCAATTGCTGGTAAACTGAATATATGCTATATAGTCCTGTGGTTTAATCTCATCGGAATTTAAGCTGTCTTAGTGGCAGCTGCACTACAATAACGTAGGTTTTAGGTGTTTCATTAGGAACTGTGTCTTTGCCAGATAACTTTGTTGTAGTGGTGCCATTATTAGTCTTTATATAGTTGACGCTGCTGTCAATACAATAAATATTGATCCCAAAAGCATGTTATAATGAAAGGTAAAACTTTAATATTTTTATTAAGAAATTTAAAGAAATACTCGCAATAAAAAAAACGATTAACACGTTGATTCCTTAACCTCTTCGCATCATCACCAGAATAATAATACAACAAAATTGATTAACGCATAACGATTACGTTTAGCTGCGTTGCCACCCAATCTAGGTTATAAATCGTTGATTAAACATCTTAATATTTCCATAGGAATTTCCTGCATTAGAGATAGCATACAACAGTAAAGATATCAATAAAGTCAAGAACACAGGCACATCCGTGAAGTTTTATACCAGTGGACAAAATTGCTGTGAGTAAAAATCGTGTAAAATATATGAAGATGTTTTTGTTTACTGCTATATAATTTAAAAAGTTGCTATTTGATATTGCATATTTAGAAATCAATATTAACAGTACAAGACGTTTGACTTAAGGTTATAATTATAAAGTACTACACAATGGTTAAAGTAACATAAATTTTATTTCCTAAACGATTGGTCTATTGCCTACTCCTACGAGATTTGTTAATTAAAAAATGTTTATACTTGGAGAGTGCTAAGCCAAATTTAAAACTACTTTTTATGGTGTGTTAGAATAATAAACAATTGACCTAAATCTTAATCGAGAGAATGTGGCATGACTTTTTTTAATTATAACCTGTACTACTATTGCCGTATCACCACTATTTCATTTTACGAAAGGTATAACAGGATTCTTTCTCTTTATCATTACTATTTGGAAAATTTAGATTTGAATTATATTATTAGGTATCGAAGGAGGCCCAGTGGCCGGAACATACCGTCTACTTCAGTTTCATTTCCACTGGGGTGCGGTTGATTGTCGTGGTTCTGAACATACTATCAATGGAAAACCGTACAGTGCAGAGGTGATTCAACCAAAACAATTAGTTCAACGAATAGAACGTAACTCTCCAATATCTATAATGAAAAAAACAGTCAATATGTTAAGTATCAATTTGACAAATCTAACGTTTACTTCGTCTTTACTACGATATAAAAACAAGGAAGGGCCATGGCCACCCTATTATCATATTAAGATTTATTAAACTCCTTATTACAGGTGCATTTTGTTCATCAAAATACCAAGTACGCCACTGTGGATGAAGCATTAAAAAACTCAGATGGATTGGCTGTGCTTGGTGTCTTCGTTGAGGTGTGAGCTTTCTAAATTGCCAATTTAGTTATAGACCGAATATTGTATAAATAGTGTTAGAGCGTATATGGTTGGCCATCGATTTTATAATTCACTAAAATCAGCGCGCACTTAACTTGCTGACAAAAACATCGACTGTCGTTGGCCATAAAATTAGCGCGCTGGTAATTTAAATACGCGCACTCAATTGATTGATTTAAAACATATGTATACCCAACAGCGTTGAGTTTATCTTTGCTTTGTGTACAAGTACCTTCATTAGATTACCTATTACTAAAAAACATGTCGTTATGTCCTTGTACCCAGATTTCTGCCGAAGATAACAAAGATTTCGACGTTATATTGAAAAACCTGAAAAAGGTTCCTTATGGGGTATGTTTTGAGTTTTGACGTTTTAGCGTTAAATGTATTTTGACTTGACGTTTTTACAGCACAGTGAGGCACATGTGGAAGATGAAATCAATCCGGAAATTTTGCTTCCAAAGAGTAAGTTTGAGGTTTTAATCCTTAAGATAAAATCTTAATATGCTTTATATAGTAAAAAATACCGCCTTTGTTTGATGAAACTTCTTTACACTGAAATACACTGCTATTTCCTTGATCTAATCCGTGATCTAAAACTTTTATACACATAACTAATATACACAAATAAATATTTCTCTTAAATCAACCATGTTATCTAACAAGTCTGATTTTAAAACAAGGGTATGTTTTTTTCATCTCTGGTTAGAGATATAAGAAACCTTTTACTATGTTATATGATTATTAACCACAGATCGCCGAAGTTATGCATGCTATAGTGGATCCTTGACCACTCCTACATTCAATGAATCCGTCCAGTGGATTAATTTCCATGAGATCATCAGCATGTCGGAAAATCAAGTGAGAATATAAAATAGCATACACTAGCTTTTCCCATTGATATTATAGATTATTCTTGGTTTAACTGACGATAAAACGAATTGGTTAAAATTCATTTTTAATAATCTATAATTTAATCGGACATGCGCTCTGCTCTGGTTCAAGCGGAATGCATATATAAAGCCAGCTGCCGTCAGTACAAATTTGATCGCTCTCTGCTAATTAAGATCTTGTGCTAACAACCGTTTTAATACCAAGGCACTTTTTTCAGATAAAACAGTTCAGAAGCCTTTATTCGACCCCAGCCGGCACTAACCCGTCCAAGCATTTGGTCGACAACTTCAGACCAGTGCAACCCCTCAACGGCCGTGACGTCTTTGGCAACGTTTGTCGTTATGGTACATAATGGAAATTAAGCAAGCGCCCAGTCAACGATAGTTCGTCGTACTTCTTGTAATTACCATTATTACTAATGATCATTTCCAAAATATGAATAAATTATAAGTTAACCACATATTTACCACCACAATCTAGGTCCTAACCATTTTATATTTTTGTGTTTAACTATAAGAATAATTTAAAGTTTACACAAAAGTTTTAAATGTTACAACCATTATCAACAATCTCCCCATTTCTTAATAGAATTTCAATTATATCTCCGTGTCTAGTATTTTTAAAGATTGTTAATTCTCACATGTTTTATTACTTAATATGCAGATTTTATTACTCAGTGTATAACTATTCACATTATCATAACCATACTATGAGCGTCATTATCCAGAATAAAAGAATTCATCTAAAGATTTATCGTTTAAATTCTCGTGTGGAAAATGTCTATACAATTGAGTAGACAAATGTCTACAATTGAGTAGACACAGAGATTAATTTTGTATAGGGTATAAGGTATTCATGTATAAATCACGAAAATGGGAAAACGATAAGTACTTATTAAATAGACAACCACAAATTACATCAAATTGACACAGCCCAAAGTTCGTACCAAGACATCGTAACATACGCACGAAAAAAAACAGCGTCAGGCGAAGCGAAACGATATTGATATAAATGTTTGATTGGCTCCAGCATAAAGTAAGATCATCTTTTAAATTTTTAAAAGATAAAGTCATCCACGCTCCAAACTTTAAATGCTTACTGACATTACTGTAGTATATTTTCAAAGATACGACATGCACCAAAAATCTTTAAATAAAAACAGAGAAATTAACTTAACCGGGATCGAGTAGAAGTGGAACGAGTGCTTGTACCGGAAGCTTTGGTACACGACACCATAGCATCATTGCACAACCAACTAAATGGTGGAGTTCACTTTTTTGATGTCAGGCCAAAAACAAGATTGTACCACGCTTCCGTTTGAAACCTATTTCGTGATATATTCTCTTTTATAATAAAAGTGTTCCAATATGTTGATGTTTTTGTTGTTATTTGGAAAAAGACGGGGTTAATTTCCATCCCATACCGTGCCAATGTATTCAGTGTTAAGTTAGAATACAACGTCAAATATTGCGGAACCGGAAAAAACACCAATTGTGTTGAACTTTTCAATGTAGTATAGCTAATATGTATTGGAGGCAAATTTAAAAGAAAATTACGCATAGGGAATTCCCGAACCCATAATGTAGGAACGACGGCGTTTCCACGCATTCTCGGCATTTTTAACAACAAATATTTTTTTACAGCCGAGATTTCAGGGGTGAAAAACAGTTTTATTTAAATTTTAAAAGAAGTTGTGGACTTAAAAATTGAACTTGGAAAATGCAATTGGAATTAGAATAACAACCCAAATTACTTCGTAAAGGTCCTTAAAAAGTATAAATACATAAGCAATTATAATGTACTTTTACCGCTATATAGGATAGGATAGGATATTCATGTTTATCCCCGGAAATGGGAAAACCAAGGGGGTTAACACACGGGCAATCAACAGATCACCTCGCGCCCACCGTCGGGTTACCGGCGCTATTGCAATTTGTTTTGTATGGACACGTTCCTTCAATTTGGTAAAACCCATTAATCCGCTGGGTCCAGGCAATGTCCGTAAAGTGCCTTGCCCAAGAACACAACCGACTAGCTAGCAACCAGTTTCGCACCTGCAACCTTTCAAATAAAAGGCGACGCACTTAACCGCTAGACTAACGGGACGGACAACTATTCTAAATGTTATTCTAAATACATGAAAGAGAAATAATAATATTAAACAAAAAAGGTGCGATTGCACTACACTCACCTTAACCTAGAGTACAACGCAGAACATTGATTTCTTTGGTTGTATAAAATAGGGAAAGGCGGGTTTTATGATTTTGGAAATCCAATTTTATACTATTCATTTTAAACTATTAGTGAATTGCATTTTAAACTCATAGTAATTACACCAAATATAATCAATCAAGTTAATGCACTACACGTACAATGAAATTTTATTCATATTATGTATAATGTAAGTTAATTTATACTTGTGGTAGTGATTTTACAATAGCAAATAAGTGTACACATGTATCCGGGTAATTACGTACTTTTCTGTGTTAATGTGAAACAAGGTTTTGTACAGAATATGACTCCTTAGTTTAATTTCTACTTTTTAGCATGAAGCTAGTTTTATTACAATATTACATCACTAGCACTGATACAGCAAATATGGTTACATTTTTAAGGATGTTATATAGGCTAGTACCATTGGGACATTCACTAATATAACTATGGTAGGTCTATAGCCTACTTTTTTTTAAATATACGTGGTTAACAAGTTTGGTTTGTTAAGTTTTGTAAACCACAATCAGTTAAGTTTAATCACAAACTCTCTATACATATCTCTATGGTTTAATTAAGGTTATTTTATCACTAACTTAAAAGCGATTAATTAATATTCGGTCTATTTTTTGTGATAAGTATAAAACCAAATTAGGTATGAACTGAGAAATGATTGTAACGAAATGACCGATGGTGATGACCATTTGACTACAATACAGTACAAAATATAAATTGGAACGTAAGAATAATTCTTATTTGCGCTTTTTAGAGCAATACGATGTAAGAGAGTATAAAATGTACATCGGCCTCTCCAATTGGAGTACGTAAAATCTTAGAATACTAAATTTTATTTTATTTATTTTTGCATTTAAATTAAATACTAATCTAAAAAAATCTGTTAAGTGCTTTGCCCTAAAATAATACTTTGCGCAGTTGGCGATTTCTGTAAGTTAAGTATTCTATGATAAAAGAAAACACTATTGGTGATTCCCCTCTTTTGATATAAGATTTGTGATATTCATAGATACCCTTTTTGATACAACTTATTACAGATTGTAGCATAGCCGTGCTAGAAGTCCGTTTGCAATTACGGTTCTTGAGTGACTGTTTTGATACGACGGGAAAAAATGTATCTCGTATTGGTTAATAACGACTCGCAAGAATGGCCACAAGTAATGTAAATGGATTCAGTGCTGAAATGACTGTGGTAGTTACCAGGTTTGTTTATTTTTACTGATGAGGTAGTTAGTTTGTTTGCCCGTTTGAGTGTTTGCTAGACGTTCGATAATTATGCTAATTGCACGATTACTCAACTAATTACGTTATCCATCATTATTGTACCGGTACTGGCCTACCAGTGAAATAACTGCTATTGAGTAAAGCAGTTTGTCTACTGTTTAAACTGTGTGAGGTGGTAGTCAGTTGCCAGTGCCCACAACATGACAGACGTAAACTTGGAGTTTTGCCAGGGGTGCAAACATGTATAGGCTGTAGGATACAAACATGTTAAAATTGGATTTCCTGTTTAAAATTCTGTTCTGGTTAGTTATTTTAGAAATATTTTTTTGTGAAACCACAGTTTCAGCATACAGCTCTGGTGCAACTTGTCATTAAAACTTGACATTGCTAAATGTCCGCCTGTTTGTCGTAGTACGATTGCACATGAATGATGGTTAATTAGAATTTACTATGCACATCTACGAAGGTGTAAGCACTATTTATATTAATTTGCATTTTAAAATAATAAATATGAATGCTCTTCAAATGTGTGTATGCAAATACATATATTTATACTGGTAGTACATAAATATGATTCCAACAGTTGAATTAAACACCAAAAGATGTTTACTAACCAGCACCAACAGATGTTTGGGATTTACCGTAGGGTTAAGACTGGTGAAACCAACAGATTTATTTGTAACAAAACAACCATGTACTGGTACTTGTCTTATATACATAATATATTGTAAAATCTCTTTTAATCCGAATGTAAGGCTTGGTATGTCATGTATTGAATTTTTATATGCAAGTGACAGGATAATGGTATATATGTATGCTTACCGTAATCTGCACCTTATATAACATTATATTGTTCAAGGGTATATAGATATATATATACCCTTGGTACTCTGGCAGTTACTCTGATACAACAGAATTTACATCTATTTTAAATTAAATTGGATTTTTAAAGTTATTTATTAAAACACTGAATTTGTTTTATACTTCAGGCAAGGGACTTCATATAATTTAGCTCTACATCTACCAGTTTTTTTTAGTGAATTGTTACTATCATGTTAATATACAGTATGTATATTGTAGTCTGACCAAATAGGTTAGTGGTTTAG
Organism: Ciona savignyi; assembly: GCA_000149265.1. NCBI lineage: Eukaryota > Metazoa > Chordata > Ascidiacea > Phlebobranchia > Cionidae > Ciona > Ciona savignyi. The sequence goes on along the minus strand of CH002564.1, from coordinate 590,025 downwards.
TGCGTCTACGTTTAGTTAAAGGGTTGCAGAATTAAATTAATATCTATATCATACTTGACACAATGCTTAAGTTATCCGACATTGGGCACAAGGTAATCTGCCATGTACCCATTAATACCCCTTGCATTTTCCCATTCACAAGGATAAACATGAATATCATCATATCCTTTAAATTTATGGGATAAACATGAATATCATATCCTTTAAATTTATGTTTTAAAAATTTTGAATTTTATTATTTATCAGTCTTTTGTAAATGTACAGTGCGTACACCCCTTATTTTAAGCAATTGTGCAATTACTATTTTAAGCATCTATTGGCTTTAAATACGGTATCTTACAACTAAACCATGTCCCAATTTAACCAGTTTCTATAACTTAACTGATAACCGCAGAGTAATCCTGGAGCTATGGCGCAATGGAGTTAAATATTAACTATAAATATATGACGACTGTCGACATTACTTAATGGTTAGTTGGAATTGTGACTAATATTTCTACAGTTACGCCATCAATATTGTTTGAACCAAAGCATTCACTGTATTTTTTATGCTTATGGTGTTTAGTAATTTTCGTATCTTGTAAATAGAAAACCCTATATTATTGAACATAAGTTAAATAAAAACTTAGAATGAGGGCAAATAGTTAATAATTATTAGACCATTCCAACAGTGTTAATGTATACATAGAAATTTTCACTACTCCACATCACTTTTGGTTTAGAATTCTTGTAGGGATTTGTGTTACTGGTAATTTGGTTACTATATTTATATATATCTGTGTACTAGTCAGTTACAGCTGTGTATCATGTTTACTAGTCATTATTTGTTTTTACACTGCTGTTACCATAAATATATATACAGTAGAACCCCGCTTACCTGACCACCCACGGGACCGTGATCAAGCGGTCGCGTTAGCGGGGTGGTCGTGTTAGTGAATTTTGATTTGGAGCAAGTTGTCGTCATATACAGCTTAAACGTCTGCATTTTTACAAAATTTTTACCAAATGCCATTATTTTTATCAGATACTACAGAATGAATTTAATACTAAAGTTTATCTTGTAAGATTCAGTACTGTTTGCTTCGTGTGCGCTCATATATTCTTATTGTTTTGATCATAAAAGAAATTTAACCTTATTATTTTGGTGAAAAAGGCAAATTATTTAGCACATGTGGTCACTTAAGCGGAGTCAAATTTGAAGTTTTGGACCAAAATATGGCGGTCGTGGTCTGGAAACCGGGGTGGTCGCGTTATTGAAACAGAATGCAATGCATTATCATAGTAAATTATTTGGGACCGCACTAAAGTGGTCTTGATAGTGAGGTGGTCGTGTTATCGAGGTGGTCTCCAAGCGGGGTTCCACTGTATATATATATGTTAATCAGTTGTTGTGCATTATATATTAGTCAGTTGTGTTGCATATTTAAATTTTGTTATTAATAGATTGTAAGCATTAATGCAGGATGTAAGTATAAATACATTTCATTTGTTACAAAACATTATGTTTTAGAAATTCTGGCACTTGAAATATTTAGGGTAATATATCTTTTCTTAAAATATTTGATATATTTTTACATTTTTAGACTACTTTTACTGTACTATGTTAATATTTTCAACATACATTTTATTTGTCTTTTGCCGATGAACATAGTATTTTTACTTGCTAAAAAAATATTTAGCACATATTTGTACCCAAATCAATATAAAAAGTGTGGATTATGCCGATTTTTGTGTCATGTAAAAAGCAACCCTGTTCACAGATCTAATCACTGTTTAAAGCTCTTCAGAAATATTAATAATTAGCACAAAAAGTATCACAGTGGTAGTGTACCACATTCCTTTTAAATGCCTTCGTGTAATGTAATATAAGCGCTTGTGTTATTGTAGTTTATGACTTCTATTTTGCGCACCTGCTCGTACAATATTCAGGTGTTGTATTACGTGTCCTCTATGGTTGGTGACCGGGAGTTGTTCACCAAGAATAACCTCCTTTGTCGCGTTCTTCTCGCTTACAACCACGAGTATTGGAAGGGTTGATATTTGGCCTGTATTGGTTGTCATGCGCCTCCATAATGCCCGGGTTAAAACAATAGAAGTATCGACCTGCCACTGCTCGGATAACGAATGGGGTCGTTAAAGCCCGGAAGGTTGCGTGCCGACGAGCTACGCTTGTCAAGCGGGCATTTAAACTCGGTGTTGTATTGTGTACTCGTGGTATCAGTATCTCGAGGCCTCGGTCGCTATGAAAGGCCGACTCGCGTGTCATGCCATTCATGGAAAACTCACTCACACTCCACAATAAAATGACAACACTTAAACAAACCCCAAATATCTCAGGCATGTGTGAATAAAACGGTGATTAACTCGCCTTGAGCGATTTCTATCCACATTCAAACCTTTTCAAGAGGAGATTGCCCGGCCTAATGCATCTATTTACGTCAAACTACGCCTTGATCAAAATAGCAAGGTACGCTTGGCTGTAATTAGTTCATTATTTAACGACCGAACTGTGTTTATTAATTATCGGGAGATGACGTCATTTCTCATTGTGAATATTTATGATCATTGGTGCCAGAAGATGAGTAGCGATCGGTTTGTTTATAGCGTCCCTTCTTCGTTCTTTCAGTCGCATTAAAAACACTATTTATATATGAGGTAACTCGTAAATTAATAATGAATGGCCCTCGTGCGTATTGTTACCGACCACTACCTGGGACAGACAGCCCTCGGGTGCAAAAAATATGATTACCGCATTAACTCCGCGGCGGTTCAGCTTGGCACATTTATTATGCACATTGCAACGACGATGAACCCCGCGCGTGATTAGGTGTCTGGCTCTTGCCCCTTCTTAGCATTATCGTATTTATGATAGACTCTCCCCGTTTTAGTGATAAATTATTTACCATTGTAGTCGTCTTGAAATCGATGATTTCATCAACGATTTCTTGCATATCTTTTCGTATACAAATGTGCCGCGTCTCCCGCCCGGCGCAAAAAAGGTTATGACGTCATAGTTGATTTTGTAACTAGCGGCTTCTGCTTTCCAACTGGCGACTTCTCTAAATACACCGTAAGCCATTTCACGATCGTGTTCTTTCCGAATTTCAAATTGCGTTTTGTGGTATATTTATTTACTGATGTAATGTTTACCATTTAAATGTTGATGTTTACGATTACCACCACGAACATATAATTGAAATAAATTTTGAAAACGGTTTACGCTTCTAATCCTCCGATTAATAACGCGGCTCGGTAATTCCTTTGAATTTAGAGTCGTTTTTTGACTAATAGCAATTTAAGTAATTCAAAATGTCCAATTCTTATAAACAACTCGTTCGTGTCGTTGGACTTGGTAATTGCGCACGATTGCTAACATTGCATCGCTTAATTAATCCGTATCTACTAATTAAGCTGTTGATGATCCGGCAATAAACCGTGGTTAATTCTATTGTCTCAGACCGATTGTTGTCTTCTTAGTACTGCTATTAAACACAGTCATTCCGCCGAGTTTAATTATCTTTATTGCCGCCTGTTCGGCCCGTATTATTAAGTAGCAAGGGGTGCAGCAACAATCAAGGTTGCACCAGTGTAAACTCGTCTGAACCGTGTACACGTTTTTTGCCTCATTTCCGCCCGCTCAAGACCCTTCCAGTGCATGTGCTTTTATTCAAAATTCGTAACCAGCCGTCATTGGGGCCAGGACAGCCTTTTTTAAATAGTCACCGTAGTGCGCGAGTAGGGACTGGATATTTTTTCTCTTTTCTGCTGTAGGAGCCCACAGCCTGGCAAGGCTTCGTTCGTGATCGATAACGTTTTATAACGCATTCATAATTAGCTGTTTCAGCGTAAGACACGCGTCTGGAATGTGTTTCATCTTACATTAGCCCGACCTCTGACGGTCATTGAAATTTTTGCTTTGTTAACTTGCTAATTGGTAAGGCCGCATATATCGGTAATTATGAGTATGAATTTACGTCATATCAGTTTAACTCATTTCGACTTGTGTGCCCTATCCTAATAAGGTAAACCTCGAGTCGTGTTTCAATGGTCAATTTTGATTTTTAATTTCAGGTGGCTATATAATGTGGGTTGGAAATTGATATTAATAACGCTCTTAACACACGAGTGGGCTGCAAACTATCTGATATCAAGTGCGTATCTTTCCAAGGCTTCGTTAAATGTGTAATACAGACCAAAGACAAAGCTAAGCTGCCTTTAATGAAAACAACTATAGCTAAAGCCAGGCTTAATCAAAACAAACTATTCGCATATCTATAGGCAATAGATGCGCAGCATATATATTAGGAAATCAAATAGTTCTGTTTAAGATTTCAATAGCTTCCAAGAGTTTAGAGAAATATACGTTGCTGTCAGTTTTTGTTAGTCAAATGATATTTCGTTTAGAAAATATGACGTAACCACTAAGGCTGGATTCTACGTCCGTGTTTTGCCGCCATGATTAGCCCGCTAATTATCAGCGCAATTAAATAATGGTTAGTGGTGTCGTGTGGGTGGTACTTTGTTCAACGGCTGCTCGGCGGTACATAAACTTTACCGAGAATCATTCCGTCTCATTTGCCAGAGTTGGTACAAATGTATAAGGAAGCACAGAGTGCAGACACGTTTTCGCGAAGGTTTAGGCGAAACTCATAGTTTCCGCAAGGCAGTTAGTTGGCAACGATAGTGATTTGCAGTTCGGCTAGTCAGTTCACGTAATGGCGAATTTAAGTTTATTTTTTTTAAATCATTGTTTAGACAAAATGTGTTTTTCTCTCTCTCTGTATTTATAGCCAGGCAATGTAAGCACACGGATACACAGAACATCGTTTTTTTTCTCAATTAAATACTTCATATTATGTTTTTTTGTTAAAAACAGGTTTGTTTTATTTTATTTTATCCCTTCCAATTCTTTGAAAACTTTTCGGTGATATCCGAAGCCCATTATCGGATTTTCGGTAAAAATAATTTTTCTTTAAAAAAAAACTTTGTATATTTTATGTGACGGTTCTTCCGGTTGGTTTAGTACTGAAAACAAAGAAAAAAATACTCTCCAATCATGTTAGCTGCTCCCCAAAACCAAATTTGCTTCTTATTCTTACGGGAATCGTATTGGCAGAGAGGCGTATGGGCACTGAATATATTGATGCACAATGCTCTATGTAACCAAGTACCGTGAATAGCATTAGACTATTCACTAATCCGCGATCGATTATCTGTCTTCCATTTTCCTTCGGCCCGTCCCGATATTATATTGTAAGTCGCAATTGCTTATTTTGCTGCCAAGTGCGCTCTTTCGTTTAATTCCCGCGCACTTTAAATTGAGAGTCTCCAAGAATACTGATGTTCGCAAGCTGATCTGCCGGCATATAGGACGCGTATTGCTATGCTAACTTTGTAAACCTTGGTTAGCGTTATGCTTCGTTTTGCTCGAAAATTTCTCTGGTTGTGTTAATATCAAGTGAATCGTGACGAGGCAATTTATTGAACCTGAGCCGAGTGCAAAACGAAAATCTGGTAGTGCGTTGCAGATGTGATTTTATCGAGCCGCTAACAAAGATGCGAAATTTAAATTTTGAACGTGTTGTGTGCTATCTCTAGACTTTAGAATTTATTTTCGTAGTTTGTAATTAAGTTAACTTTAGATTTTATTTTCGTAATTTGTAATTAAGTTAACTTTAGATTTTATTTCGTAAATGGTAATTTTAGTTTAGCTTATTTACTCCACGTATTTTAAAAGTATAATTTTTTTTAAATATTTCTATGTTGTGGCTAACGAACCCGTTTCCTACTACCGATACTGCCTGGTTACAAAACGGTGACTGGTTTCGAATCAAACACCTTTTTACGTTGTGGTTTCATGTTTTCAAATTCCCTGTGCAGTTTGATCCGGTGCGTTGTGTGTTCAACTCGTTTGAATTAGGCTAATACGGTCACAGAAAGTAAATAATCGATATTCGCTTCGTTTTCAATACACCGTATGTCGATCCGTGGCACCACCTTGGCACTTCACGTGCAAGCATTGATTTTGGTACCGAGGTCGAAATGCCATCAAAATACCCGCACCTGCAATTAGAAAGGTCTTTATTTGTTGTTACTAAAATATCATTGAAAATGTCCGTTTCTTTGTGGCCCTGATAACTAGCAACAACTTGCGCTACATCGAATCCCAACGAAAGTATTTAGAATCATCATTTGAATATACTAATAAAATCATAGTAAATCAAATTAAGTTTAATTTTATAATTTTAGAACAAAAGTACCCGTGATAGAAAGTTCATTTGTTATTACCAGTTGTAATGTTACCGATTATGAATAAATAAAAATCTTAATTATTTCATCTCTTACATGCAATATTATTTCTTAAGTGTTAAATTAGCATAGCAATTTATGTATGCTTGCTATTTAAGTCGATTTTAACTTTCAGGTTCGAAATTCTTCTTTCTTGCATAATTCTTTAATACAAACAGATTCTTAAGGCACACTTTTTACGCTTAGAATCTCACACTTTTTTTCGCTTAGAATCATAAAAGATAAAAAACCACAGTTGTGTTTTTTTCTCATTCTCATGTTTTGAACACAATGAGTAGAAAATAAATTAGTACGCTTTACCAAGAAACCGGAAAATACGACAGTGGTTAATTAAACCAATCATACTCTATGTCTATACTGTAATGTTCTAACATTGTAAACGCGTGTTATTGCGTTTTAGTTCAGAGCACCGCTCTTTTTCAGTGTAGCTTGCTGATTTAGTTAAGCACCAGTGATAAAGGGAGTTGAAGTTATGCGATTTCAGACTCATAACCAGGTTGTAAACCAAGCATTAAGGCCGTTCACGCTTCAATATAGCGGGATAAGTGCGCTGTGCCCCTTGTATATTCGTGTTTCGTATAAAACCTTTCCCAATGTAGCATGAAAGTAATGATATCAATAGTTGCAGGTTTTATCACAATTTAGGTTCAGGTTTTATCACAATTTAGTTTCAGGTTTTATCACAATTTAGTTTCAGGTTTTATTACAATTTAGTTTCAGGTTTTATCACAATTTAGTATCAGGTTTTATCACAATTTAATTTCAGGTTTTATCACAATTTAGTTTCAGGTTTTATCACAATTTAATTTCAGGTTTTATTACAATTTAGTTTCAGGTTTTATCACAATTTAGTTTCAGGTTTTATTACAATTTAGTTTCAGGTTTTATCACAATTTAGTTTCAGGTTTTATCACAATTTAGTTTCAGGTTTTATTACAATTTAGTTTCAGGTTTTATCACAATTTAGTTTCAGGTTATATCTAAATTTAGTTTCAGGTTTTATCACAATTTAGTTTCAGGTTTTATCACAATTTAGTTTCAGGTTATATCTAAATTTAGTTTCAGGTTTTATCACAATTTAGTTTCAGGTTTTATCACAATTTAGTTTCAGGTTATATCTAAATTTAGTTTCAGGTTTTATCACAAATTAGGATTTTACCATTACGTCATCATCCATTTTCTAATTCAAATCGCATCTGTTTACCTAACAGTGTGTATTTTGACTGCTTTCTCACGCTGGATCGTTGCAGATTTCGCATTACGTATACGTCATATGTAAATCTAAAACTTGAATTTACACGGTAAAGTTTAGGTTTCATGTGCGACTGCTTTTTACTTGCACCGGTAGTTAAATTGCTTTAATAGTCCGTTGACGTGTTTTGATCAATTTATATTGCCGATTTTATTGTTTTTCAGTGATTCATTAAAACAATGTATTATAAGTCGAAATTGTATTCCTATAATTTAAGTTATAACCTTTATAGTAAAGATTTTGCTGCTGTATGTTTGTCGTTTGACAGATGATTTGGCTTTATTATTTGACGAACCTTCTAATTAGAAAATAATAAATATTTGTTTCTGTAAGTCTCGTCATACCACGGTCGCCGTGCCAATTATCACTGGTTAATTTATTATTGAGACTTAGCATCGCAATTGTTTGCGTAATTGCGCTCCAGCAATCTTTGTGCAGTTGAAATGTCTGTGAATAACTAAGTATGCTGCAGTGCTGGTATATGTGTATCTTGAAAGCGCACAAAACGTCATATGGTGTAACATACAGCATGGCTAATACAATATATTATAGCCAAAAGTTGTTCGTTATTTGAGAAGTTTTCGACGTGACTCAAAGAAAAGAAGTGATTTGAGTTCGGATTTTAAATGTTTTCCGTTTTTCCTCCGATTGGTATCATTATGCTGTTATGTTTGTGACAAGAAAGAGTTAAACAGCAATTTTGTGTCTGTTTTATTATTTATGAGGAAATGATCTTATGTTCCCATTTCCAGTGATTTCGATCGGTCGGTGTGATGTTGCTTTTCCTTGATTTGACAAAATACAAGACACAATCACACTGCCCATAAAGGTGTGCTGATAAACCTGCTAGAATAAACCGATTACCCTTGTCGCAGTGTCGTAGGTGTATAGCTGTAACTTCCTTCCGCTGACTTTTAACTGAATGCGCGACACGATCACACCGCCCCGGCCCGAAGCAATGGGGGATTCGGAATCCCCGAAATTCACGGTGAACCAGATACTGCTGCTGCAGAAATTGAAGCAAAGCGGACTCACGAAGTCGCAGATCATACGAGGCCTCGACGAAATGGAAAGATTTGATGACGCCGGTCTTGGAAGCCCGGTAGCCAGGTATACTAGCTAGTACAACAGTATGAGAGGGTCCACGGTAGAGCCGGGACCAGGAATAGAGGCCAAAAAGACCTATTAGTCTACATGATAACTAGTAGTTGTAGGAGTAAACACTTATATATACTATATTTTTGTTTATACGTCATAAGGTTTCGCGACCACGTCTGGCTATACCCACACTATTAATTAATTGAAGTCTAGACGTGTATAACGACTGTCATTTTGCCGTCTGTTTTTGGTTTTCAATTTTTTATAGATGTAAAAAAAATAACCTAAACCGCTTAGACCGGACCCTATGATACGTTTGCGCAATGTTGTTTGTTTTATTATAGTTAGCTGGCGCTCTTGCGGCAGTGTGACGTGTGGACCCGACTTTAGATCCATTTTTTCCTGGTTTTAGTTTAGCAAGCGAACATTGACTTTCTAAGACATCCAAACACAAAGTTTATACTTACCAATTACAGCGATGTGATTTTGTACGATCACTTTTTTGACATATTTCCTTAGAAATTATACCATTCATCTGTTTTTTGGGGCTATTCAGCAGCTTCTTATACTTGGGACACCCACTGGGGCTAATCAGTAGCAAATTTCTTTAATTTAATGTTATTTTTTTATCCCAGTGTAACCTCCTCTACACCGCAAGTGCCCAACGGGAATTCCCCCAACAACGTGGGGTCAACAATAGGGGGCAACGTGGTGACGTCTTGCGCCAACCCAACCTCACGACGTCACAGTACAAGTCCCCAGTCCCCTCATCAACCGGTGAGCACGCATGTATTTACGCAAAGCTTGTACAACCGCAGCCTGCAATATGTCGTGGCCACTTGCGTTTAAAGGATGAGAAATTAACAGAAACGCGTGTTTCACTTTTGTTGGATTGTTAATTGCTTAAATTGGGTGCATTTGCCTAGTGCAATTACTGGGCTTTTTGGGCAATATCGCTGTGTTAGATGTTTTGTAGCCTAAAATAATACACTTTCTTGTTTCCTAAATAATTACGAGACGAGAATCTTAATTATGTTTATACTTATGCAGGCAATAGCTAATTTTAAGTCAACCAGTTAAATTTTGATTGTGAAGTTCGTATAGGAAATTTCCATTGTATGCAGACTCGTCGATGATTTTTTTACGGTCACTACCGCTGTTTGCAACAGTTACCGCTCCGCTTTTCGTGTTCAGTGAAGCCAATAAAACTCATGCTTCAGATAGTCAGATAGTAAAATCATTTCTGGTTTAGTCGCCTAGTGACAATGGATTCAAAACAGACCTGAAGGAATTTCGTTTCAATTTTATGACCAGTCGAGCACATTATTTGCAGGTTATGGGCCGGGATGACCTTATCTGAATCAGTTTATATTCCATAATTATTTTAGAATCAATATTTTCGGATCTAGAATTGCTCTGAAATAAACTTGTAAAATCAAGCAAAGACATTTTTCGTGCAAATTTCTTAATTTAATACAAAATAGTTTTGCTTGTGTTTGTTAAAATAATTGTGACTTTAGGTAATAACTACAGCATTATTACCTAAAAAAAGAAATCTTAGGTGTAATTTATTATTATATAAATAAAACTCTTTTAAACATTTTTTCTTAACTATATTCACTTTGGTTTCGACAGAATAATACTCCCTAATTATTGACAATTTCCATCAAATTCCCGCCTTTGTTCTGGAATTGACATCACTGGTTTTACGTGATGGATTTGAAATTGACAAAAATAACAAAATGTTTCTTGCGTCGCTGTAATTTTCCGTCTTATGCGGATTTTTTATTCACCGTTTCCGCTCGCTTGTTTTCCTCTTTAACACTGGGAGCGTGAACGGACACCACTAAAAGGGGGGAAAGAGGGAAGGAGGAAAGGAGGGAAACTGCTTACTTAAATTATGGAAACTAATTATAACTATGCTTTAAACACTAATCTTAACCCCAGAACTAACCCTAACTCCAATCATACTTTTAAAATTAACTGTCATTCCCTAATGTTTATTTTAGTGTGCAGTTTTCCACCTAACCTCCTTCTCGATTTTCCTCGTTTTAGTTTGCCCCTAGCGTAAACTAACTATAATGAGTTATACAACACACAAAAACAAGCGTGCTTAGAAATGCGTGTGTTCCGAAACGAAAAATTAACAGTCCCAAATAGTACAGTGGGTAGCTAGGTTAAAGTTTTGTATAGTATGCTTTATATCATCCCAGCCGACACGAAAAGAAGGATTTTTTTAATTTCACACTTTCTTAATTAACCGTGAATAGTGAAGTAAGTTTTCTTTATATAATTTCTGTTTAAAAATTAAAAACAGTTTTTTTAATTAACTATAAAGATTTTTACTAAATTTACAGTTAACGCACGTATACAATATTAGTTTTATACTGTTAAACCATTCCGCGATACCACCGTACATGCCCACCCTGGGTACCACACAAGTCGAAGGTGGTTTCAAACGCGACACCTACCGGTCGATTGTCCAACACTCAACCACCACTTTTGCTTGATTTTCATTGAACTTTAACAAATGCAGCAAATGTATGGTTCGCTATCATTATTACCAAGATACGGGACATTTCTTCTTAACACACGTTCATTGCTCTGAAAAATGGCGGTATCAGTCAGGTAGATGGTTAGGTCGTTGCTTGATTCACGGTAATTGGATCACGATTGCTCGGTTGTGTTGTTATTTATCGTTTAAAATGTAACGCACGCTCACCACGCGCCTAATTACTTCTATTTCGAGTTAATTATAGTCGAGATAACTAATTTGCAATGGCGGGCAATACTGCCTCGTTGAGTTGTCTGCAATTTCGAGCTAATGACAGAAGATAGCCCGCCGAAAAACCCACGCTGCCAAATTACACTTCTTCCTTGGCCAGACATAACTCTAACGCATTGTTCATTACATGTTGATTACTTGCTAGGGATTAAGTATCGTGTGATCTCTCTATTATTAATTGCCGATCGACATTTAATTAAATTGTCGTCTCCGCCGCCAGCTGCCCGATGCCATAAAGCTCATATTATGTGCAAGTCAGTATTTTGTTCTCGTATTCGTTTCTGCTACGTCATTTAATTAGCATCCCCCATGCAATAACGTCGGTAAAGCGGCAATGGTCAGTGATGTGGTGTAAAAATACTAAAACCGTTATAACACTTTTTAAAGGTCAATTTAGACTACAAACCCCATTTATTTTGCAACGAAGTTGGTAATGATTCTTTTCTTTTTTTTCAGTACCGTAGTTTACTTTAAAGTCGTTGTTTTATAAAGACATTTTGAATTTTGTTAAGACGTTTTTTAATACGTGTTTTTATAAAAGATGTTTTTTCAAAGTAAAGAACCTTAAACAAGTTGAGGAAAGTTTTCCACCAACCTTATTTCTAGAACATGTCGTTACGCTTCTGCGAATGTGTCAAATATCCGTTCATAATACGCCTGAAGTCGGAAACATTGGTTAAATCCGATACTTCGGACTATTAACTCGTAGGCAGCTGCATAAATACCATTATCGCTTGTTCGTATACTGTTAGTTAACATAGGTCTGAAGCTCCTTTTGCTGGAGGCAGTCAGTATTTATGTTGGGATAAAAGTTTATTGCGTCTTGTAAGTGAAATGGAAAACACTGAAATTCGGAGACCAGCTTTATCTTTCCAGACTGGGGCCCTTTAGCCACCAAAACATCCAATGTTCGTACTTTTTATGCTTCAGATTTTTTTCTCTTTTTTCCTTATACTTTTGTTTAGTCCCAATAAACGACCATTCGTTAAAACGCAAATAAAAAAACACGCAAACCGATGTGCTTTGGACAATAATAACGGTTGCACGCGTGTTCTTTATTATTGCTAATATTCAAAAAATTAATAAACCCCCGTTTTTTGCACACCCTAAAAGAAAACAAAGAAAAAGAAGTGTGGAAATAAGGAAAACTGCTGCGAACTAAAAAAAATTCGGCTCTAAAATTAGTATTAAGGCTGGGGCTACAAGTATGGTAGGTTCTGGGGTTAAGATTTTAATGAGCAAGTTTTCCTCTTTCCCTCCTTTTAAAGTTTCCGTCAACCCTTCGCAAGCTTGTATTTTGTACCCCATATATGCCATGACCCAACCTACGAACATCAACATTTGATGTCTAAATTGATTTTATTTACAGATGAAACCCGCCGTTCCGCACCACCACCCCCACCTCCCCAACCCGCTGATGTTTAGCGCGCATATGCAGGTAATCACGCATGCAAGTCCATAAGTCGGCTACTTGAGTGTCGGCTACTTCACAAGTACAAATTTTTATGTAAAGCATTCCGGCTTTTGTGTATGCAAGCGCACAGTCAAATTGTGCGATTGGGTATCCTCCACCACACTTATTCTAATAACTCAAGCAGCTTGAGCTGGAGAATTTCTTTTATTACTGCTATGTAGTGCATGTGACGTGACGCAGGTTTAAGTTTCCACCCGATGTAAATGGCCATTTACCCCCCAAAAAAACAGTTTGATCATTGATTGCATCAAAACTAACTATTTTTCCCCAAAACAACAATATGCAATAAAAGTGTTTATGCTTGAGTTGGACAAAATCATATGTGCTATCTATAATGAGTTAGTTACTACACAACAATACATCCCGAGAACGAATGTAACTTTTCGTTGTAAGCCAAGTCACGTACTTTTCTTAGATTCGCTTTCAGCACATTTCACGAACTTTCTTCCCCGAACGCAGCCAAACTGACGCGCGAAATTATTTGACAGAATGCCAATCATCCGCTTCCACTCATACCACCCGTCGCCGGTTGGCCAAATACGTCACAAGCGGTCGCCGTGGCAACAGCAGCAAGCATCCTGCAGAATGGTTTCACTCACGGGAATGTCCCGCACTCCGTATATCCGACGCTGGTCAATGGAAGAGGTAAGGTCGCGCTAGTCAACATTAAAAAGTGATAACTACCTCACCCATCTTTAATCTTTTTAACCTTAACCGTCCGTTTTGTTAGTAATGTGACTAAAAACATATTTTAATGATTTAATTTAATCTTGCAATTTTGACAAAAGCTACGGTATATGTTACGGTAGAGGTTACAAAGTTGTGCAGTATTTTTGAAAAGATAATGTTACCTCTGTAAGAATAAATGGTCGGGTGTGGTTTAAAATGAGTATCGTGGTCGGGTAGACAACTTAAATTCGCCATTGTACAAGTTTGACATCACCTTTCACGCAAATCCGTTTAAGCAACGTTTTCTTCGTAAATTCTTCCGCCAATCCAGCGGGTTGTTGGGTTCAATGGCAAACTACAGCGCCGGAAAGGATGACATATCGCTTGAGCTGTATAAGCCAGGAATACCATGCAACTGGAGTGCCGTGGCTTCCCTTTTTATTTTTTTACCATGTGAAGTTTCGAACCCATGATGGGATCGTCAGTAAGACCGTTTTTATATACAGAGCAGTATATGAATCGACCGCGTAAACCATTCGGCCACACAATCGTACGACTGTTTCTCCTTTGATTTAACTGGCTACGATATGGCGCAATCCTGCAACATCGTAAATAAACGGATATTCAACTCAAATACCTGTTCGCTCGACGGTGAAAAAGTTTATTCCGAGGTGTTCGTACTCGAAATACCAACTCCCAAAGCGTAAAATGTAGAGAGGGAAAAAAGAACAAAAATGCAGTGAAAACTAAAGAGAGGAAAAGAGGGAAACTGCACACTAATATCCAAATTAGGGCATTATACTTGTTTTTTAGGTTGGGGAGTTAATAATACTTCTGGGATTAATATTAGTGTTTAGGGCAGAGTTATAATTAGTTTCCATGGTTTTGGTAAGCATTTTCCCTCCAACCCCCTATTCCTCCCTTTAGTGTTGCATCGAAAACACGGTATATTCATTCAGGTGTGGTAACCAGTTCCCTTATTGCGACTTCTGCAGCTTATTGCGCAATCGACCATCGTTTGTTCGCCACCGCATTACGTAATCATCACGCGCTCGCTTGCACAGCGCTCTGCTCGCGACAGGTGATTCCCGCCGAGCATTTTCTCCGTATACGGTTTCCACTCGAGTTAATTGCGACGATCAGCAGTCCAGTCACAACTTAATAACCAACTTTGTAATTGCGCCTCGCTAATATGCGACAACACGCCCACAACACCGTTTGATCTGTTTACGACCGAATTAACTGCGCCCGCTTTGACGGAGTTCACCTAGAAACTTCGTGTTTAAATTGCTTGTTAGTTCCAGCTAATTGCCTGCTCCAAAATGCGATGACTTCGCCCAAAACTTCGTGTTTATCCTTCAGTAAGGAATGCGATATAGTAGTGTGTCTGCTAGTCAAGTTAAAATACAATACTATCACTGCAACGTGATTACCCAAAGACCAATTATTATTAAAATCTGGCAATAACTTTAAACTATGTGTATTGCACAGCACGCACAATACATGGTACAGCTACAATACATGCGATATATTGTAAATTTAACAACTTATTTGGGTTTGCGGTCGCGCCTGGCAGTTCCTCGCATTTTTCTCCTACGTTTATATTGGCGTGTTCTAACAACTGTCGTTTTGCGCTCTTTCTGTTTCCTGCTCGCTGGCTGGTATTCATAATGGAGTGAAAAACAAAATAAACTAACATTAAAATTTTATTGGAGCAAAAGTATTGCTAAGTCCGACAGAAACAAAATAAAATGTGATTGATGGACCAGCAAACTATTGTAATCAATTCCGTTTTTTTTTATTTGTGACGAGATAACAAAAGAACTTTTATACATCATTAAAAAAACAGATCTTTACTTTCTTAGGAAATGGCAAAAGCAGTGACATATTCTGCACCAGACATTGGATTGTAATATTAATGATGTAACTTCTAATAGTAAACATACAAACATAAAATAAACTAAAATTAATTCTTTATTGGACCAAAAGTCTACCTTATATTACAAATTTTGACAGCGGCAAGATTAAAATTTAGATTGTAATATTCGCATATTACCGGAAAACTGGTATTCCGTCGCCGTCTCGTGTATTATGGGTTATAGATTGGGTGAAATTCAGGGTTCTGGATTGGGTGAAATTCAGGGTTCTGGATTGGATGAAATTTCAGGGTTCTGGTTTGGGTTAAATTTTAGGGTTGTGAATGGGATAATATTTCACCATTATCTCTTGCTTCCAGGGTTCCTCCAGAGAGGTCCTCCCACCGCCGGCTCCGGGAGCACGGTCGTCGAAGTGGATGGTGAGAAGATCGACATCACCGACGAGCTCGAAGACCTCTTCCGGCGAGACCAAGCGTCCGTCAAGGAAGACATCCGGAAGTTTATCAGCGAACGACACATATCGCAATCGGCCATCGCGAAAGCCACGCGGAACGGTAGGTTTACTTAAGTTTGCCGCGTTTACTTGCCAACAACTGCGTGAATATTTATAAGTGAGGGCCAAACCGGAACCTTTACCGCGACTACATGTCGCCAGTCGGTATATAAAAAACTGGGTTTCCGTCACACTCGCATTGAGATCCTTGTTATAAGTGGTTATGGTTAATTGATGAAAATTATCAAGTGATAACTTTAAACTTGCAGAAATTCCTGTTTTCTAGTAACAATTTATAACTTGAAAAAAATCTTGTTTTTAGTAATATTTATAACCTTTTAGAATTCCTTGAAGTAATGTTTACTTTAATACACACATGCTGCCATAGCGCAGACCCCACACAAATCGAGTGTTAGGTTGGGATATATGAATGTGCTTCTGCGCAAGCCATGTCACGTGTTTAACCTGATGCAATGGGATTGTTTTTAAATTGGTCGTTCAAATCATAAGCCATTGTGTGTAATTATAACGCTCGACCTGTAAGCAAGGGGTGTATTGCGGTAAGAAAGGCAGGTAAAAATAGTTCCCTCTGTAGTAAACACAGCGCCTTATCCTGTGTATTTCCGCAGCAATCAGCCAAAGCTACATCTCACAGTGGCTTGCACAGCCACAAGACATCAGTGGGCAGAAGAAGAAAGCCATGTATACGTGGTACATCATAGAAAGAAGAAAACCGCCTGGCGCTTCTAATGGTAAGCATACGACCGTATGCAACATGTCCTTGCAATTGCGCCACGCTTTATACCTTAAATTACATTCGATAAAGCCAAACCTTCTCGTGTCAACTTAGCGCATATTAACTGGTCTGAATGATGCGTTTCTGCACCCATTACAAAACAACAGTTGCACGCCTAATGCCAAAAATGTAACGATTGTTAAGATTTGGTCCAATGACAACTTTCGTGTATTGATTTTCCCAACGCTGGGGACGAAAAACAACAACTGTGTCAATCTTATGGTCACCACGGCCGGGTTTTTCGTTTGTTATAACGGTAGTTTTAGCGGTTTAAATTCACTGTGTCGGTAAAAAACGTTGGTAAGGTAACCAAACTTTGTTAGTTGTCCAAAACTTTGGATAGAACGTGGGGCACTGATTGGGTGCTGCAGGGTTTGGTGGTATGGATATCGATCGAACCTGCAACATTCGGTTTTCAACCAACGACACAAGTGGTCCTATGGTCTAGCTGTGCCAGTTTTTTTCTTTTTTTTTTACTTGGCGTGATTTTGAACTTAAGATACCCGGGACCACGGCACAAAGTTATTTACAAAGCACCGTGTGTTGGTAACCATTCGGCCACCAAACGTGGTGATTCATCTCATAATACTTTGTGCAAAAACGTTGCAACTGTCGCCAAAACGTTTTAAAACGCACCAACAGTTGCCCGAGATTTTAACAATCGTGCGTACTGTTAAAACGTTTTACTAATTCTCAGAGAAACCGGTTTATTTATAGACTATCTGATTGCCGAAGTTATAAGAAATGTTTGATGCGATTCCTTGTTAAGAATTCTATGGCAGCTGACAGGCTTAACAAAGGCCATATCTCTAACCAAACCCTAATTTATTAAGAACTATTGATTCCTTGTCTGCTGGCTTCACAAGTTTAAATAAATGGAGATTTTAATCTACTGTCAAAATGGCTCAATAAATCTTAAGTTAATTCTGGAGAAATGACCAATTCCGATGTAGCAAATTTCCTATTAGGCGAGTTGTCCGAATCTGTATAAATTACCTTAAGATTCTTGCAATTATTCCCCCATGCAAACCGTGTTTTTATAACACGTTTAAAAATTAAAGCGCCACCGTTATCGGCTCTTTAATTTTTAATGAACACGGTGAGTGGCGCGTTAGCTCTTATCGCTAACCGGGCCCTTCGTGTTAGACCTTGACATTAACTGCGCGCTAACCATCCGACGCTTGTGTGTCTCGGCTATATTTAATCGCTCCAGCGACGCGCTTGCTCGCCCGACACGTCCGAACCGCGCGTTGTTTACGTTCCGTATTAATAAATGATAACTCCCATTAATGTGGAATTGGGAACAAATGACAGAACACTTAAACGCCGTCGCTGCCTGGCTGATTTACATTATCCAGGTTGATCCGTTGTTTATCCGAGCTGCCTGTTCTTGCAGACCAGAACGATGCAAGTACAGGCACCTGAGGTAAACACTCCATCAACCTGGAGAATTTGTTCCCAACGCGATATATCCACATCCGCATCTACACGTAAACTCCCCTTTAAGCATAAATATTTACAGCACATGAAGCCATTGCAGTGATTCGAGCATGCGTTTAGGTGACCTTCAACACTTACCGTCGAAGAGAGCGCGGCTTCTTGTAATTGGCATGCTATTGCTGCCTTTAATATGTTAATAGCGTGTTTTCCTACGCAGTTGAATGGAAATTCACAAGGCGGCCGACTTTTTGAAGGTTTTCCGGCCGCGCTTAAATTAGACTGCACCGTCACCGCGTACTTACAACTTAATGTTATTAATTGGAGCAAACATCTGCGCTAAAGATGCTTTAACTGCGCAAGCGGCAAGCGTCATTACAATTACCACACAAACCCAAGCTGCGGAGTCAATTAACTCAATTAGAAAAGCACACGTAGGCACAAATAGTCCGGTCGGTTTACTTAGCCAGTTGCGTGTTTTTTAACCACTTGACACCATTGTCAATTACCTCGATTACAAACATGTTACCCAATTAAAAATAACTAGCCGCAGGCGGAGAGAATTTATTCAAGACGTTCGGATTGAGACGCGTTTTATCGGACGATCATTATGGCTTGATTGAGAACTGGCAATACTGTAAAATAAGCGAAAGTGGTATTCATTAATACCTAAAGGGGGTTATCACAATTGCAGTGTCTGATTTTCTTCAAACAGTTGCAACAGGGCAACATTAAAAGAAGAGCAATACGTACGAAAGGAAATGGGGAAACTGCTCAATAAAACGATGAAACTTATTCTAACCACGTCACAACACTAATGTCAAACCCAGAACCAACACTAACTTTTACCGCAACCATAAATCGGGCAATACTGAAAGGAGGGAAGGAGGGAAGAAGGGAAACTGCTTATTAAAACTACGAAAATTAATATTAGCCAAGTCCTTCTCTAATTAAACCCATTCCAACACTAATCTTAACCCAGAACTAACCCTAACTCTAACCCCATGTTTAAAACTAACCCTAATCCTTTAATAATTATTTTAGAATACAGTTTCCCTCCTTCCCGCTTTCCCTCCTTTTAGTATTCCCCCACAAATTGAACTTTAATCCCCTTAACTTAAATAATGTGCAGTTTCCCTCCTTCCCTACTTTCCCTCCTTTTAGTTCCCCAAAGCACCATAATTTGTATAAATCACCACGCGTATATCTGATAAAACAAATCACCTACGAGATATTTGGAATCAACCAGCGGAAAAAAGGAAAATAAGTAAAATACTGACGAAGGAAAGGAGGAAACTGCACACTAAATTAGAAATTATGACATTTCATTGGAAGGGATGGGGTTAAAATTAGCATTATTTTTAAGTTTAAAATTCGTGTTTGGGGATTTGTTTAAACTAAGTTTTAAAGGAGGTTTTCTTTTTTTCCTTTTTTACTTCTTTTATTGTTGCCCAACTAATATTGTCCTGATAGAAAAGACAAACGCCGCATACCAAAATTGGCACGATGGGCGTATATTCGGCAGTACTGCTAATAATTGTCGATAATTGCATCATGTAATTGCGCCTAAACGAAATTAAATTCATTAAAACTTTGATATTGTTTACCAAACTCAACAAGATACGGCCACCACTTCGCCGTTTTACAAGTGATTCGTATTGCCACCCCACAACCACTATAGCGACTAATAATTTGTTTCCGTTATTTTTTGTATTGCAACAAAGCAAAGACGTTTACAGATTCCACTCTAACCGTTTACTCACATGCTTACAAATTTTAATTTGGCCTTGCAAAAATTCGTAAACGGCAACTGCATTTTCATCGCTACCCCGCGTACATAGCCTAAATACCAAACCGGATCCCGATTATAACCTACCAAAACACTTTACGGCCTTGCGCATGTTTATTTACTCGTAACACAAACAGTAATGTTTAGGTTTATGAATAGTTTATGTGGTTTATATTGCATAATCCGAGCTTGCTTGTCATTCGAAGCGGTTTACGCCGAAATCCCTCAAGTCTACTGTGTTGTGCTTCCTTTAATGCCTTTTTCGAATATAACATCCGTTGACCTATGTTCGAATATTACAATAATTAAACAGTAAAGGCAGAAAAAGGAAAAGGAGGGAAACGTATTATCAAAACTGTAAAAAAACACTATCCTAAACATTAAAAAGTTCAACCCTATCCCTAACACCAACTCTTACACCCTAATTTTCATTTGAGCACTTTCCCTCCTTTCCTATTGACTCACCCTCTTTTCCTATTGACCATTAGCTGGGCTTCCTAATCTGTTTACAACCCGAGTTTGGTCTCAAACCTCATTACTTATTTTAGGTTTGTTTAAAAACTTGACGACGGCGCCAATCATGAATACGCATGAACGATACCATGATTGTACATTTTATTTTATAGCTTAACGTCTTATCCTAATGATATTGGCACTGTTTAACATTGAACATCGGGAATTTTGCTATGACCTTTTTTGGGTTCACGTTCACCATATCCATCCGACACTGCTACAAGTTCCAAAAACATAACCGCAGCAGCGCAGCTTTATGGGTCAGGTATAAATCGAACCAGAACCCCGTAACCTCGAGAGTCGTTTCCGAGAATCCGTTATAAATACCCGTAAACTCCTTGCACCCTAATAACACTCTTCCCTTCCACAGGAATGGGCGTCACTCCACCTCTTGTGTTTCGTCACAATGAAATGGACAACGACTGTGTCAGCCCGTTGCTGATGAAATCGAAACGTGGAGCGAGGTAACTTGACAACTTCACATAACCAATAAAAAATCGTGTTGCTGTTTGTTGCTGTGGCGTGTAGGTACGAAAAAAACGGAGATGATTTTACAGAATCAATCACTTTTAAGTTTTAGAAATACATATTTCGACAAATATTTTCTAGTTCAAATTGAATCTTCTAATGAATCTAATCAGAAACTCAAAAGTGACTACTTCTGTAAATCCTAGAACTTCAGTTTAATCTACATGTACGTCAAAGTAAAAACAAACACAGAGATCGTTCCCAAAGGTCAGATTGTCCACAGCTGGGGAATAAGGTTAAATATTTAACGACATTTTATTGTGCAATTACGCTCGCTAATTATTAACGTTTTATTCAAATTTAATTTAAAGAGTTGGATATTCAGTTTAGTTTCGTTTCGTTGTTTTTCCAATACGCTTATGCAAAGAACTTTCTATTTGTTGGTAAAGAACTTAAAAAGGACTTTATAACTAAGTCGTAAAACCATGTTCGTTATAAAGATGAAATTATTAAGCATGAGTATTGCCGCCAATCCTTATTTCTATATGTCTACGCTAAAATATTGAAATAAGAAACAACGAAAATACCGTAATGAAATACAAAGCAAGATACAAGTTGTAAAATGTGTGGCACTGATTACGCAATTTAGGGGCAACACTAAAAAGAGAAAAAGGGGGAAACAGCTAACTAAGGAACTAAATTTAACCCAATCCCAACACTTATCTTAACTTCAGAACTAACTGTAACCTCAGCCTTAACACTTACTCCATAATCTTCATTTTAGAGGTCAAATTCCCCTTCTCTACTCTTCCCCTCTTAGTTATGGGTCCCATTTGGAAAAATGGGACACATATTGTTTTTGTCCGTTTTTTTTTTTTCTTTTTTTTTTCTTTTTTTTTTTCGTCAAACGCTTGACAGGCATGGCTTGTGGCAACGACATCTACCAGAAGGGTAATGGAATCGCAATAAAACTTTGTCGTTTGTTAGATCACATGGTCTAGATGTGCAGAAACCAAAATTTTGCGGAATATACCCAGGGGAATTCCCCTGGGAGGTGAAAAACCAAAACGGTATCTTTTTTAAAAAAAATAGCTTTTTTGGTCATAGCGCTTGAACGGCTACTCCAATTTTAATTAGATTTAGTAAACTATAAGGGCACCAGCCACTGATATACCAATTAAAAGAAATAAAAAAATTTACCCAGGGAAATACCCTAAAATACGATTTTGTTTTCAAATCATGATTGTGACAGGCATGGGTTGTGGCACCGATATTTACCAGAAGGAGTAATGGAATTGCAATAAAACTTTGTCATTTGTTAGACAACATGGTCTAGATATGCAGAAACTAAAATTTTGGGTAATATACCCAGGGGAATTCCCCTGGAGGGTGAAAAATCAAAACGGTGTTTTTTTTTTAAAAAATAGCTTTTTTGGGCAGAGTGCTTAAACGGCTATTCCAATTTCATTTAAATTTGGCAAACTGTAAGTGCATTAGACAATAATATAACACTTAGAAGAATTAAAATAATTACTTAGGGAAATACCCTAAAAATAACATTTTGTTTTTAAATCATGATTGTGACAGGCATGGGTTGTGGCACCGATATCTACCAGAAGGGGTAATGGAATTAAAATGAAACTTTGTTATTTGTTAGACACCATGGTCTAGATTTGCAGAAACCAAAAGTTTGGGTAATATACCCAGGGGAATTCCCCTGGGAGGAAAAAAACAAATCGGAATTTGTTTAAATTAGCTTTTTGGGGCATAGCGCTTGAACGGCCAAAATGTTAGTTCCCTATCCGCCTTTGTACCATTGAGCAAAAAGAAAAAGGGAACATAGGAAATACCCTAAAAATTATGATTTGTTTTTAAACCATGATTGTAACAGGCATGCTATATCGCTCCGAAATCTCCAACAAGCAGTCGCCAAAGCGGATTTTAACTGTTTGTTAGATTATCTAACAAACATCTAACTTAGATAACATAACTTAGATATGTTAAGCAGAAATTTATGTACTAAACCCAGGAAAATTCCCCGAAATAATGAAAATCTCAATCGGGCTGTTTTGGGAATTTACCTTCCCTTTACCAAAGCGCTTGACAAGAGGCTTAAATTTAAAACATTTGTGGTAAAATGTTCGTAAATCTAACACGCTTATTATTTTTTAACTACACATGGAAAAGAAGTTTGGTTTAATAACTATGGGACCCATGCGTTTATGCTTGCAGAAACAAAACTATGACAGTCCGGTTAAAACTTTCAGGAATGTTACATAACATGGATCTGACGTGCACATATCTGACAATAACATATAGGCCTATTGTGTAATGAACATTAATAACAAGATCGGATTGTTACCTTAGGGACCCATGCGTATATGCTAGCAGAAACAAACTACTAACCCGGTGTATAAAATACAAATTGTGGTTAGGGACCCTGCTCGCATATATATATAAATGTATATATATATATATATATCATACAAAATGTGTTTTACAAATCATGGTTTTAAAACACGTGGTTGACACTCTCTAGTATTTATATATACACCACTCAAAGAAGATTCTACGAAAGGACATACCGCTAAATTGCCCGTCAAAGTTACTTCAAATTTAAGAAGTTAACCCCCTTAAACAGAATCGGTAGCGTTAACGTTAAAAGCATGAACTGAAGACGTGACTATAGTTTTTCATCCAAGCATAGCAGCCAATCGAATACACATACCTTGAGTCTCGAAAAAGATAAGAGATTGCCAATGTGTTTAACCACCACACCTTATACACATAAAGGAATAGTTACATCGAGTTGAAACTCATGATATGTTAGCAAATATGAAATAGATGTGCAGCGGTCAATGTGGGGATTTATAATCAAGAATTAAACAGGATTATTACCGTGGAATTGCATACAATATTTTAAAAAAGAACGCCAGCTTTTTTCCATTTTGGTATATGCTTGCAGACAGGGCCGGTTTTAGGCCGATTTTGCTTTAAAGAAAATTGTCGTCATATGCTGCCAAAACGTTTGCCTTTTTACTAAATCTTTACTAAATGCCATTAATTTTTGCAAAAAGGTTTTAAAAAACTGTTAGTTCTGAAATTTATCTTATAAGATTCAGTTCTGTTTGCCACAATTTTCTTTGTGTGCGCGTACGCGCTCATGTAATCTTATTGTTTTGATCACAAAAGAAATTTAAACTTATTATTTTGATGACAAAAGCACATTATTGGGCACGTGTGGTCGCTTTAGCGGAGTTAAATTTGAAGTTTTGGACCAAAAAATGGCGGTCCTGGTCTGGAAACCGGGGTGGTCGCGTTATTGAAACAGAATGCAATGCATTACTATAGTAATTTATTTGGGACCGCACTGAAGTGGTCCTGATAATGAGGTGGTCGTGTTATCGAGATGGTCGTCAAGCGGGGTTCCACTGTATACAATACAATTACAATACAATTTTTATTTTTGTTTCTTTCGCTGCAGCGTTTATAACCAACAATTTAAAATACATGTCATATACATATGTATACCAAAACAAATATGGCGTTAACTAAAATTCCAATAATTAACCAAAGAAATAAAAAATACTACAGCAAAACAGGAAGGCACCAAAAAAAACTAATTTTTTTTTACTTTTGTGACAAATTGCAAATAATACCAAATTAGCTATAGCTAAACCACTACCATATAGCCTTAAAAAGACGGTAAAGGGACCATGATTTTCACAAAGATAATCCTGCTTTATTATATATTATAAGCTACAACACGAGCTGTTAAGAGTCAAATATTCATAAATGCATCACTTGTATTTTAAAGCTTAAACTTGCAACCGTTTAACAGATTCACATGGCCCAAAGAATGCCTTTCCATACTGGAGAATTACTACAACGCCAACTCCTATCCAGATGAGTGCAAAAGAGAGGAGATAGCACACGCCTGCAATACTATCATACAAAGTCAAAAACCAGGTGATTGCCGCCCCTTTTCAAGTAAACAACTTAAAATTAAAGTTATTATGTGCCACTCTAAATCCTAAAATAACTTTTGACGACGCCCGTTCTGGGTTATGCTAATATCGGCCGTCACACGTGGTTTCTCTCGTTTTTTTGTTGTTGTAGTTTCATATTTTCTTCTTTGTGTAATATCACCCTTGGCCATTACAAGAATACGACAGCCAAGTTACACATTGCAGGTAGTATGCTGACCGAGCTGGACAAGGTTACAACGGTGAAGGTTTACAACTGGTTCGCCAACCGTCGGAAAGACGATAAACGCCGGCGCCACATTGGTTTGTGAAATTAAGATATATCCGATTAGCAATACATGGACCGAAACAAAATGAGAAGAAAACAGTGTAACCCCACGGTTAAAATTGGCGTTCAACCAAATATTTTCCCTATCTCTTCAATGCAAACTTATGTTTGTCGAACGTCGATAGAATTTTCCCCTTGATGATCCAGTTTTCCCCTTGATAATCACCTTTTCTCCTAACTATCTTTTTACCACAAAGCTTCCCATCTTACCCTTAACCCCAATCATACTCTGGTTTAAATGTGAATTTTTATTTAATCTACTTTTAGTTATGTCCCTCTAACATAATGCCACATTTGATTAAAACCGGAACTCTCAATCATCGGCATTATAACACAGAGAATACATCCTTTTCTTCTAGAACACGTTGAAGCCATGGATCAGAACAATCTAATGTTAAGTCCGCGACGGAATTCGACAGTTTCTCCGTCACCGTCGTGCAACTCAAACGACAGTATGGCCGGGATGGATTCGAACGATAGGGTAAGTTCGTGTTTATTTATCACATAAATTCGAAAACGACTCTCTCTATAAGACATGTTTCCTGTCCGCGGTTCGAGCTATCTTAATGCATTCATAACTGAGTTTGAGAATGCTTTAACAGTTAGGCCACACGACCTCTCGTATTTTGTTAAGCAATAAGGGAAGCACAGTGTAACTTTTTGGTTATATACACCACAAGGTGTACAATTATGAAGAATCTACTCACATTTACGCACAACGGGTAATAGTCCCACGCGGCGGTAATCCCATTATAAATAAACAACCATCCACTAGCACAATATAGTAAACCGACATAATCAGGTCAATTGAGGGGCGGAAAGGTCGTGGGTTCGAAACCCTGCTAGTTTAAATTAAAGAGCATTAATGTTACACTTTTAGGCAGGGTTTATCGATAGCCTGTAGTCAGCAACTCTTAACAATATTTGTATAAAATGCTTGTATTCATGTAAGCAGTATGAAATCACAACTACACTAAAACATAATGCAACGGTCATATAAAATGAAATGGGCGGTAAAGTCTAATGGTTTTTGGCGGTTAAGATACGATAAATGCGACAGGTAATTATTGTCAAAGTGTTGATTATTAGGGCATCATCAAGTAATCAGCGCACGCACTAAAATCACGCACCTGGATAACATTGTAACATAAACACTTTCCATCCGCAGTGCCACGGAATGATAATCCCGAAGAAAGAACATCCGATGCAGTTGGCGCTCGAGATGGCGGCTGTCAATCATTCCATCCTCGCGCTGGTCAACCCTCACCGGACCGAGGTGATGCGGCACGACGACGACACCGACGGAGAGTCCTCTTCGGAAGAAGCCATTCGGGCGGAGGAGAGAAAGCCGTTTGAGCGGATCGCGGAGAACGGAAGCTTCGTGTGAGCACCCCTCCGACCTCCGCATCGGACCCTAGAGCGTTCTGAACGTTGCCTACACGATCGTTAACCTTGCCACCGCCTTTTTCCGTTTCGATCTATTTCGCCTCCGATCAAGCGCCGGTTTCACGAGCTGTTTTTAATCGACTTTTAATTTTTCGTTAGTACAACTGTTCCATACCTTTTTTCCTTTTCTTTTCCGTTTTTTTTGCGAGGCAAGCGTTGCAAGACCCCGGTGCTGGATAAAGAGAATTCGCCGCAGAGTCGAACGTGCCATTTTAAGTCATCGCGAAATAGTTTCTGACAGTCCACTACGCGCACGCGTAAAACCGTCAATTTCGCGAAAGCGGTTTTGCCGCCTACGTTTAAGCTGGTCTATCGTTTCCGATGGCCGCAAATTTTATTTTCTGAACTAAGGCCGAAATCGTGCATGAAACCACAGACTATACGGATTGACGGCAAATTCACGGCAAAAACGTAACAGTCCAAACAAATCATTTTTAATACGACTTCTCTTTTTATGGGCGCTGTTATCTTTTTACCGTGAATTTGCCAACTCGCTTCTCCATTTCTTTACCTTGCAGCCGCGGATTTTTGTTTTGTTTCTTATCTATAAAGCAGTGTTAGCTTATTCTTCTGTCCCTTTTTTGCACCGTTCCTCCCACGTAGCCCCGCGCCCAATAGACGGGCGTCTGTGCGACAAACACTGTTCATTTCTCACGTCGACGCCGCCCGAGTTGCATTTCCAGTAAAGATGCTACTGCCCCACGCCCCTTTGTTTTACAGTATTATTCAAACGCTTGATAACCAAACAGTTGTCCAACGCTAACCCCAATTCAAAACTCGCCCCATCGTTATTGCACCACGAACTCCGTTAATAACCCAACAATCGTCCCATAACGAACTTCCCATGGGAAACGTTGAACGCACCCCGTTGATTACCCTACAATCACCCACATTAACACTTAAAATTCACCCCATGGTTATAGCAACACCCCAGATAAATTACACCCTTAAGGTCAATCGACTTTATTACTGGAATCACACGCATATTTACGAATTGCCTTACAGACCTTTCTTTACAAATTCCCCACAAAGTTAGGTTCCATAGCGACCCAGCAAGTCGATAAATAACAAAATATGCTCTGATAGATAGTATGCATTTATATTTAAAACAAAAAAATCGTTCGTCGTCATGATAACGGCTAATAAACCACGAAATTATTATTCTACCAACGCCCAAATAGATTTAACGCAGTTTCTGTCCCCTTCGCATTTCTATTGACAACCCTTCATTTCGCACTTACCCTTTGCGAGCCATCACGTCCGGCAATATCTTGTACATACCCATGATGTGGGCACGCACCGAACGAAGTAAAACCCCCGTATCTCTTTCTATATATATTGCTGTCGTCCGGTTTGGTGCTGAGGTCACGTGCATGCTGTCGTTGTGGCGTCACACACGTGTTTCAATCGCAACCGAACGAGATTTGTAAATTGAATAAACGGAATCACCGTTGTATATGGTCTGTTGCTGGCTGAAATTAGAATTAGGCTAAGAATAAAAAACACAAGTGACGTTATCACCTGGTCAATCGTCAGATTACTCTATTTATTCCCACGGTCAGGTTGCTGAGCTAGTACAGCTGGTTGAACACGCTTTATCGGCTTAAGTTTTTAACCTGCGATGGTGAGCCTCTAGGTTTATTTTATACAGATCTCTGTATATGAATTATTGATTCAAATAGTAAAAAATGTGACCGTAAGACGTTTTTATGTCGATAATAACTGATATTCAATTATTTGTTTAGTAAATACGCCCATACTCGTTGCACAATACACTTGGTTAAAAACCAGTGCTGTAAACTTAGTCATAAGATTTCAAGCATTGTCCAAACAAAAGCTTTCGTTACAGAATGACGGATTGTCACAAAACAATTACAACAAACTGTTTTTAAGTCATCACGCAGCTATTAGATATAGTTAAGGATCGTTACAAAATTTGTCTTCTTGAACGATGTTTAAATATTTATATATTGAAAATGGTAGGTACCTTTATAACTTTCACTTTAACTTAGTAATAAAGTTTTACTTTTCTTCAAAGCAGAGAGTGAAAGTCAGATTTATCACCTGAACAAACCAAGATTCAATAATCAAAAGCCTTCATAAAGGAATTTTAACAATATAATCTAAAGATTCTGAACTCATACTAAATGTGATGTGATGTGGTTTATAGACAATGGCAACAATAAACGCGCCGTATGACGTAATCATTCATGAAGTTAATTTTAATGATTTAACATAGATACAACAAAAACACAAACAAGAGGAATAACAAATCGGTCAAGATCTTATGTTTTGTACGGCCGTGTGGCCAAATGGTTAAAAGCGACCGATACATATAATTATATAAAAAAAATTAAAGATTCGAAACTTAGCTCGGTAAAAAATGTCCTATCAACTAGATGTCTGATTTAAAAAGAAATTATTTAAGATAACCGTGTGCTTGCATTATTTGATTTTTTGTGTGTTTAATAAATAAATATACGAAATGATTAAAAAAGCGAAGTTAAAAATTAATTGGCACAATGAACGTGTGTGGTAGTATGGTTAAATATTAAGGTTGCGAAATGCAAGGGTCTCTTTAATTAAATTAAATCTGGTTTAATTTGCAGTGGGCTGGTAGTAAATGCAAGTATGGTTTAACACTTTCCTCCTAACTGTGCCCGGCCATAGGCGAAGCACGAATTGAACACGCCAATGGATTTCGCAATGCATTTTGCAAACACTTGGTCGCATCTGCACAGGGATGGTCCAGCACCACTTCTAGTTTCTATAAATATAAAAAACATGACTATAGAAACACTTTTAATGTAAATAAAATCGCTATTATCCATTGCATAAGCTGAATTACTATTAGGCAAATGATTCACGCTATGGGGTCAGGTAAAATCCAAGTGATAAAAAAATTTTGGTTAAATTTGATTTTCTTTATTTTATCTGTGAAAACATTAATACTTTAAGGACACATTTCAATAAGGGCCTTAATTCGGCTTTGTACATTACCTACCACAAGTTGTTTGTTTGTTTTTACACGACATTCTGTATTTCTTCAGATAGATTCCAAGTGTTGACTTGCAATATGCAGTCTTTACTTTCCCATAGCATTGATCGTGTGCCTGGCAACATCTGTACATGCAACAATAATTTTGATTTATAAACCGACAGACCTATAATTGAAACGTTTACCTGTCAAGTGCATCTAGCGGAGTTCCGCTTCCACCACTGCCACAGTAACAACCATATTTGACAAACTTGCTACCGATTTTCAGTTTATTCTTTAAGGACCAACTTTTTCCCTGAAGAAATTGCGTTTAGAGTGTAAAACAAACAACTATTAAATTTACCTGATAGCAAAGCATCTGTAGGCCAAGATTGTAAGAAGCGATTCCGTAAGACGACGCATCCGCTTGATCAAAATACGTCAATTCCGTCAAGTCCAACTGTCCGGCTGATTCGTCAGTGTAAAGTCTCATCTAAATGAAGGGTTAAAGTTGACCATTGACCGATAAAGTTACAGTTTATTGAATATATACACACCATCTCCGAGAAGTGGTCCAAGTATGATTCGTCGGCTTGACGTTGATAATGTCCTTCAAAATTTTGGGAGTCACACACAAAAATAAAACAAACGAAAATTACTATTGCTTTTAAATCCACCATCTTTCGGGTTAAACTAGGTTTAAAAAATAAATGTGCTATTTAAAGTGTAAGAAAATGTGTTTTGTTAATAGTTAATTTTATTCCAACAACCATTCCCAAAACCGATCCCAAGGAACTTCATATGCCTTAAAACAATCACACTAAAAATCTGACTGCACTAATATCTACCTTTTTTCCTGGAAAGCTTATTGGGAACATTATTTGTTTGCTATAAACGTTATAGCATATATCGACTATGCGCAAATACCATTTACAAACCATTTTGCAAATCGTTAAAATCGTTAAGTTCAAATTTTAATCTTTAAGCGTTGGAAAACTTTTGAATTTGGGCCACAGCTCCGTAAGTTGTTAGACTTTTATACCACCAAGAGTTAATAGTAACCAGCAGTGTTGTGCGCAGTTTTTAAGAAAGTGTCAGCAAACCGTTTGCAAAGCTATGCATTGTAACCAAAGACGAATAGTAAGTTAGAAAATAAGCATTGGATGTGTTAATATTAATAAAAACATGTCCAAGTTAACATTACAAATTGACCAAACGATAATTTAAGCGGACATGCCAAAGCATAACACCAAATTGCAATATAAAAATCTAAATTACGAATATAATGCGGTTCGGTAAAATCAATTTTAAACTTAAAGATTATGCTTCTGAACTACATAATAGCGTTTAACTTTTAAGATTATGCTTACTGTTTGTCTTACAAAATGTTTAGTTTTTAGAATATTATATATAATCTATCTGTTTAGTTCAGTGAGATACTTAAATCAGAGGTTCTCAAACTGTGCGTCGCGACGCCCTGGTGCGTCGTTTGAAATCGTGTAGGGCGTCGCACAGCCATTGCGTTCGAAACTACACTCATTATAAAAAATATCCACCGCGAATACACGAGAAATGAGAGTTTCAAAGATTCTCCCAAGGTTTCACGATCTTTGCAAAAAATCCCACACGTCACATTAGATTTGAACTATAAATTACAAACGGGCGAGGACGTGGCTATTGTTTTTTATTGTGTTTCATTTCTTTATTACGTGTGCGATACCACTAAATATGACTTTGGTAGCAATATTTTAATGACTGGTGCGTCGCAAGTTAAGCAAACTTTTGGAAAGGCGCCGCAACCAAAAAAGTTTGAGAACCACTGACTTAAATTAATTTTACAAACGGTCAGCCTTCCAACAGTACTGTAACAATCTCTATGTGAACTGTTAGTTTCAGTCTCGAACAGGAAATCCTAAACCAACCGAAAATACGCTATAAGCTTGCTTGCTGATCGCCAAGTGTTGTTATTTTATAGCATAGTCCCACGAGCGTACGCTCATATGATAAAGCTGTTTGGATCAGGCCTTTGTGGAAACAAGAACGGACATTGCCTTAACCCAGTGGATTAATTCAATGGGTTCTGCTAAAACTAAAAGAGAAACTCAACCATATACCCACAATGAAATGCTCTCAGTAACCGAACGGTCAGCGTGAGATCTTTTTATTTTAAGAATTTTCTTGCGTTTCTATTTACTGGGAAAACAACTTTAAAGTCTGTAGCATGCTGATAGCTATACAAGCTATCAACTATAATAGTAAACATTGATACATTTCAATATGCTTGGTGTGATTGAAAATCATGGTTGGTACGCTGAATATATAATTCCTTTATCTCAACTAGAAAAGAAATATACTAAATACAATTTTAACAAATTACCAAAAAATACTGGCTTAAAAGGGCTTAGTTACTGTATATCACTGTCTTATTAGAAGTACTGTAGTGATTAACAATAAAAAATGTAGCGAGTAAAAATGTGACACCTAAACGTGGGCGACGGATGTTTGATGATAGCTGGTATGGAGTGGGATAAACGAGATGCGGTTAGCTTACGACACTACGAACCTATGATGAGATTATGATTGACATGTTAACAATGTGAGTAAAATGAGATCCAATATTTTATTGCGGATATGTGCTGAAATGATGATTGACGGTTGTGTAAATGAGAAAGAGAAATAATGAAAGATGAATGAGAAAAGTTGTGTGAATGAGAAAGAAAGAGGAGTTATTTAAAAGATTTTTTAATCTAAGACTTATCAAACCACCAGCCATATGGTGGTGATATTCTTTGCGTGAATTCTAAGAAAGAGTTGTTTTTTTTCCTGAGTTCGATTTGCACGACAAAGATGGCGAAAATATTTGCAGAGTTGGTGAATGTCCGATCGATTAGCATTGTTAATCCTTCACCTTTCAATCGAAGTGGTGCAGATTTAAAACTAGTCACCAGCTAGACGTGTGTGTCTTTGGGCAAGGCACTTAATGGACATTGACTGAACCCAGTGAAATAATTTGTTCTACCAAATTAAAGAACGTCTTAATCACAAACAAAATTAAATGGCTTCTGTAAGCCGGAGGTGAACCCAGGTAATTTGACAAGTGTTAACGCCCCATACGTTTTCCCATTTACTGGAATAACATGAATACCTTATCATTTAAAAACATCCTAGATTACAATTAATAAGTACTTTATGATAAGATGTCCAAATACCAGTAATCATGCACCAAGCCTCGTCGCCACTGAGTCCTATTCAATTATCTGAATGAATGGGCAATATACCAAATGTAAATATCTGTCTTTGGGTAGAATATTCATGTTTTATTTTAGTGAATGGAAAAAAATACAACGGACGTTATCATTTGTCTATTTGTCAGACAACGTCGTGAATAAGTTAAAGGGCATCCCACGGCATAACCGCCAGATTACCATACGTAGCCACCGCGGGTTACTGGAGGCTCCAGTCTCTGGAGCTATTGTGTAATATGCTTAACTCTTTTCCCAATTATAGTAAAACCTATTATTTTGCTTATTTAAAACGATGTCTATTAAGTGACTCCGCAAATGCTGTAAGGCAACGTACTACCCTACCGAACTACTGGACAAAGATAGTCAGTCGACGTCACTTAATTGTAAAAATTATACAAATATAAGCTTTATTAACGCATTTCGTGTGGAATGTTAAGAGTGATTTGACCAAACTGCAAACTTGAAACCAATAACACTTCTCAGTATTTGTAGGTGGCACAACTGTCCATTTGTATCTGCTAATCTGGCACTATTAATTGCGGATCCGTACAGTATACCATTGCAAATCGTTTTATCCCGACCCTTATAGTTTTGTTTCTGCGAGCACAAATTGATGGCTCTCTGAACAAATCAAACTTATTTTACACAATCTCGTTTTGGGGATTTTAACTAAAAAAAAGTTATGAAAAAAATTCTGAAAAAAAGTACAGGAAATTCTCTTTTTGTATTTAATTTTGAATTAACCTTGGTAGAAATATTTGGTTCATAATCGAAGGCCAAATGTTGAAAGGTGGACCAAAAGAGGTGAAACGTTAAGATACGACTTCCCGTAAGGTTAAAATCCATTCCGTGTGCACCCTTACGTATAGGTATAAACAGGAGAAGTTTAATGTATTATGTAATTAAATTAGTAATTTAAAAATAAAATTATTGTAAACATGGCCGCCAAACCTAACGTATAAGTAAAATAACAATAAAAACATTTGATCACACATAGTGTTTGTCCTTGAAAAGTCCCTTAATCACCCTTACCTGAAAGTCAGTTTTTAATTCATTATTTTAGATCGGAACACTACAGAACACTGTCAATGACAAATAAAGATCAAGCCAACATTCTACCCAGTGTGCATCAGTACCTGACGCTGTCTTCGTCTCCTTGTTCGTTCTTGGAGCCGTGTCGTCCGCTGTCATGTCGTAGTCAGCTGATTCCAGTATCTTGGTGGCGTCCGGTGTGTTTATGTGGATTATCTAGAACGTTGTGATTAGATGCGATGTGAGAAACGGAGAACATGTATTTGCAGCTGATATGTTGTTGAGGCGTTGACAAGCTTTAATGCGTGATTAGATGGATCAGTCCACTTTACCGATATACTGAAACTAGTGATCAGTCACATTTACGCTTTATACATAAAGAAAGAAATGTCCAATCGAGTTAAATCTTCTGGTGGTGTTAGTTAATATGGTTTAGATCTACAGTGGAAAATTCTGGATAAATTGCGCCAGAGAAATTCTCGTGAGACCCAAGAATAAAAGCACGACGGCTCTTTAGAAAATATTCGGCACCGGTTATTCTATAACAGTCGATTTTTTCGGAACTGGTTAGGATTGTTGGCTTTATATTACAGGGAAAGTTGTAGGTGAGTAAAATAAACATAGAAAAGGACAAACAGACTATATATATGGCAAGTTACTAGGGGGAAATCACCAACATAATTACTCAGCAAAACACACTTGAATTCCATAAATAAGGGAAATTTTGCCCGTTTCGCGTTATTCTTAACTATAAATTATAGAGTCGTTTTCGTCGGAGTTATGGCGCTTGATTGTTTCCTGTCATTATCGTCAGCTGCAGCATTCGAGGTGGTGAAACAAACTATCTGGTTTTAGTTTATTTATTAGGTGCTCTTTCCTAAGACCGTTTTTAAATAGAATTGGCATATATGTATTGGTCGCGTTAATCGCACCCGGTTACACTTTTATTCTGGTATTAAAAACATTAATACCAATTGCTGTTCATAGGTTATCAAACACGAGCTTAAACCTTTAATAACATTTTTTATCAAATTAAGTTGCACGAATTTCATTTTTATAACCCATCAGTTAGTTGCAAATAACAACTACCTATAGAAAAGTTGCAATAACAACTCCTAAACATCATGTAGAAGGAAGGCAAATAACATGAGATAATAATCTATTAATGTTCCTACCAAGCTGTTCTATCCGACGGAATTAAAGGCACATAACAGAAGACACATAACAGGAAATCATTATCCATTACTTTTCCTGCCAAACACTTCAACCCGAAGTGTCGGATTAACGAACCCCTAGTTAAACACAACATAAGAAATTAAGAAATTAAATTGAAAAAGGTTCTATCTCGAAATGCAAAAGATGCAGCAAATTAAATTAAACGGTGGACCACAGTCGTTTAAAGTATCGGTTTTTATTTCGTACCTTTTTAGCTGAAAGGTGGTCGGTCGGCTATGTCCTTTGAAATGACAATTAGCTAACATTGCCTAAATATATTTGATTCATTGGTTAAACTACAACAGCAGCATCGTCTCAATCATATAAAACAAATTGCAATAGCTTTGGCATCTGGATGTTTGCACCAGGTATTAACTATGTGACCGCAGTATTTTATTTTAAATATTAACTCGCGCGAACATTGTGCAATACTGGTTGCCGCGTGGGGGCGCACTTGTGCTGTTGCTCACTGCGCTACAAAATTAAACCACCTTGTAAGTGGGTATCTGTTTAACTATTTACATGTGAATAACCTTTTTCTAAGACATTCGGCCGTTCGGCTGCTGCCGGTCCCCACATTGTTCTGTTGTACACTATTTTTCCGTACTGTTGTGTCGTTTATTCTTAATAAAATGTCACCGCATAAAAAATAATTAAACCACCTTGTTGTACGGTCATGTGGCCTAATAGTTAGCGCGACCGATACATATACCTTTCTATACAAAAACGGTACAAGTGACGAGCCCATCATGGGCTCTATACTTGTCTCAGTAAAGAAATAATTTAACCACTTGATCTGACTTTAATAAAATAAAAATATTAATTGTGCATGCACTACTGGTTTTTATGGGAACAAATTTTCCAACGTACGCAGTGTATCCGCTCGAATATATTAGGCAAAATTACCCACTGCAATAGTTTAGCTAAACGGGACACGTGGTTTAACTTAACTATAGTTTTGTCTTTTATCCTACTTATTTTCGAATTTATCCTTGCTATTTTCTTCAGTACTGTAACACATTTACAAATAATCTAAACTAAATAGGAGAGAACATATAAGATGTGTTTTGGTTGGAATTTAAGTGACAGCCCTTTTCATGAGATCACTTTGCATCGCATGGACAGTAGAACAGTTGCAATAACAACTCCTAAACATCATGTAGATTAAAGGCAAATAACATAAGATAATAATCTATTAATGTTTCTCTGCCAAGCTGTTCAATCCGAAGGAATTAAAAGCACATAACAGAAGACACATAACAGGAAATTATTATCCATTACTTTTCCTGTTAAGCACTTCAAACCGAAGTGTCGGATTAACGAACCACCAGTTAAACACAACATAAGAAATTAAATTGAAAAAGGTTCTCCTCTCGTGGTTTAATTTTGACGCGCAGCGAGCAACAGCACAAGTGCGCCCCCACGCGGCAACCAGTACTGCACAATGTTCGCGCGAGTTAATATTTAAAATAAAATACTGCGGCTACATATAGTTAATACCTGGTGCAAACATCCAGATGCCAAAGCTATTGCAATTTGTTTTATATGGTTGAGACGATGCTGCTGTTGTAGTTTAACCAATGAATCAAATATATTTAGGCAATGTTAGCTAATTCTCTTTTCAAAGGACATAGCCGACCAGCAACCTGGTTTTAATCCGACAATCTTTCAGCTAAAAGGCTACGCAATAAAAACCGATACTTCAAACGACTGTAGTCTGCCGTTTAATTTAGGCCAAGGGAATTTGCTGCATCTCTTGCATTTCGAGATTGAACATTTCTCAATTTAATTTCTTATGTTGTGTTTAACTGGGGGTTCGTTAATCCGACACTTTGGTTTAAAGTACTTGACAGGAAAAGTAATGGATAATAATTTCCTGTCATGTGTCTTCTGTTATGTGCCTTTAATTCCTTCGGATTGAACAGCTTGGTAGGAACATTAATAGATTATTATCTCATGTTATTTGCCTTCCTTCTACATGATGTTTAGGAGTTGTTATTGCAACTATTTTATAGATAGTTGTTATTGCAACTAACTGATTGGTTATAAAAATGAAATTCGTGCAACTTAAATTAATAAAAAATGTTATCAAAGGTTTAAGCTCGTGTTTGATAACGTATGAACAGCAATTGGTATTAATGCTTTTAATACCAGAATAAAAGTGTAACCGTATGCGATTAACGCGACCAATACATGTGCCAACTCTATACAAAAACGGTCTTAAGAAAGAGCACCTAATAAATAAACTAAAACCAGATAGTTTGTTTCACCACCTCGAATGCTGCAGCTGACGATGATGACAGGAAACAATCAAACGCCATAACTCTAACGAAAACGACTCTATAATTTATAGTAAAGAATAACGCAAAACGGGCAAAATTTTCCTTATTTATGGAATATACTTGCGTGTTTTGCTGAGTAATTATGTTGGTGATTTCCTTTTGTTGATGGGGTTCAAAAATAAAACAACTAACGACCTAAACTACCACAAATTGATAGCAAATTTCAATGCAAAGAAAATATATTTGAATACCCTTTAACCATCATCAACATTTTCCGGAAAATCCCCCAAAACTGAACTGCACACAAACCTGTGATTAGTTTGCTTTAACGCCCCATAATGACAGAAATAAAATAAACAAATAAAGTAAATAGATTTAGAGTTTTTTTTAACTAATATGTATTATATATGCAGTAACAAATATTGGATAAATCACGTCTACCTCAAAACGCTCACAATGATGTAAAAAAAACGCTCACAATGATGTAAAAAAAACGCTCACAATGATGTGTGATTGACACTATCTAGTTCATTTTCATCAGTTCATTAGGTTCCTAAGTCCTGCTCGGTTCTTGCTGTGGTGAACACGATGCTACGTTCTTTGTGGTTCCAGAAGATTTTTATGTTTGACGTGCTTATTTCTTGCACTAATCTGGCCTGAAGTTCCCTAGCTATCAAGACTCCGAAATGACACCGGAAATCGGGACTCCATGTTACATTGAAATCACTTATGCGTATACACTGGAAAGTAATATTATAAATGATGCCTTTAGACGTAACAATTTTGTTATCGCTGTTGCGCAATATTTATACCTCGTGTAAGATTTTGGGCCTTTGAAAGATTAGGGAGTTTTTGAAGAGACTGGTTGCAGTATTTTTCATAGTTAAATTGACTTGGGTCATGTGTTTAATATTAATTTCTCCGTTATGTATAGAAATGAAGGTTATAAGTTAGCCTAATGTGTAAAATATTAAAAAACTGCAATTCTAGTAATATCCTAACGTAAAAGTGAAATACAATGTTTGGAGTTGGAATAACGTCTTGATATTGCTGGAGTTGCGCGTTTTGTGAAGAGTCCTGTATTGTGCTACGTCTGGTCTATAGTAGGCGCCACGAAAAGACTTAACACTCCATCTTGGAAGGTTTCTTCATTATAGTTTATTAACTGATACAGTAAAAGACATACAGGTTATCTGATTGTCTAAAAATGCATGGAGATGTGCCCCAAAGCAGGGAACTGCTTGGTCCGCATTCCAGAATGGGTTTTTGATGCTGCTTGAAGAAAAATGAAATACAGTACGTCGACCGCCTGGCAGCTTATGGCATCGGTGCGGATATTAAAGCAGCCTTGGTGCGGAAATCAAAGCAGTATCGGTGCGGATATTAAACCTGATTGACAGGCCAGAGAAAATGTTTTGGAAACAGTCACATATGCACAGAAAGATGTTACACAAGCCGCAAATTCACTATACAGTTCTACTGCTTGTCGCGAACATCTCACCAATTCTCTCTTTGTCTCAACGAGACGAAATTATAGAGAATTTAAAAAAGCTTGTCTTGACAAGTAAAGAAATTACGTACGCCAGCACGACTTATATGCACTAAAATAGACACCTGTAACTTTGAGGAAAATAAGAGAAGCTGTAAGAAAGAAAGAAAATTGGAACTTGGGAACGATTTAACAACCGCGAAAAATGCTCCAATGCTAATTTCTTAACACGGGATCAGATGATAATTGTATATCAATTTCTTTCAAGAAAATTGCCTTATTAACTCCGCGTACAAAACGAATAATACCGAGTGCAAATCAAAAAGATTATTCGAACTGACAATAATTTCCTTTTCTTGTTTTCCGTTTTTTTCGAAACACGCGGCAATCATGTGGTATGTTCTTTCCGGCATGTCTTGTGAAGAAGGTGGAGGGCTTTAAAGTCTGCTGTTTGATCAGGATAATAACATCTAAGACAACTACAATGAATCAAAAGCTGGCAGTCATCGTTCTACTCTTTGCGCTCTTTGCGTTCTCTGAGGCCTCTGTGTGGGGCGCTCGTCGTCGAACGTACAGCCGAACTCCTGACTCTCGAAGAAGAGGAAATTACGGAAGAACTACCAACTCCAACAGAAGTTACTTTCGTCGCGGCTATAATGAAGCCATTCTGTAAGTTAAATTGCGTGTTTTTTTTGTGAAATATCCTGTTCTATCGCCTTAATGCGTTAAAATGTGGTGGGAGGCGTTTAGAACCACCGACAGTTTGTTATGCTATATTTCGAAACTCATCACAAATGCAACTAGATTATGGGTTATGCGAATATATCGCCGCTAATGTATATAATGGCAACATATACCGTATATAACATTTGATTGGCCTTGTTTGGAACAGGCGTAATCGCGTTTACAAATTAATTCATTGTAATTTTGCATTGTAAGTAAGGAAAAGAAAACTAAACTAGTTTTTCCAGCGTGCGATAGAATTTTCCATGTTTCACCGACTACCAAAAAATAAATATAAAACCATTTTTTAATATTATTTCTATTGCAGCAATAATGAGAACGAAAATGACGAGTAAAGGTATGTCTTCATCCTTTCTTTACATATTTTGTTGTCCTCAGAAGGTCCAGATATGCTTCATATAAGTATTTATTTCTTTTGGCGCTCGTTCAAGTACTATTCTTGCTTATATCACGAAATTTGTATCCATATCTATAGCATCCGATGTAAAATGGCAACCAATAAAGATAACAAACAACATAGCTTCGGCAAACACATGTTATTGAATTTAGCCCAGTAATTCACTGATGCTACAGGCCCACTCCACTCGTTATATAAATAAGTATCCTCACTCTATTCTTTCAGGGGGAATATAACTACTAAACCTACCTTTTTTATCAAACAGTCGTACACCTCTAACAAAGCCAATCTTAAGATATACTTTAAAAGTAAGTACATTTTATATTGTTTCATTTCACGTTTTAATATTAACAAAGTTAACACTCACTCCTAGCTGCGTATATTTCACCAGATGGATCAGTTGGTTATGCCGTAGGTCGAATTGGCCAATTCAATTAAATGAATTTTTCGATCCTGTTTACGAACTTTTACAATTTAACGTAAACATTTTTGTATTGCAGGTTCATGAACAAGAAAAGATTTTAATTGGTTACAAAAATAAATCAAAAATTGTATTTTGGTTCTTTGTTAAAACGGTATCTCAAGCAAAGTCACGCAATGTCGCTTAATATTAGAGTCAATTAGAGAGAAGCCAGGCGAGTTGTTCTCGGCCTTTTAAAGCTTAGACCACACCTGAAGGGATGGGTAGTTTGCGGCAGTCCCTGTAATTGTAAAGCTACAGCAATTTTGATAAACTTATATTTACCGAAACGTAAAACTAACACTTCTAGAAAGGTTAATCATAAGTTTATTTTATTTCTGTTATTACGGGGCGTTAGAACAACGACTTATAATATCGAATACCAGGCTTTGTCCCGTGCATGTAGACAGCACAACCACAATTTAATAATTTTTTAGACGAATATAAGTTTGGTCATCTAGCTATAAGAGATAACACCAGTCTTGCCTATTGGGTCCATAGGACAGCATATTCAGGTTGTTTCCACATCATAGGGAAAACGTAAGCGTTGTCGTCAAATGTACAATCTTTAGGTTGCCTGCTGCCCATAATATCTAATAGTATGCTGTACATTATGGATTATTTCTTAAGTGTTAGTACAGCCATGGACTGGTTTAGATCTTACAATCGTTTGGCTTTAAGCAAGCCAACGCCCTAAAACATTAAGCTAACCGGCCTGACAAAGCACTAAACTAATCGAATGTTATTTAAATATAGTCGATTAATTGGACCCTTATATAAGTTTCGCTCTTGCATCCAGCACACCCTCATATCCTAGTGATAGCGGGTTAGTGCATTTCTGCGTCTCAGATTATAGAATAAAAACTATCCGCCAGGTAGTTGGTTATGTCCGTGTGCGATAAACTTAACGGAAATCGTTTGTAAGAGGATAAGTGAGTTAAACACGACCAGTTGCAACATCTTATCATATACACCACACGGCAAGTGCCTTGTTCGTTGGAACTTCAGCGAGTTAACAGATTGTGCATAAATCCGTCATTACCCACCCACCATAATGAAAGATACCCATCCATCCTCCCATGTTATGTTTTTAAAATAAATATATTTTATGCGATAAAATTAAATAAAATTTCAAGCAATGCATTAATAAAAAAAGAAAACTTAGAGAATCCATTGTAAATATTTAAAAAAGGTTACAAAAATAACATGAATAAATAATTAAACTAGTGCAGTGGCATTTTTAAGACAGCCAGCCTTTGGTACGAAGAAAACTAGATATCTTCCTCCTTTGCACTTTATCAATGTAAGTTGAAAGCTTATGCTTGTTTTGAAGACCATGTTGTTTAATGGCGCTGTCCTGAAAAAAAGAGTTAAATATTAAGAATGGAGGCTTTGACAAGATGGGTTTGTGGTTTTCAAAAATTGAAGTTACATGTAATATGTGGAATAACTTAAGTTGTGGGTTACACATGGTATAATGATCTGTTTATTCAAAAGGGATTAAAATAAATATTAACATCCACATAACACAAGTAATAATTTATATGTGAAAAACAGCTTTCCTCTCATTTCCTTTCAGTATAAAATACAATTTAACCATTTATTCAAGAATATTTCAATGCTTTGTAAGAAGCAGGGCCTTTGATGAAAAATTGGAAAACTGAAGAAAAAAAACGGCAAAAAATAATCCAATCAATAATTTACTTTAGGTATATTTAAATGGCCTTTCTACTTCTCTATTTAGAAGGCTCAAGGATAAGAGTACTATGTTATTTTTATGATAAAAGTACTATTTTTATGCATACCTTCAATATTAAAGCTTTAGAGGTAATGTATTGTGATGGAGATATCCGTAATGAATTGCATAGTTGTTTTTCACTGCAACTCAGCAAGCCATAACCAGGCGATGACATGAGTGCTGAAAACTTCTTGTCAGACTCTGGATCTAGAAAAGTCAATAAGTCAAAATTACAAATATTTTTAAGATGATGCATTAGAATAATTGCAAAGGATGGGATAGAATATTTACGGCCAATCGTCAGATCATCTCATGCACCATCATGTTACCAGAACTATTACAGTGTCTTGTGTGTGATTTAAACGTTCCTTTAGTTTTGTAGAACCCATCATTCCTCTGGGTTTAGGTAATTTCCACTATTTGCCTTGCTCATAGACACAATCGACTTGATAGCGAGCATTTTCAAACCGGCAACCCTTCAGCAGAATGGCGACACTTATTCACCAAGCAATAAAAAA
This sequence comes from Ciona savignyi, assembly GCA_000149265.1. Taxonomy (NCBI): domain Eukaryota; kingdom Metazoa; phylum Chordata; class Ascidiacea; order Phlebobranchia; family Cionidae; genus Ciona; species Ciona savignyi. The sequence continues at coordinate 547,208 of CH002564.1, read as the reverse complement.
TATCTAATAAATAAATATGTCCCATTATGCCCAATGTCAGAATTTTTGAAGATATTTACTATCATGCATTATTGGATTTCAGTTTGAATAATGTAATACCAAAATATAGGATCTGAATGGACTGCAAAAGTAATTGGCGAGGCAAACGCCTTAGAAACAAAACATAAAAAGATAGAACGGTGTGCTTACTTTTGAAATGGCTTTCCTTTCCTTGTTTATTTCGTTTGTGTCTTTCACTTTCATAGAAATCACAACCTAAAAGATTTCACTTTAAAACATAAATTCAAATATAGGATATAAGCATTTGTAGACATGGGAGAAGATAAAGTTAGTTTTAGTTAATTTAGTTCAATTAATAATGTAGAAAAATCTCTACTTAATTTGACCTTCAAACTTTGTGAGTCCGTTTTTCCGATAGTTTTGCAATCGTTTAATTTTTAACTTGAGGTATTTTTCCCTGCCAATATCTTGTGTTAGTTGCTTAAACTGGTCGCTTTTCATAAATTGGGAAAATGTCCTTAATTTGTCGGCAAGATCTCTAGAAAGGTAATAGAAGAAGCATATTTATATTGTGTTGACGAAAGACAAACACATTATTAAAAATATAGTTTATGGCTCATGTTTACAATAATAAGAGTCAATAGGATATAATAGCCAAATGCAGAGATGTCAAAATTATCTTCAACATGCAGCAATATTATACTTTTCACTAATCAGGATGGCCTTATTTCAATCAGATTTCTAGAAATATTTTAAGACTCTTAGAAATTGTAATTTCAAAACGCTCTAAAAAAAGACAAGTAAAGCAGGCAAAAATTTTTTTTTGGGGGATTTATTTGAATACAAAAAATTGAATTAGTTACCAATTGTTATTTTTAAATATAATCATCAAGACTGTTAACTAAAAACAGTAACTAAACCACTTTTTTAAATTTTGAATCCAAATTTTATAAAAAAACTCATTTTGTTCCACTTATAAACACCCAAATATTTTTCCCTATTCGAGTCGAAATTAAACCTTGATGATTGAATGGATATCCCTACTCAACACAATTAAATTGTTGCATTGAATACATTGAAATATTGTATTTAAAGCACTGTGGTGCCCCACTGCAATATTGTATTCCATAAACTGCAATGTCATATTAAATACACTTCCATATTGTATTTAAAACACTGTCATAGCCCATTTAAAACACCACAATATCTTATTCAATACAGTAAAAAATTGAATTCAAAACACTGCAATAACCAGTATTGTATTTTATACTTAGTCTGACAGATTAGTCTGTTGGTAAGTGCGTCGCCTTTCAGCCGAAGGGTTGTAGTTACGAAACTGGTCGCTAGCTAGTCGTTGTGTCTTTGGAAAAGGCACTTAACGGACATTGCCCAACCCAGTGGATTAATGGGTTCTACTAAATTAAAGGAACGTGTGAATCATACACAACACAAAGCAATAGCTCATGTAACCGGACGGTGGGCGCGAGATAATCCAATGATTCCCTGTGTGTTAACCCTCTTGGTTTTCCCATTCATAGAATAAACAGGAAAATCCTATCCTATCCAATACCATATTCAAAATACGGAAATATCAGATTCAATATACTGGTAATACCGTGTTCAATACCAGGATACAGCAATATTTTTTTTAAAACACTATATTCCTCATTAATTCGATCCTAAATTAAAACTTTAGCTTCTTACCTGGTGGATTCAGATGTCTGTTCTTCTTCTTTAAAGAAAAATTTATCCACAAGGTTATATTCTCGGGAGATATCCTTATGACGTTGACGCTCTTGTAACCTAGTCAGGTACATATCTACTTTCGCAAGTTTTAAAGCTGCAAGGAAAATAAAGCAGTCATTCAGACGTGGATAGAAACCATGGAAACAAAAGCTCTTATCGACAAGTGGCAAAATATAACAAGTGTACACTACCTTCTGGAAATAAGTAGATTTAACAAATTTTACACCAATTATTAAAATTAATTACGATGTGAACAACATCATAAACTCGACATCAATGGCACAAAATATTGTATGGTTAAAGTCATCCACATAAGGCAATGTATTAGAAAATAGTGTTTATAAATTAGTTTAAATTACGTAGGTGAGAATAAGCTACTTACTTTCTTTTAAGTTTCCGGTTACTCCCAAATACAAAATTGTTTTTATAGAATTTTTTTTCCAAAAAGCATTAAAAGAAAAAACAACCAAATTTTATTGGCAAATTGCATATTTGAGTAAGAAAAATAAAAATTAGATAAGTTGCTAAACATTATATTGACTCTTTATTATACCATAATGGATTTTTCGATATCGCATGTTGAAGGTACCACAGACTGTGAGGAATGAGTAATACGGCGGAAACCACCCACCTAAATTACAAACTTGTTTATGACATGGTTTTGCTTTGACCAATTCACAAAAATACGATTGTGCATAAACCAATACAAATTGTGCATAAAAGGTATGAATACAAGCCAGTACCTCTTTCCAAATCATCATCTTCCGCATTCATAAATATGGAACTTATTAGACTTTCTGCATCATTATCAAACTCGTATTCAAAATCATCTCGATTTGGCATGTATGCTAACTTCAGTTGCTCAGATTTTCCCACTTGTAAGTTTGGTGGGGGAAGATGTGCTGCTGATTCTAAAACGTTTGTTTGTGTTATAAAAACTAAATGAAACTCGGTCTTTATAGGATATTCATGTTTATCCTTATGAATGGGAAAATGTGGAAAAGATAGTACGAATATTGCGCAAATATGTAAGTGAGCATTATTAATCACACTGGTAATAGGTATATTTCCTTTTTTCCACCATCAAGTTAACGTCTCAGATGCAAAGTGTTGTGTATGAATGAGACCATTCCTTAGTTTAAGTAGAATGCAATTATCTACTGGATTAAGATGATGTCCGCTTAGTAACATTTCCCAAGAAGAAGTAAATAGTGTCGAACTTAAAAAGGCAGTGTCCAGCCAACCATGGCATTTGCCTATGCAGTTTCATTACTTGAACTTCCAGCTTTTGCAAATATACTTGTATATACAGACTTAAAAAAACAAGAAAAAATATATACTGATGTTTAGTAAAACAAATCCATTGTATATATTAGACAACAAAAGTCCAAAAATACATTACATCCTAAATCCTACATTACTTGACAATTAATAATTACCACTATAAACAAAATAAAAATCAGTTGTTTATTTTGTTTTCGCTACCGGTATATATTTAGTAAATAAATAACATAACAAATATCTATATGTTCGGTTAGTAACAAGAAAGTGGTAATAGAAAGTGGTAAAGATCTTTTAATATAGTAACAAAAAAAGTGGTAGAATATCTATATGTTTTAATAAAAAATTAAACTAATATAGTAACAAGAAAATGGTATAACAACAGTCATCAACACACCATTTTTTAAACAATTTAAATTGCCAGATCATTATCACTGTTTAGTTCATGCATGGTATAAAATAAACTCACCATAAATCGAAGGAGTGTGGTCCGTCATTCTATTTGGAATGTCAGTTGGAACCACCATCCGACCGAGATAGCTATCCATGAAGACCGACATGTAATGTTCCTCCACCTGCTTGGCAGTCTTTGTACTGATGTTGGATGCCACATCTTCCCAGTTACCGAAACCAAACTGTTCGACACTGTCAATGAGGAGTTGATCTTCTACAGCTGACCAAGCTTGATCGTGAAGCGAAAACGTCCCATTGTCCTGGATGAATTTACAAAGCTTAGTTTATTTTATGTTTCTAGAACTAAAACACGAAGCAGGACCTTTGTTAAAAATTTGTGAAACAGCAAAAGACAGTCATTTACACACATCTAAAAATCAATCAATTTTAAGTTTCGGTAAATTTTAGATGTGGCTGCCATACCCACATAAAAAGTAAATAAAAATGGAAAAATAGAATTGTAACTGTACATACATTAAAATTGCGCTACTGTAATAATCTTGAATGTGATTAAGATTTTTGTAACACGTAAAAAAATTAAACTGAATAATTGTTAAAGTTTTGAAAACTTACAATTATCTGATAATCATGATTCTTCAGATGATTTTTCAGCTCTGCACCTTTTGCAAAACACTGCAAACAAACCTGTTATATAATTTGGATTTTTAAAATATAAAAATCGTGTTTACCTGTAGACATAACTTGATGTCATGACACTCATAACATTTTATGTACAATTGAGATGTTTCTGTGGTGCAGTTTCCACAATGAACACGAAAAATGATCATACTATCCATCACAGTTAAATATTTTTCTCAGTAACCAGCAAAAACTAACTTAGTACTGATTTAAGCAACTCCCTTATTCAAGTTTAATATGTAGTTAAACCAATTGTTATTGAAGGGTTGTTGCGTATTATGAAAACGAGAACTACGTTACATCAAATTGGACAAAAATAAAACGCAGTAAAAGAGATTATAAGATTAAGGTTCAAAAGATAATAAAGGAAAACAAATTAAAGTAAAGGCGTTAAGGAGCTTGGGTTAGTTTTCTGTTTTTTCGTGTTGTACTTTAAAACTTTTGAACAGAAAGCTAACTGGTGTTGTAGTTTTAAACAAAAACACATGGTAATCAAATCATAACATTAATATAAGGGTTTGTAACAACTGACTGCTTCCAAATATACGAAAAGCGAATATACCGTGACCGTTGGCGCGAAATGGAGGAAGGCTTGTAACCACTTCGACTAGTCACGTCAGTCGTCAGGCGTCAGTGACGCCTTTAGTGTAATGTTGAAGCGAGACGTCAGCAACCGAAGCGTCAGGCTGGCGAACCCGTCAGCAACCAAGCGTCAGGCTGACGAACCCGTCAGCAACCGAAGCGTCAGGCTGGCGAACCCGTCAGCAACCGAAGCGTCAGGCTGGCGAACCCGTCAGCAACCAAGCGTCAGGCTGACGAACCCGTCAGCAACCGAAGCGTCAGGCTGGCGAACCCGTCAGCAACCGAAGCGTCAGGCTAGCGAACCTGTCAGCAACCGAAGCGTCAGGCTTAGCTGAGTAGGAAGCAACCAACACGTTAGCGAATGTCGGTAATTTACTAATTTGTATTTTGTACCGTGGATTGTTGTTAAAGTATTCTTAATTATCATTAAAATTATCTGTTTCATAATTATGTTAGATTATTCCCAACAATACTGGGATAAGTGCCAAACCATCATTCATATTTATTAGATAAAGTATTTAATACATATCATATCTTATAACACAAGGGGTGTGAATAGCGTGGCAAGGCAGCATAGATGTGTTGTATTGTCAACTGCATGTAATCGCTTTTACTTTATCACCTGACCTGCTGCCCAGTCTAATTTCAGTTAACACAACTAGTGTACTTATATATATACATTCAACTTGCAATATGTAGAATTAAATTATTTATTATATTACCTAGTGCTTTGTTGTAGGTATGATGTTCTATCTATACTTTTACATATCAATTTAAAACAAGGTATATTTAGGTCCAGCATATCAAACAAATTTGATTTTGTGGCAAGAGTGACATGGTGATGCAAAGTTGAATCCAAACAGAATAGAAGCATGTCTTACAAGATTGCAAACTGAACAGACAGACCACTTGCCCCTCACCCATAAGCAACACAGTTTTCTGTACGATTTATTGTGGCGAAATTTGCATTGTACACACTTCCATTTAATAAACAGAATTTTATTAGAATACTTGACATGTACGTTACCTATTTGGCAAAAGGATGAGTAACCAGGTATTGGGCAGAATTAAAAATGAAGTCCAACATTTAAATAAAAGTTAGGCACTGGTGCACAGCATGACATTACTTTAATGCACAAAATACATCAATAAATTTTTCATTTTCTTGTGCAATCAGTGCCCTATCCTTCCTCTGACAGAAGTTTGCACATTTTCTCCCTCTCTTCTTTAGCTGGAAACCAAAAAATATATGTGATTAAAGCAACACAAAATTTTTTTAATTAAAGCAAGAGCATTTTTCTATGTTGTGTACCTTCTGGCTATGTCTCCTTTTTGTTCGACCCTATTGGCCTAGATATAAACTCTCATTGCCCAAACAAATCATTACCTGACACTTCAGCCAACTACTGAGGCTAATTTTCTGTTCCCTTATTCTCATTACAAGCTTTTGCCCCTGTACCTAAATTTATAAATACTTAGCTGCCTTCTCAAGAAGATTGCTTACTGAATGTTAGGTTATGATTATAAACATATTCAAAACACTAGATAATATACGGGTAGTATAACTATTTACTTTAGTAAATAAATATAATAGGAGTGAATAAAACTTACCAATGGATTCTAAAATAAATATATCATTGGTCTGTTTGGTCATTTCTGATGGGCCAGCCCTCATCTTCATTCACCGGTGGTAATGGGGGTTCACTGCTAAAAAATTGTTCAGTGGCTGCAGTTAAAGGTTCAGAATCCATGGAGATATATTCAACACCTCCACTCGCACATGCCTAGAAAATTAAATTTGTGCAAACTGTTAATCTTTTACAGTACTATTAAAGAAGTAACAATATTTAATGGTAAGAAATGCAGGCACTATGAAAGGCACTTTTTCAATATTCTAAAAAACATGGCACAACTTCCAGCACTTTTTCCAACATCCAAACAGTTTTTACAGTCTCGGAAGAAGAAACTGAAAATGTGTCGCATCGGGGTAGTCATACAATACCCTTACCAACATGTTGCTGTATTTTAAATTGCTGGACTAAAACAGTACCCTGGTACCATAGTTTATAAAACTACCTACCACGCTTCTTGATGCAAATATCCGGTTCATTGCATCAAAAAATGGCCAAGCTAGAGCTATTTGGGATGCTGCACCAGATTTGTTTAATCCGCCACAGAATTCATGATACGTTTCCTTGAGTTTCTTCCATTTGTTTTTGATTTGCGAACAAGAAGTTTAAAGTTCATGATGTACATTCTTAGTGTTGTCTTCTCGGTATTGTATGGAACCGCTCACTTACACACACAAAAATACAATGATTTTGGATTCGAATCTCTAAGGATCGTGAATTTAACTACAACAAACTAATGAGGTAAACATTAATAAAAACTATTCAAGAATAGGATTCGAAAATACTGTTGTAGAAATGATACAGAATAGTCTAACTTTTTAACTTTCCGGGCTCAATCTATTACTATTTCAAATCTCTGTCACTCTTTACTAGCACTGACGCTTTGGTTGCTGACGGGTTCGCCAGCCTGACGCTTCGGTTGCTGACGAGTTCGCCAGCCTGACGCTTGGTTGCTGACGGGTTCGCCAGCCTGACGCTTGGTTGCTGACGGGTTCGCCAGCCTGACGCTTCGGTTGCTGACGCCTCGCTTCAACATTACACTAAAGGCGTCACCGACGCCTGACGACTGACGTGACTAGTCGAAGTGGTTCGCACCGTTGTTGGCGAAATGAGCGATCGATTGCCTTTTTTCTTTTGTTTCTTTCGAAATAGTAGGCAATTCTAGTTGTTTGATGGATTGTTTTGTTTGAATGCGCAAACCGCAAACGAGTTCAGGTGAAAGATAATCTGTGCAAGTTTTGTAGCAATAATGTATTACTGTTTATGCAATCATATTTTAGTGTGAAACATTATACAAATTTCACCATAATAAATACTATTTGTAGTGTGTTTTTTATGAGTTTTTACCATTAACACAAGTAAGCTATTTATAATGTAGCCCGTTACTCTTACAAGTTATTGCACTTAATGTATGTGATTGTAGCGAGGTAATGTTTCACAATTTCTTTCACAAACCAGAACCCAGATATTTGCAAGTCCACCTCCAATCGTAGCCTCCTACATTGTTTTAGTAATTTAAGTTTTACACTTTCGTTTTCATATATACCAATTCAAGTAAACTAAGAATAGAAAGAAACTGAACTAAATGTAAGGAGTCTAACCCAAACACTTTGTTTCAACCCCAGCCCTAACCTTATAATACCTTTTTTAATGTGTAGGCAAAATGGTTCCAATTGATTTGGACAAAATGCTTGAAATTGCTAAACAGTGTAAATATCTTCCGGAATATGATTTAAAGAAATTGTGCGATTATGTATGTGATCTACTGCTAGAGGAGTCAAATGTCCAACCTGTATCGACACCAGTTACAGTTTGCGGAGACATCCATGGTCAATTTTACGACCTACAAGAGCTTTTCAAGACTGGAGGGGAAGTGCCTGACACAAACTACATTTTCATGGGCGATTTTGTGGATAGAGGATATTACAGTTTGGAAACATTGACATGTCTGCTAACATTAAAGGCTAAATGGCCAAACAAGATCACATTATTGAGAGGAAATCACGAAAGTCGTCAAATCACACAGGTGTATGGGTTTTATGATGAGTGCCAGACAAAGTATGGAAATGCCAATGCATGGAGATACTGTACTAAGGTGTTCGACTTGCTAACAATTGCGGCAATAATAGATTCCACGATACTCTGTGTTCATGGTGGCCTTTCGCCGGATGTAAAAACCCTGGATCAAATTCGCACCATAGACCGCCAGCAAGAGATCCCACATAAAGGAGCGTTTTGCGACCTGGTGTGGTCGGATCCAGAGGATGTAGACACATGGGCTATATCACCTCGAGGGGCGGGTTGGTTATTTGGAGCTAAAGTAACCAACGAGTTTGTCCATCTCAACAATCTTTCTCTTATCTGTCGGGCACATCAACTCGTACACGAAGGCTTCAAGTACATGTTTGGTGAGAAACTGGTTACTGTATGGTCGGCTCCTAACTATTGCTACAGATGTGGAAATATTGCTGCAATTCTTGTGGTGCATACCAAAGAAGACAGAGAAGCAAAACTTTTCGTGCAGTTCCTGATAATTTGAGAGTTATTCCAGAGCGCAATACAACACCGTACTTCCTTTAAGTTGATTATTAACAACTATTCCATTGTTATCATTGTGTAATGTTACTGAATTTATGTTATTTTATAGATTTTTCCCTATGTTAAGTGTTAACATTACTAGACTCATAGGTAAGAAAACATTTTTTTAAATTTCTGTGCAAAGGTAGTAGACATGGGGTTAGTTCTTGTAAATAGTTAATGGGAATTAGTTCTAATTTTATTTAATCACTTGTATTTCAGTAAAAAAACAACCAATGGCATAAATTTGCAACTAAACTAAAAACCCTATGTAGGCCTATATAAAATAAAATACATTTAGACCTTTAAATTTAACTCTTGATTTGCAACTGAATATCTACTCGTACTGCTAAGTAAGACGCATCTTTTTAGCTGTTGGTTTTTTGTTGTTGATAATGCTATTTGCAACCAACCAAAAATTGTTATGTTTATCTTGAACTTGTTATTATTATATTCATTTTTGGATCAAAAATGTTGGTAATGGGAGTTGTAAGATGGCTT
>CH002564.1:505370-519578 GCA_000149265.1 Ciona savignyi | reverse complement strand
ACCCTGTATATCTAACTCTGGTTAAACAAGATATTGCTTATTTTATGACAAATATTTACCAATGTTCTATTCCAACAGCTTGTCCAGAGTCAAACAAGAGACTGCCCTCGTATAGCAGCTTGCACACGATCGACACACCAACCTGATTGGTAATTTAAAGTTAATCATAACTCGAATAGGAGAGGATACTCCTGTTTATTACCAGGGATGGTGGCATTATGCCTATTATCTTGAGCTATTGCAGTGTGTTAGATTGCTACAGTGTTTGTTCAAAGTGCTAACTACTTGGTTTTGAGATGCAGAGGACACAACCTGCTAGCTAGAGCAGTACTCCGCAACCAGTGTGTCACAGGAAAAAATATTTTTAAGCACCGTTTTGCCAAATAAAAAGGATTTTAATTTGTGCAAATCCGAATATTACGACTTTAAGAAACTTCACTTATATAATATGAAATGTATATAGTATGTCACTTTTTTAACATTTTTAACTGCAATTTGCCATCCAATTTGATTAGTTTTTATATGTGCCTCTAGCCCTCTACTGAAAAAAGGTTGCGGAGCACTGACCTCGAGGCTAGTTTAAAACCCAAACCCATTCGATTGTCTGACTAACGTGCTAAAACAAGCCAAAAAACTCGATTCCATCACAATAAATTTAAAGAAACACAACCCGCGTGCATAACACCCCACCTGATCCTTCACGGCCGCAGTGATAGCAAATGTTGAGAGAAGGGAAGATAGTTGGAGGAAGGTGGAGCTGTTTAGTGATGTGAGGACATCGCTGATCGGAGAATACAACTCGTGCAGAACCTATTGTTGCGTGGTTTGTTACATGGTTAATAAGCAGACATTTAAATAAAATAAAGTTCTTCGTTAAAAAAAACTTGACACTAAAGAAATACAACTTGCATAAACGGCTGCCATCTGGTTATATTCGATGTTATTCATATCATTAGTTTAAAAGGACTGTGATAACGACTTTATACTAGTTTGGTTCTTATCGTTAAAAATACCTGAAGGTTCAGATTAAATAAGAATAAACCTTTACTATATGCTTAGGCAGTAATTGCATAATGTACTTTTAAGGTAATGGTTGGCTTTCTTGACATAATAATATTCTTGCACTATTACTACCACATATTACATTTTACTAAACTAAAGGAACGTGTGAATCATATACAACACATTGCAATTGCTCCAAAACCCGACCGTGGGCGCGAGGTGATCTGACGATTGCCTGTGTGTTAACCTCCTTGGTTTTCCCAACGTGTGAATCGTACACAACGAACGTGTGAATCATACACAACGTGTGAATCATACACAACACATTGCAATTGCTCCAAAACCCGACCGTGGGCGCGAGGTGATCTGACGATTGCCTGTGTGTTAACCTCCTTGGTTTTCCCACTCACGGGGATAAACATGAATAACCCTTACTTACCCCATCTTTTGCATCCCTTTTGATAAGAATAGCGAGGTGGGAGAAGATGGATTGGACCACAGTAATCGCATGCGTCTGGTGGAAATTGAGATTTGTTAATGTCAACAATCTACACAACATTTATCCATTTGGCCAACAATCAATTATAATTAAAATGAAACATAAGCGGCAATAATGTTTGTATTTAGTATAATCAAAAATGAACCCCCTTTGTCTTTACCTTCATTTATTCAAAACTCTTGATAAGCGCAGCTATTATTTTTATATGTAAAATGGCTGTAATGAAAGTTAATCTACAGTTTTAAAAATTTATATGAATCAGTGAAAAACATGATAATGTTTGTGCATGTAACATAAAAGCTGTAAAAAAGTTTGTGGCAAGCAATCATTTATTACCCCATCCTGCTTTATAACTCTTATTATTTGCATTAAAAATTTCAAAACACAATTGAATATTTCTTCCACATTAAAATGATGAATAAAAAAAAATAAAATTCCACACATTAATTTTTTTAATGTTCGCCTGAAATAAACGAAGGGAAATTTCCCTAAAACTGTCTTACCTGGGGTAAGAAATGAAGACATCTGGCGATCAGTTTCTTCCCCTTCCTGATCTTCATCACTTGGAAGATTGGATCATCATGAAGATCGAACTGCTTGTCGTCATGCATGTCGAGAACCTCCAGCATCATCCTCGTTTTTGAGTCGAGGTTATTCCCGAAACTTTGTCTGCGAATATGTTGTTGGGAGATTAGAATTCACTTGTTTATCCATATGCTGACGTTTATTGGCATAATTCAGCCATTGGTAAAATGTAAAATAAATTTGTTTAAACCTTTCGAAATGAGATTGTTTAAAGTAACTTGCCCGTTTTGCACAAACTTTAGCAGTTTTAGAATCTTGGATATTTTTCATTTGCTGCCAAAATGACCAAATTTGGTTATCTCGTTTTAAAGGGTTAATAAGCAGACATAAAAATAACCTTAGTATAAAAAGTAAACATTTAGGAAACTAAATGTTTTGTTTTTTATGATGAAATGATTAAATCACAGATTCCAGTTTGGTTACCTTGCACTCGCATTAGGTGGACACATTTCTATTTGTGTTTGCAGTTCTTCCATCAACACTATGATCTCATACGCCTGAGTGAAAACTTGTTTAAACGGTCCTTTATAAAAGTCACTGGCAAAGTGTACAGTCGAAACTAATAACTCACACAGAAAAATGACAATAAATCATTGTAAAAAGTTTGGCCGGTTAGTCTGGCGGTTATGTGCGTTGCCTTTCATTCGAAAGGTTTCAGACTCAAAACTGGTCGCTAGCTAGTCGGTTGTGTCCTTGGGCAAGGCACTTAACGGACATTGCCTTAACCCAGCTGGTTAATGGGTTCTACCAAATTGAAGGAACGTGTCTATCATATACAACACACTGCAATAGCACTGGTAACCCGACGGTGGGCGCAAGGTAATCTGATGATTGAAATCGGGATACAAATGTTTCAAAAAAATCGCATGGGGGTTATTACAAGGGAAATTATAAGACTTTCTCATTCTAAAGGTTCGTATAGCAAAGCTAATAGTTGTTCCTAGTTAGCTATCGATTAATTTACCTTTTCAATAGTTTTATAAACAACAAGGCGTTTGCTTAAAGCTTGTCTTGTGTCTGGACCTTCACTGGTCTGTAAATAAAAATATTCAGTTTATGGCACTTCAAGTGACTTGTTTAAATTTGGAGCAGCACTAAAGGGAGGAAAAGAGGGAAACATCTTACTAAACATAATAATTCGATCCCTCCCATTACCTAACACCATAATTATTCCTAAAAGTACCCCCAACACACTGATCTTTATTATATCATGCTATTCTTTGATGCAGATCAATCATCAATTGTGATACAGATACAATGCAGTGAGAAACAACTACTTAAATAGTGGAAATGCAAATAATGTAAGGTTAATAATGTAAGGACTTTTAAAGTAGAAAGCGCATTTATTTTGAAAATTTATGTTACCTTTTTAAAATGCCAAATTACCCCTTTGTGGAAAATTACCCACAGATTAAAACCCAGTAGTTAAAACATTAAAGCTAATATGATTAAATAAACATGCATTTTAAATAGGTTCCTTCTGCATGACTGTTGCCGCTTTCGATAAATTTTTTAAAATTTTTAAACAAAGAAACCAACCGTTTGATCTTCATCCTGATTGGACGATTGAATAATATCAATTATTTGGCGCGGATTGTAGACACTCGATGTCGTAAGTTTTCCAAGCGAGTTTGAGAATTGAACTGTGAACATTGTACGATGGTTGGGAAAATTTAATATACATTGGTGTTGGATTGATCGAAATGGCACCAGTGATGTAACATACTCGATATACATGGAGTAACATACTGTTGTTAGCTAACAACTAAATAAATCAAAAATCGGTCACCTAATTTTTTTTTGTTGCAAACAAAAAAACGATCAGTTACTGTAACAAAAATTAAAAAAGGCATATTAAACCTATTACTGTAAGTCCATTTTTTAATATTTAACAAATTCCAATAGCCATGACGGTGACTCAAATAAGCGATATGAGGTAATCTGACAATTTCCCATGTGATAATGCACCTACCTAATCAGGGAAAAACAGAATATCGGGTCTTATTGATACAGCAAATGAACATACCAGGGACATATTTTCGATTTTCAAGGTTTGGTTTCGTTGGAGTTATCAGGCGTTGCGGTTTGGAGCTGCCGCTGGCTAATCGACCTTCTCGTAATCTCCGTTCAATGAAATTCTGGGATGATGAGAAGAGGTAACCAAGATGAACTGCTCTTAAACAAATATAATGGAAAAGAAAAAAGTAACGAAAATAGTATTATTATATCAGCTAAATCACCATTATTTCGATGAAATAGCGTATGAAATTGCAGTGAAAAGAAAAAAAATATTCACATTAAATTGAATGAGCCTCAAACCATTGACTGTGTTTAACAGTCACTGATTTCTTACAGCCATGGGAGAAACAGAAACATCTTGTGTTATAAACAAGTATTGAAAATATAGAAAAAAATGACAAAACATATATATATATATATTTATAGATATTATAAAAAAAACTCATCCTAGACCAAAGTAAACACAGTCATGATGACTTAGAATCACTACATTAAACAGGAAAAGCAAGATAGTGTTAAGGATCTTGGATTCAAAGATAAGATTCTCAATGTTCACTATTATACAAGTCACATGTCTTTATTTCCTATTGTGTAGGTGCATGTGATTCTAATAAATCAAGTATTTAAGAAGTTCAATTTATTCCATAAGCACAAACATTCACCTGATAGTAGTAGTCGTCGATTTCTGGTCGATCGCTCTGTAGCGCCATCATCTGGATGCGAATCACCCAATCCTTTTCCTTCTGATTCATGATGTTCGCGTAGGGGTCCCCGGGTATCCCAATCCTCTCTTCGTGGTACTGGGGTCTGGGTGGGGAGGGGGGTAATTATTATAACGAGGAAAGTAGTAAATCTAACAGCCAGTCTAAATTTAATCTTTGTCTAAATTTAAGGCAGCATCAAAAGAACGAAAAGAGGAAAACAGCTTACTAAACATAATAAAATTAAATCTACCCCTGCCCTCACCTAACACCATAACTATATTCCTTGTACTAAAATTAACCCAACACACTGATTTATCAAGCTGTTTTCCTCCTTTCCTACAATCTTTTTAGGTGATCCCCCTTATTTGATACCTTTTATAATTCCTCGGTCTTCCCATGCTGTCGCGACCGCCGTAGTTCTGCTGCCTCATCCGCACGAACTTGCTGTGCTCCGGGTGAAGATGACCCGGTCCGAACACCGGGGCAGGAGGCATTAACCTGGGTGCAAAATGAAATTCATATTTGGACCGAAATTTTGAGTGGTATTTCAAGGTTGCCATAGCATTTAATAGTAGCTGAAATTTATACAAGTTTCATAGCATTAAATAGCAGTGGATGTGCCAAAGTCAAAGTTTTTAACTGCCATAGCATAGAAAAAGATTTAAAATCATAAGTTATAACATATGGGGTTAAATGCAGTAGCCATCTTGATGTTAATACACTGCTTTAAAATTGCTGTATAGACCTATAAATTGGTCCGTAATAAAAACACTAGTTTATCACATGGTTTAAAACTTGAGACTTTTTTATATTGAAAGAGTTGGTTAATTGATACACATGTGTGACTTTCAACGAATTATTCACAAAATAATGATAAATTTTAAACATTAAAAAATGCTTAATAAGGACAATCTAAATAAAAATAAATAAATAAAAAAAACAAAATAAACATTAAAATTAAAATAAATATAACACCTTCCATTTCCAAAAATTGGTATTTGACGCCTGGGTCCTTGTCTTCCACCCCCTTGTGGTAGGGGCATGCGGGGGCGATTAATCAGGTGGGGTGGGGTTCCCGGGAATGGAATCGGGGAGCCGATGGGGCTTGCTAGGTTGGGCGGCGGAGTTTGACGCATACCAAGCCGATTCATTATATCCTTCGGAAAATAAAACAAATGTTTGCAAGTTTTAAACCTACTGAACGAAAAGTGGTTTTATTAATTATTTATCGAGTATTTAATGACGCCTGTACACTGCTGTTCAAACAGCAAAAAATCCATGTTATGTTAGTATATGCAGAAACCAGTTAAGCATTCTGCATTTTTAACCCATGTTTTGATAGTTTTATATGGTATTACAAGTATTTTTTTTCAATACAATATGCAATCACTTTTAAATTAAAAATTAAGTATTGGTCGGTTAAAATATGTTAATCAACAGATTTATATTCAGAATCAAGTTAGTGTTGCAATCTTCACCCAATTGCCCTCTAATTTGCACCTGGCAACCTTAATGTGAACTAAAAGTATGCTAAACATAACTCAAACATACAGATTTAAATCAAGTATCTAATAATATAACCATACCAATGAGTATACCAACCAGATTATTAGAAAAAAGCTGAATGGAAATAGAAATATTTAAACAGGTATTACTGCACTAACCGACCAACTTACATGAGCAATCAAAGGGTTCACCGAAGGCTGGCGTGGCCAAATTACGTTTTTTGGTGGTGGTGGGGGCATTCCCATCTGAGCGCCGCCATTGATCAGAGGGTGAGGGCCGGACATGAACGGCGGGAGTCTTGGAGGGGGGAGTCCGGGTGGAAATTTGAGGGGAGGATGGGGGACTGATCCTGAGGAGCCAGCTGGTCGGATCAACTTCGGAGGATTTTGAAAAGAGTGTTGCTGGGATTGAATCGATTGTATTTGAGATTTTATTACAGTGATCGAAGCTATTATTGGTTAAAGAAGCACGACAAATATTATCAATCATTGATTGCGGAATATATTTGGAGTTTCCATCAAAATGATGGCGATTGTTTTTCAGTGATTACTTTGCATTTTAAAATTATGATCTACCTGGAAACCTCTAAATATCATAAATTTTTCATGTTTCGTTTAGACAAAAATCGATAAACTGATTCTTATTAGTCTTCAGTATCCAAAAAAAATTCTTTGACCTTAGAAGAAAAGGTCACTTTGACCTTACTTTTTAGAAGAAATATTACTTTTCTTACAAAAAAAAACCTTAGAAAGTCACCGATTTTTTGACTTTGGAAGAAAAGGTCAAAAGGTGGCCCACCTGTTCAAGGTGGTGCATCATGTTCATAATGACATGCTTCGGAGGAGTGCCAATCGGCATATTGGAGGGAGATGGGCTTCCAAACAAGGGTGACACTGATCTTGGAGGCAAGGATCGATCCACAGGATCAATTCCCCCGTTGTGTGGGATGCTGATACCATATGTGGGTGACGGGCCACTGTGGCAAAAAATTGTTTACATTTTGCTGGGCGGTATTTAATGGACTACTGATTTGCACATTTATATATGAAAATTTTGTGAATATACATAAACCTATATTTATAGGTTTTTATTTGGAAAAATGTTTTTTTTTCCTATTTTCATTTTTACATTTTTTTCATACATTGGGATATATATTACTAGTACTCCTGCAGAATATTTTATACCGATAAAAAGAGAAATATACCGATAAAAATTGCAACAACAAAGTGAATAACCCGATCATACTGTTTACCGAGGTGACGCTGAAGACTGCAGTTCCCGTTCAAGGTCCTCAGCTGACACCACCAATGGACTGGACAGCAAATCTGGACGATCAAATTCAGAAGTTTCACGGGTCACTGACAATATTGCTTCGTCCTGCGAAAGACAGAATATATTTTTTACAAAATAAAAACAGTTGTTATCAAGCTTACACAACTATCGTAAGATAAGACATAGTTTGGTATATTAGCAATACTGTTTAGTTTATTTTTGTTTCCGTGATAAAAATACGAAGCAGGACCTTTGGTAAAATTTTAGGAAACGTGAAAAAAATAAACTTTTTTTATACCTCGAACTGGAGATTTCCATTTTCATTCGAAGGTTTGTTGTCAACTGGCATCGCAAGGGAGGCGGTTAAAATGCTCTGCCCCAAAGATGATTCATTCCAAATATTTTTCTTTATCAGCGATTGTAACATGTAAAATAATTGTACTTTAAATTACTATTTTACTTCAATTGTGGTTAAAACGCCTTTTTGGTTATATCAATGGAGTTGTTTATATTTTAGCAATTGTGTTTTGTGATGTGTGTTCTAACAAGTCAAAGTGAAATACAGTCTATGCTTCAGATGATGCCCTTCTGGTAAAGTTGTGTGTGTTCGTAAAGACATTATTAAGTAATTCCTACAAACTGCTTGTTTTAGTGCGAAAGATTGACACTACAAATGATATGGTTTAAAATATCCAGGGCTAAATGTCCAAATGAAAGATTTAATCATAAATTTAAAAAAAATACAAAAAAAACTTATTTTTCTGGGCATGGATATCGAGACTGAGATATTACAGTGAGGTAACTTTGGCAGAGAGCAAACAACAAATAAGCAGACCGGTTATATTTGTTTCTATGTCATAACACTGGCAATTGCAAATAAACAGACTAACCATGTTATCAGAGGTGTAGAGGTTGTCAGGTCGACTGAACAAGGTTGAAATGTTGGGATTGTTAAACTTCATTTGGTTCTCATCACATGAATAAAGTGGAGGCAATCTGACAACAACAAAGTTAATCTTTGGTTAGGTTACAAGCAATGTAAGTAAACATTGTTAAGATATGTATAGAATTATTGAACTTTATAACATTTTTGTATATATTACAATGGTATTTTTGTATATTGCAATCTAAAATTCACTTCGACTTTAAAACACTGATTTGAGCAAACTTGTAAGTTTTAAGTAAAATGTTTTTTTTTTACATGTATCAATAGTCAATACACACTAAATTTCACCTATTTTTTGTCATGAGTTTTTTCGGCACAAACCAGGTGAAATTTAGTGTTTATCGATTTATCTGTGAATTAAAAAAAAATAGTTTAAAGGGACTTTTTTCAGTTTCATGACAAAAACATCAATTTTCATTTGGTTTCTTGAAGAAAATAACTCACTTTGGGCTTGCAGCGAGATGGGTGGCCTGGGGCTGGCGTCTTAAACTGACGATGGCGGGATCAATCATGTCCTGGTCTTGATCGCTGTTCAACACAAGCTCCTCCACAGCTGCTGCTAGCTGCTGATTGGACCGTTCAAGTTCGTCATCGTCCAATTGAGATGGAGAATGAAAAGAATCGAAATTGAACGGCTCGAGGTCATCAGATAAGTCTCTTTTTAAACCTGGAGAATATAAGTTTATGCAGTTAAAAAATATAGTTTTAAATATCAGTGTGTAAAACAAATTGTGTTGCAGGGTTTATGATCGATGTAGACTTGTGTTAATGTATACTATAGACCAGTAGTGGCGCACACTTCTGACCAGTCAAGTGATCGAGCCTCCACTAACATATGGTTTGTCATTGTTGATAAAAAAACACTAAAAGAAATACCCTATATTACTGGTTAAAACTAGAAAGCTGTCTTGCATTAAGTGACATACAAATACAGCTGTGACACTGCTATTTTGTCTTGCAACGTAACGTTCGGCGGGCCAGAATTAAACAAGCAGCGGGATGGGTATGGTCCGCTGTATGTAGTTTGCTCATGTCTGGTATAGCCAGTAGGTTTACAAAATATGGAATTTTTAATTCTGAACCACACTAGTAAGGCACAAGTACGGAAATCGTGATTAGTTAATCCTAAATTCGAATATTGCACTATTTATGAAACTGGTTCCGAAATTTAATTGTTAAACAAACTTACCAATTTCATTTGCATTTCCCTTCCATGATTTTTGTAACCCAACATGATGAGCATGGTCAAGTTCCCAATCACCCTCTGTAGAGTTTATGTAAATATTGAAGTAAGAACTATGTAATTCCTGTTAATTACAGCTGGTACCCTACTTACCCTAAAAATATGGTATCCTAAAAACTTGGTAGCCTAAAAAAAATGGTACCCTAAAAATTGCTACCCTACAAAAACGGTAATCTAAAAAAATGGTACCCTAAAAATAACGTTACCGGTACCCTAAAAACTCGGTACCCTGAAAACACCAACAATAACAAACAAGGTCGGGTTCAAATGATTGAAATTTAAATGCCTAATGCAAACAAATGACTGATTTTGTTAAAATCGCATCAATGACATTGTTTAAGTTTGTTGTACCCACAATTCCTAATTCCAATAATATTCGAATGGTCAAATAAATAACAGCCATATTTCATTATGTTTAAGTAGGGATGAGTAAATGGAAATTTCAGTTCTGAGAGACCTAATCTGCATAGATTAGAATCTACATAATTGGTCATCCCGTTTAACATATTTCACATTTAAATGAGCCCAATATAGCCCATGTTAATCGAGTAATGATCTGAATTTTTACCTTATTTTGCAGTTTTTTTACTCATTGTTATGGCATTTATGTTATAATAAAACCATTTATTCAGCAAATGCACCCCACCCTCCTTATGTTATTAGACACTGTTTTAATCTGTTTTTATATTTATTTAAATCAAACTATAAAAAGAAAAAAAGTGTCTGGTTCATGAGACATGGGTCATATTAATCTATATATATTTAAATAGTCTGTTATGTTTCAAGCAACTATATTTGGCTGACCGATTATTTATTTTCTTTTTCACCCATTTGCAAAACATAATCCGTATTTGCTGAATGTTGTTTACAAGTGCATTGTTCAACAACAAAACACTGATTTTCGGATAACCAAACCAAAAAGCAAAACTACTGTAGAACAGTATGAGCAATTGCTATTCTAGAACTGTTCTAGAATAGTAAACCACTTTATTTTGCCTATTACTTATGAAAAGATTACAGCTGTCACCTATCAAGATTGTATTTATATTATTATACAGCACAATGGACCATCATATTCTATGCCTACTCAGACTCCTATTGTGCCACATTTGCGTCAAACCGGGAGAAAGAAGATATTCTTTATTAATTGTTATATAATAAAAGTTATTTTTTTTTGTTGGGTACATTTGGTGCTTTTCTTTAACTAAACCTGGAACACAATATGTTTAACGGGAATAAAAATTATGAATAGTGTAGGTTTTCGCACCATTTCTATTTGATTGATTATTCTATTATTTGAACCCAATCTTGATAACAATTTTAAAAATAGAATTTTAAATTTTGTAACAGTACCTTGTATGCTAGTTAAACAATGTTCAGCCTTGCACAACTAGCAAGTGATTTGCTTTAAACTCACAAATTGACAAACAAACCCAAAATTTTAAGTATTACCAGATAAGTTTTTTCTTACTTGCAGTCTCTTATACCAAGTACAATTTTCAAAAAGTATCATTTACCTATAGCTCCAGCTCCAAATGTATCCTCATTACATAGATCAATATTGTCGTAATGTTGATTATTCTTATTCTGTACAGAAATATTGGGATCTAATTAAAAACAGTTAGAAGATATTTAAAAATAGTATTAGTATCTTATTTTTATAACCTATTTTTAATTTTAGAATTGAACATAGGTCTAGGACTATAAATTATAAATGCATTGTTTAACTACTGGTACTAGAACCCAATACTTGCATACAGTGCTAGCAAAAAGCGTCCGGGTAGCAAGGTAGCTAGCTGTCTTTATCGTTATAAAAATCTAGTTAAAATGTTTTTTTTCTTAATATAGGTTACGTCTAACCCCTTTTTTAAGCGCTGCATGTATATATAAGGTTATCAGAAGATTCAAATTTAGTACATTCCCAAGGGATTTCGCACTGTATAAGCGGCAGTCAACTAGGAACATTGAATTGCGGACACAACCAACGTTACCAATTTATTAGTATTTGGTCTGGTTTTTACTACGCCATGGTACACTACTTTTGCAATGCCATCGACTTATATATGCATGCAGTGCTGAAAAAATGTGTTAGACGTAACCAACATTAAAAAAAAAAATTAACTGGATTTTTTTGTACACTACTTTTGCACTGCCATCTTTTTGTTACACTACTTTTGCAATGCCATCGGGCTATTGGACAGGTATTAAGATGAACAGTTAGTGACTTTATTAATCATTTAAACCGATGAACATTAAATCGCCAATGTTTCAAGCACCTTATGGACTGTCAGGGTTTACTTTTGTAAAAAAAATCAGTTTTATCAGTACTTTAAGCTTTATTTAATTTTTTTAGAAGGCTGTTTATGTGACCAAGAAAAATATTGAATATATATATTTTTTTAAGTAAGAATAGCCGATGACAGCAAATTGAACATATAATTTATTCTATTTAATTTGAAAAGGGTCAGGGAGTCGATATGATGAGTAATGCAGCGACACTTGGGTAGCATTCACTATGTGCACGGTTTTTTAAAAACAGAAGAAGTTAATAATACATACTCACAGAAGAAGAAATAGGTTGCAAGTATACGTCGCTCATTTTTTAAAAAGTTTCTGTTCCAGAGCATTATCTATTCAAAACATTTGCAGCAGGGCAGAAACGCTTACCGGAACTTAGATTCTATCTAAAAATTGAATGTTTGATGTTTCGGAAGTACCTTATGCTACATCAAATTACATTTAATAATTTAAATACAGATTCGGTATTTTAAAAAACAGAACTAATTTGGGAGAGCTGTGACGTCATTATCATTAAAAAATGCACTCGTGCAGAACGAAAATATATCGAATAACGATATGGGGGAATTATAGGCACTCTATAGGCCTACATATATAGAGAGTCTATGAAAGAATTGAGATTTATTTTTTGATCCTCAGTTACAATAATAAAGATAAGCGTGAATAATCTATAAAACAGCGAGAAAGCGAAACGACAAAACTACAGTCGTTAAAATAAATCAGTAAATATATACGATTAAGCCATAACACTGTTATTTCATTTTATGATAGGCTATGACATATGATATGATTCCATGTTTATCCCGGTGAATGGTAAAACCAAGCGGGTTGCAAAGGGACAATCGTCAGAATACCTCATGGCCGCCGTCGGGCTACCCGTGCTATTGCAGTTGCAGTGTTGTGTATGATTGAGACATTGCATCAATTTAGTAGAACTAACTAATCCGCTGGAGTCAGGCCATTTCCGTTGGTGTCTTGCCCAAAGACACAACCGACTAGCAGTGACCAATTTCGAATCTGCAACCCTTGAATAGCAGTGACCAATTTCGAATCTGCAATCATTGAATAGCGTTCTATTAATGAAGGATATGTAGGCTATATTTTAGCCCCAGTGAATGAAATAACAGGCGGGCAATCGTTACCCCATGTCTACCGTTGGGTTACCGAAAGTATTACAGTGTGTTTTACATGATGGAGTAAAGGGGTGCTCCGTTACTTTTTGTTCCATCCATTAATTTACTGCTGTGTTCGGTCGATGTTCGCTCTATACGACGGACACAGCCGTCTCGTCACCGTTGGCTGGTTCGGTTGTATTACCAAAAGTTAAAATATGTTTTCTTTATTTTTCGTAAAATTATTTTAAATATTTAATGTTTTGTACACGGTTAACATAAGTTTATCAAATTAAGCATCTTAGATGATTCAATTTATTATTGATGACTCAGCGATAAATGATGCTACGTAAAGTACCGAAACTCAGGTCGGCAATAGCCACTTTCTGTTGTTGGTTTGTTGGATTATTATTGTTGATGTGATGGCAAATTTATATTGCTGGTTGTCTAGGTGATTAAATACTATATAGATGTTTACCACATTGAGACATATGATAAACTTAACTCGTTAAATGGGACGTATACAGAATCAGAAACGTGGCAACAGATTATACATTTCCAAGCTTTTCGTGTCGATACTATCTGCAACATGGTTGCATCATTTAGTGTTTTTACTGTATTCTGTGTTAGAAAATAATGTGGTCATACATAACTTAAACCACAGGTCTAACTTAGACCAAAAGAATATTATATAGGATGGCCTATGGAGGACGGCATTTTTACATAAAAAAAGTATGCATGACATCAAGATTAGTTTTGCACTTGTCATTGTAATACTTCTTATACTGGTATATGAATTAGTTAATCTGAAAAACAAAGCATTATTGCTTGTAAATTATTCTAAAATATATATATACATCTTTTTTCTGTGTGGCTGTTATCTATGTTACGACATGGGTGCCTCTAAATACTACAGGAGCGCTTGGATCACTTAGATTGCTATGGAAAGTAATTCTAACTCTGTCCTAAACACTAATCTCAACCCCAGAATTAACTTTAACCCCAACCCTAACATTATTATC